>JBBGZY010002008.1:0-437205 GCA_037952925.1 Lithobates clamitans
ATCATATTGCCACCATCAAAATGGCCCCATCAAAACCACCCCCATCAAATTTGCCCCATCATAACTGCACTATCAAAACTGCCCTCATCATATTGCCCATCAAAACGGCCCCAATTAAAACTGCCCCATCATATTGCCACCAGCATAATTGCCCCATCAAAACTGCCCCATCATATTCCTCTATTATAAATCAGTACATGGTGTGTCTGTCCCCTCCCCCGGGCTCTGTAATCAGAGCTGAGATGCTCCAGTCGCTTCCCCCACCGCCCATCACTGTGTATAACAGAAGCTTTGGTAACCATGGCAACAAAAGCAGCCCAGTACACTGTTTAATCAATAAAATTTGCTGAAATGATCACTAAACAAACAGCTTTTTCACAAAAACTGTAAAAGATATCAAACTGAAAAGATATAGCCAGATAGCTGAATATTGTGTGAACATTTTAAAGTTTGTTTGGCGTCTGTAGGTGAAAGTATGAAGGAGCTGAAACTTTTGGGAGTGGAAGAAAATATTAAGGATCTGAAGCATGCTCCCATTGACTTCAATGTTAAAAAAAAAGTGATAAAAAGCTTAATATTTTAAAAAGTATAAATAGTAGAAAAAAAGTTGAAAAAGTCCCATCATCAGCTGAAAGAGACGAACATTTTAATAGTTGAATGGTTTTAATAGCCGAAAAAATAAAAACGAATAACAATAGTGGGACTGCTGAAGCATTAGATGGACTACTGGGGAGTTACAAAACACAAATAAAAAATACAAAATATGTCAAGAAACAAAGAAAATATTATGGGGGCGTGTCCCAGCCATGGAGTATGTCTGCTTTCAAAAAAAAAATTATACTATATTTTTTTTTTCTTTGGGGGGTGTTTTGTATTTTGTAAATAATTTTGTAAATAATTGCAAATAATTGCAAATAATGCAAATTTTTAACATTTGCAAAAAAAATTAAAATATGCCCCAAAAGCTCCTTCTGATGACAGTTTATACTTTTTATAATAATTTGTATATGGACTACTGAGGTGTTTCAAAACACAAATAAAAACACAAATAGAAAATACAAAAAATGTCAAGAAACAAAAAATATATTATGGGGGGGCGTCTCCCAGCCATGGAGTAGAATGGCGCCTTGATTTGTGAGCTCTTCTCCTGAGATGAATAACCCAGCAACACAGCATTTGCTGGCACACTGCCAATCAGCTTGGCTCCTGGGCTTTCTATTACACAGCAGGGAATATTAGAGGGAAGAACGCCGCAAAGGGGCTGAGGAGGCCGTCAGATTTTGCACAGTGCAGCCAATGATGGCGCTGGCTCACAGACAGAGGTCCTTCTCCAGGACACCACCTGTAGAGATTGCCAGTTGGAGAGGAAGATATACCAGATACATCTTCCCCTGCTAAGGACAAGGTAAAGGGTCCTACTTCATCTCCCCACATGTCAAAATAAATGGATCTAGTAGAAGAATGCACTGACTGCATGGAGATAAACATGGGGGATTATGTCAGGGCACATAACAAGCTATTTAGGGTTGCCACCCGTTTGTGATTCACCTAGACAGTTTGGATTATGAATCATGTGTCCGGGTTTCAGACTGCCTTAAACCGGGACACATTACGCAGACCAGACTGTGTCTCCCTAAGTAAACAAGCATAGGCATGCACCCTAATCACCCCATGCAGTGCATATCCCCCCTGCTGCCTGCTCCCCCCATGTCCCCCCTCCGCAGTGCTGCCAGATTCCCTCCTCTGCTCTCCTGTCAGCTGCTAAAGGGGATGTTTCAGGATGGAGAGCAGGGAAGGAGCCAAAAAAATATGTAATTTACTGTTGCTTTCCTTTCCAGAATGAACACAGTGAGTGATCGTTACTGACCCCTCTTATATGCATTCATAACTGAAGTATAGTAAATTGTATTGTGAATGAACAGGAAGCCTCTCAGCACCCAGCACTTCCCATTCATTCACTGTCTAGTGCAGCTGAGGCTGCAGAGAAAAGGACTGGGGATTCTCTGTCTTCAATCCCTTTCTCTCTTTCACAAGTGAGACATCAGGAGTCTGTTTAGACCACAGATATTTCACCAAAGACCTCCTAAAAAAATGTAAAGAATTATCTGCAGACTCTGCTATAAAGGGGGCTTTAAGAATCCTAATTTAAGGGAGAATGCTGATATAAGTGGGAGATTTGGTGAGCAAAACCCTCCATACATCAGCATTCCCCCTTAGAAAAAATAATAATAAAATTACTGTATGCTGCTAAAGTGTCCAGGTTTGGGTGGCAACCCTAGTGCTGGCTTACGCTTACCAGGCACAAGCTAAGGAAATAAGAGGGCTCAGGGAAAACATTGCTGATCTGGAGGATAAATCGTGAAGAATCATTAATTTCAGGGTCATACCGGAGGAGATACCCAACACTGAACTGATTACATATCTTCAGCAGTTCTATGAAACCATTCTACCGCTGAGCTCTCCCCAAGAACTTATCATTGATGGGGCACACAGAATTGTTAAGCCTGAACATGTCCCACCTGCAGTCCCCCAGACATAGACTGGCTGGAGAACATTTATTCCACATAAAAGATCAATTCCTGCCCCCCTCTAGGAAAACTGATCCACTCCCAGATCCATAGAAACATCTCTCTATATTCAAATATTTCTGCATCTACCACTCAGAAACAGAAACCATTCAAATGTGTAACAGATGATCTCTGGGAGCAGAAGACTTCCTACAAATGGGATTATCCAACTAAGCTGCTTATCTCTCATACAAATAAAGTCCTACCCATCATGACTCCAAATGATGGCATCTTCTGCCTCCGTGTATGGGGTCTATTGCAGGATAATCCTCCCCCACCCCCCCCACAACAGGAAAAGCTCCATCCAGCCTCCTACATTTCTAGTGATTGGTCTGAAGTCCCCAAAACTTGATGCTACTCACCCTCCCGTCTTATGTTTCTCACTCACCGGTCAGATGCCTTTCTTATAACGGGTCGGGAGATTGGGATACCTCTTCCTCAGGTGTTATTTATTCTCCCCGTCAGAAGGGGTCAGAACGAACTTTATTAGTTCGTTGTCCATTGCTCATTGTTTATTGTTTATTACTGTATCATGATGTTCTGCATTGTTTGTTCAAACCTTTCCCCTCTCATCACTGATTTACTGATATTTACTCTCTTTGTTCTTTATGTCCTTTATAAGAATATTAACTTAACATATTATTCTTTATATATGGAGTCCATGAAGATCCCTCTAAGCATCACAGACATTACCCACAATGAATAACGTAACATTTATAAATGCTAAGGGACATGAGGCAAAACTTTTATTTTAGATTCTTATTAATACTTCTGCCCCTGTTAGGGAGATTCCCCTCTCTATTTGTTCTGTTTACTGTTATCATCAAAAGTGAGAGTAAAAGAAAATCCCAAATTGTGGGTTGTCCCCAGAACAGTAATAGAGGGGAAATCTTCCAATGGGGACACTCATACTGGTTACTTGGGGGCCACTATGGATTGGTATGGATGGGGGGGACCCCCACATAATTTTATTTTACATTTTTCTATTGTTGGCAATGTTTTTTTATTTTCATTCAGCTGTCAGCAGGGAATCCCATTGGCTTCCCAGCCAGCTCCTTAATAACCAACTATTCACTATGCTCTAATTGGAAAAGCTTTGCTCAATCAGTGCTTAGAATGCACTGTGCAGTGCGTAGTTCATTGTGGGGTGCTCAGCGGGCGAACATCCCACCAAGTGCCCCCCCCCCATAAATTTAGTTGTTTGCCAAACAGGCAAACAAGCGATGTCCGGGTCAAACTAATGCTCAGTCTGTACCGCTCGCTCAACACTACTCACCTTGTCCCTGTATACATGGATGCCTCATTTCAGTATCAGCCAGACCCTGCACCGTGACCATCCCGGCCAGATCCTCAGCAGACTTCCCTCCAGTCTGTTCCTGCAGCCTCAGCAATCAGCCCCCCAGCTCTCCCTGAGCTGGGACCACATTGAAACATGTGTGAACTCCTACTGGATATTCCAGGAAGGCAGGCAGCCCCCCCAGGCTGGGTCTCTCTCCCCCAGACAAAGGACCCTGCTGTTCTGGGCCCCAACCTATTTATGCACAACTCAGCCCTCTGTTGGTCACCACCCTGATCAGGAAATGCAGCAGCCTATAACCCAGAACAGCCCACAGAGTTCTGGAAGGCAGGGAAGAACAATCAAACCTGCAGCGTGTGCAACCCAGAACAGCCAAAAGCAATCTATCTGCTCCACTGGCTACAGATGAACCAAAAACAAAATTTACCTAACCCTTTTAGCACCCTAACTACAGTAGGAGGAAAACAACATGATACAGTGGTTTCATGTCTCTCCAATCTCACAACCACAATTAAAGGACTTCTTTGACATTATTGGGGTACCAATTCCTATTGCATTCTTATTGCTCTACACCTTAAAATGTATTTTGAGATTAATAAAATAGAAGATGCTTCTTTCTCTATAAGTTGGATGGCAGATAAAGCTTCTATTAGAGTATTCCTTATCCAACTTTCCTCAAGATTGAAGAAGGCTCATAATTCCTACTCTTCTTAATAGAATTGAACATGTGCACTCTAGGTTAAACGTCTGACTACTACAGCAGAGAAGTCACTGAGTTGGGCACATCATAGACTTTATACATGGTGAAATAAACCTGGATCTCTCATGAAAAATAAACTTAACCCTAGACCCCATGTTCCAGCATTACCTAGTGGAAGTCCAAACCTAACTAACTCTGAACCTACTCTAAGCCACATTCTAAGCCTAATATATCTAGCCCGGTAAAGCAAAAAGTGCTATACTTACCTATTCTGCAGCTGCTCCGGTCCAGTCCTAGCATCATCGGTCAGTGGCAGCATCAGTGAGTAGGAGTGTGCACCTGATAATGGAAGCCCCATAATAAGTCTATGGGTGACGTCACTTCCCACGCTTTTTACAGCCGTTGTCAGTTATTTTTTTTCTCTGCACAAAGCAACCATCACTAGAGACCGGACCAGAGTGGCTGCAAAACAGGCAAGTATAGCAATTTTTGCTTTACAGGGCTAGATGGATTAGGCTTAAAATGCCATTCATTGTGTATAAACACATGCCCCTCCATACCGCTCAGATCTAGAGCTTCCTATGGACAGAATTTAGAATGTGGCTGAGAATAGGATTAGAGTAAATTAGGTTTTTACTTTACGTTAAGTCTAGGTGATGCTTGAACATGGGGTCTAGGGTTAGGTTTATTGGCCAAGAGAGATCCAGGTTTATTTTGCCATGAAAAGCCGGTGATGTGCCCACCACAGTGACTTCTCTGCTGTAGTAGTTAGACCTTCAACTCAGTGTGCACATATTCTATTCTATGAAGAAGAGTGAGGATTGTTTTGGCTAACCAAAGCTCAGACCTTACTTCCGCTTTGAACCGGCAGATGGTACAGTGTCTTAAGACTAATTCTTTAAGAATTTTAAGCAAACTTTACCAAAAACCGACTGCTAATGTGCAGCCCTCTCATCAAAGCTTTCTGATGAATCATAATCTTCCAACTCTTACACCACACCAAGCTGTACTCATGGACTGACAGATCATTAGCGATGAACCGACCAACCTATAGACAAATGATGGCTGGGTGGGACTTTCACCATTCGGGGTGGATGTCGAATGACGTCCTCCTGAAAATGCACCTTGCGTGCGGCCTGTCACCCACTGTGTCCACCGGATGACTGATCAGTGTACCAGCCACTGTGGGTACCATGTGATCGCTATGGCCAGCAACCACACCAAAGACTCAACCTGAGGCATACGAAAGGGAGGAATGAAATCATTATGGCCATGTGATGTAGCAGGTGAAGGTAATTCAGAGCAAACCTGAATAAAAGTCTTTATTTCTTCAGATGCAAATTTCCCATGATCAGCTAAGGTATGCAAATTGTCTAACAAGATAACAGAAAGACTAGCAAACTAACTATATACAGTATGTACAATATATACAGGATAAGGAGCACAGGTAGCTGGGAATACCAGAGATGCAAGGAAGGGGGTAAATAAAAACTGTGATCAATAACAAGGGGAGCAGGGTACAAGATTCAGAGCTATAGCAAGAGCATTGATCAGGCACAGGAGTAGGAGCAGGATGGCAACAGCATCAAACTAGCTTAGCAAGCATATCAAAGCACTAATGCAAGGAGAATTAGCAGAAGAGGACCTATATAACCGCCCAGCAGCCAGCATCAGGTGTGAACTGATTACTAGAAACTGCAGGCTGGGAGACAATCACTGGTGGACATTGGAACTACAGCATTCTGCTCCAGGAAGCACAGTGCCACCAGCAGATGATCCAGGTCCTGATACTCTATGTTCAGATATTTCTGCATCTACCACTCAGAAACAGAGACCATTCAAATATGTAATAGGTGATCTCTGAGTGCAGAAGATTTTCTACAAATGGGACTTTGTAACTAAGTTTCTTATCTCTCATCAAAATCAAAATCTACCCATTATGACTCTAAATGATGGGATCTCCAATCTCAGTGTATGGGGTCTATTACAGGATACCCCCCACACACCAACAGGCAATGCTCCAGCCTTCTACATTTCTAATGGCTGGTTCAAAGCCCCCAAAACTTGACCCTCCTGCCTTACTTTTCCCCCTATCCTTTCAGTGACTTTGTTGTATAATGGGTCAGGTGATTGGGATACTTCTTGTTCAGGTGTTATTTATTCATCCTGTTCAGAATGAGTACGCCAACCACACATCCATTGTGTTTTTTATTGGTTTTGGATTGTTCATTACTGTTCCATAATGTTCTGCATTGTTTGTTCAAACATTTCCCCATTCAGTTCTCTCATCACTGACGTACTTATGTTTATTCTTTGTTCTTTATGTCCTTTATTAGTCTAAGAGCCATCTTCTTGTCCTTGATGATCTTTTATGGGACACATCTTCACACCTACCCCAGGTCCCTTTTCTTTTTGAAGAGGGTTGTCAACTCCCCCTGCCTCCTCCCACTTTGCTCTCCTAAGAGGGCTTTTTTATGTCAAATCTTTCAATTTATAACTGACAAGTAAAACATTCAATCAGTGAAATTCTAAATTGTGTCCATAGGAAGCTCTAGATATGAGCGGTGGGGGAGGGGCGTGTGTTTATACACAATGAATGGCATTCTGAGCTGATCGATCACTAGAAATCACATTAAACCCAGAAATATTACAATTTAGACAACAAGATAAAGGTGTGTTAAAAAATTGTACCTGAAGAGACACCTGCCATGGCCAAGAACCAGAGACAGCATTTTTACAACCCTGGCATGCCCAGAAATAAGAAGCCTGATGGCGGGAACACCACAACCTGAGAAAAATACATTCTGTTTCTTCCTAGCTGAGTGCACTGACAGTCTCTCCCCGTCAGCTCTGTAATCACTGATCACGGTGCCTCTCTATGATCCACACTGGTCCACTGGGTGTACTGTCTATCTTCAACCTCTGTTAGCTCTCAATGGTTTCTGGAGCTACAGTAAGGTGACCAGATTTCTAAAATGAAATCCAGGGACATATTTTTTTTTACTAGTAATGGTGGCAATCGGCGACTCTCTGCCCACCGCCGCCACCGCTCACACCTCACAGCCTGTCAAGTCTCACTCTCCGGGTCCCGGCTACTACTCAGTGGGGAGCAGAGGAAGATAACTTAGTGAGTGAAGGATTGGAGATAAGCAGGCAGGTGGCTGGCCAGGACTTGAGCCAAGGCAGAAGAACGCACGAGTGGAGCTGAATGGGCATGCACCCGAAACTGAAGATATATTCCCTCCGCTCCGACCAGCACATGATCATTAGAAAGGGGCACAGATAATGGAAAAAAATACACCCCTATAAACTAGTAGGAGCGGCGGAGCGGGGGTGTGTAATTCAGAATTTTTTTTTTTAGTTTAGCACTGACTGTCCTTGAAATTGCCCCAGCCTCTGTTCAAATCGAATCCGGGGACAAAACCGGGGACAGACTTGGTCCAGGGATAGTGTCCTCAATCTGGGGATGTCCCCGGAACCTGGGGATGTCTGGTCACCCTAAGCTACAGGTCCCCTTCGCCCTCCTCCTGTGATGGGAATGTGATGGGAGTGTTTCACGGGCTGTAGGTGGTACGTCCCTTGGCTCTTACTCTTTCACAGAGGAGTTTGTGGGCCCAGTGTGTGCTTCTTTCTTTTAATCAATAACAACATTGTTATTTGGTGACAGGTGGAGGTTTGATACATTTTATGATGTTATTATTTACAATGTTCTGTGTCCAATAAACTGATTTCAACTTTGATACTACATAAATGTCTGGGGTCACCTTATACCGGCCCCTCTGGGAAAATCTCCCATTAATATATTCTGTTTTTCCTTTTTCTGGTATGTAGACCCACCCCTCCAGGAATGACAAATGCTTCATAAGTTCCAAGTGATTCCCCTCTATTAGGGTGAGTCCTCTTCTTCATTTAGAATATTGAACTACCATATAATGCAACACAACATACTGTATGTATGTTCATTAAACCTCGTTTTATTGTCTTTGCACTTTGTCTAAATTGATCAGTAATAAGGAGGATTTTCATTTTTTTTTTTTACTTGTTTTCTTCTATTCAAAAATAAATAAAAAAAATAATCAGAGCCAGGCCATTCCAGCCATATATTGTTCAGTAGTTTGCTTGTTTTATTATCTTATCCATAGTGGATGTTGTGACGGGAGGGCCTGTGGAACTCAGAACCCGTTTGAATGTAGGGGGTGCCCTTGTTTCAGCTCCCCATACACCTCTTATGTCTAAGTCACCCTGTGCTATCCTGGCACAGGGTGAGTGAGAAAATATATCTTGGACTACTTAAAATGGGACAGTAATATTTGTCCACAATATCTCCCAGGATGTATGCAGAGAATATTCTTGGTTTAATTGATTCTGAACTCAACCTGTTAATTGAGTGAGCTGATCACATTAGCCTCCAGGACTGGCTAGGAAACGAACAGTCTAATCCTACTATAGTTGTTGATGACTAGGCTGAGGAGGGGGGAGATTGTTGTTTGTATTGTTAATTGTAATTAGCTCCTGCTATTGTGTTTATAGTACTGTGTGAAGCTCGGTGCCCACAAGTCTGTGTCCTACAGGTCATGTCTCTGAGTCATCTGGTCTGGGTAAATGATTTAGTAAACTAGCTCATGTTAATTAGGTTAATTAGGTTACAGGTGTATTGTTAGAGTAATATGAGCAGGAGGGGGGAACCTCATCTTCTACTGTATATAAGACTGTATTCTGGTTCTAATAAAAGATAGTCCATGTTAGCATCTAAGCAAGTGTCGCCTTGTTTTGTGCTTATGAGCGGTTGGAATATCTGATATCTGTATCCAGACTACAAGGAAGTGGTATACTGATGGAAAGCACTCAAGTGGAATGTGGGACATTTTGTGACATTGGTGGCAAGCAGCGGGAAGCTTCCGGCAGTCTGGGAAATCTAAACCTCCACCTGGATCCAAGATCAGGATAGCAGACATCAGTCACCCCAGCGGAGATATGGACCTGGCATCAGAGTTCCCGGGGCTGCTGCGGATCATCCTTTCAACATACACCAGGACTGTGTCTGAGGATGAATACCTGGAGCTTAGGCAGCAAATTCGGGTGGAGCTCTGGATTGGAGCCCTCCAGCTCGCTGGTATAAAACAGGGCAAGTGCTTTCCAACCCAAGAGCAATGGGCCAGTGACCAACAGGCATTGCGGATGGCATTCCTGGGAGAGCGGCCCCAGGAGCAATGGGTGACTGAGTTCGACAGGCTGGTCCAGCAGGAGATAGAGCTGGACAATCATTATCAGGCTCTGCAATGGCATGCAGAGCAGGGATATTTAGGGGAGACAACAGAATGCTCTCCGGAGGGATATGACTTTGGCGGCCCTGGATTGCTGTGGGAGAGCCTTACAGATCGTTTTGTGTTTGGCGATGAAGGGGAACCTACCCTTGAGGACCTGCGAGATTATAGAGAGGCTATGCTTGGTCTTGCGGGGGTTTCAGAGCTTAAACCTGATCTGGACAATTTGCTAAGGAAGGAACAGCATCTGGAAAGGGCATACAGGAAACTGTTAGAACACGTTCAGCAGCATGCCAGAGAATCGGCAGTGGAAAATCTTAGGATTGCCGTCCCCAAACCTGAAGTGCTGACAACAGGGCAGAGCTCTGCAAACCTCTGCCCAGCACTGATAGCATCTTCTGGGTTCAATGGACAGGAGATAGTGAACCTCTATCCCCAGACATCAGTTGCAGAGACAGGGGATTTGATAGACTTTTCTGCTGAGGAAGAACAACCTGATGAGCCTCCAGCAGAAGAGCTGCTATCAGGGCCAAAGTTCACTGTGCTCTGCCCAGCACCAACAGTGGCTTCGGCCTTCTTGAGAGAAGAGGTAGTCGGCCTTTCTCCCACAACACTGACAGGGGCATGTGATTTTCCGACAGCAGTATCTGTGGAATTACAACAAACTTCTCCAGCTGAAGATCTGGTAATTGAACAGAGGGCCCAAGACCTCTGCCCCACACCTGTGGCAGGTTCGGAGGCTCAGGGTGAGAAGGTGGCAATCACTTCCCAGCAGCAGATACAGGGGGAGAAGGGAGAGGAGGTGTGTGTTGTCCCTCAACAACAGTTGGTCAGGGTGGATCCGTGCACCTGGGAGACAGTACCATAGACATGTCGTCCAAGCAGCCAGATGGGGGAATGGAAAAGGAAGCAGCCGGCTCACCTCCCCAATGGCAGCTACACAGTTTGGGAGTGGAGGAAGCCAGCCTCCTGCCCCAACAGTTAGCCGGAGCAGATGGTGTGGGGTTTCCAGCAGAAGGGCTGGCAACAGGGCCGAGTACTGCTGGACTCTGCCCTCAACTAACAGAGGATGGATTTCATGTGAAGGTGGATGGGACTTCAGTCTCCACCTGTATACCCCAGGGATGCTGGGCAGTCGGCCGAGATACCCAAAAGCATGACGGAGTAAGCCCAGTCACCCTGTCTTCTCTCCAGCGGCAGAAAGGACTTCAGGGAGAAGGGCCAGTCCAGGCCTCTCCCCAGCGGCAGATATGTTCTCTGAGAGAGGAAGAGGTTGGCTGGGTGAGTAATGCTTTGTTTGAAACAATTAATTTGGGGTACTGTGTGGGTACAGGCATTAGAGGACTGGAACTACTGATTAACTTCGGAGTCAACCCGTCTGGGGTCTCCTCCTGTGTTAGTCTTCTGCCAAAAGGGGAGAGATGTGACGGGAGGGCCTGTGGAACTCAGAATCCCTTTGAATGTAGGGGATGCCCTTGTTTCAGCTCCCCATACACCTCTTATGTCTAAGTCACCCTGTGCTATCCTGGCACAGGGTAAGTGAGAAAATATATCTTGGACTACTTAAAATGGGACAGTAATATTTGTCCACAATATCTCCCAGGATGTATGTAGAGACTATTGTTGGTTTGATTGATTCTGAACTCAACCTGTTAATTGAGTGAGCTGATCACATTAGCCTCCAGGACTGGCTAGGAGACGAACAGTCTAATCCTATTATAGTTGTTGATGACTAGGCTGAGGAGGGGGGAGATTGTTGTTTGTATTGTTAATTGTAATTAGCTCCTGCTATTGTGTTTATACTACTGTGTGAAGCTCGGTGCCCACAAGTCTGTGTCCTACAGGTCATGTCTCTGAGTCATCTGGTCTGGGTAAATGATTTAGTAAACTAGCTCATGTTAATTAGGTTAATTAGGTTACAGGTGTATTGTTAGAGTAATATGAGCAGGAGGGGAGAACCTCATCTTCTTGTTCAGCCTTGTTTTGTGCTTATGAGCGGTTGGAATATCTGATATCTGTATCCAGACTACAAGGAAGTGGTATACTGACGGAAAGCACTCAAGTGGAGTGTGGGACGTTCCGTGACAGATGGGAAGTTCATTTTGGAAGCTGATTTTTTTTTATTTATTTAGAACGGTTCTTCAGTGTGATCAATAACATGGAGATTGCCAAATCTTCCATATAATTAGATCAATGTACTACATTTTACATACCCTGTGCTATACCATCATCCCTGTCAGTGGAGGCTGCTGAAAGGTAATGACTCGGTATCGCAGGGGCAGACTGAAGTGGGTAAGGAGGAGGAGACAGATTTGTGCTCTATTTGTGTGGCTTTTAGGTGCTCTTGCCAACGGGCTGAGTGGTTGGATGTTAAATGCCTTATTAGGCAAGTGGTACCCAAATGGTTGGTGTTTTTGCCACGTTTTATGTGCCAGTGACACAGTTTGCAGATAGCAACAGTGCGATCTGCTGCAGATGTGCTGAAAAAGGCCCAGACAGCTGAGCTGTGGGGAGTGGGCCGGGAGATAACAACTACAGATGTGATGGAATAGGGTGGCTGCTCTCTACGCTTTCTTGATGTTGACCTCCTTGGGGTTGTGCCGCCTCACCTTCAGTTTCCTGGTGCCCTTTAATTTGAGTGCTCACACTACACAGACACACTCCACGGATACACTATAATATACTGCAATATAATGCGCCAAATGTATAGAGATGCACAGAACTATATGGCGTTAAAATGACAATAACGTACGCAAAACTATATGGTGTTAATCTGGCAGTAACGCACATAGAATTATATGGCATTAAACTGGCAGTAATGCACGCAAAACGATATGGCGTTAAACTGGCAGTGTAGAAACACAAGAATCGCGCTAAATTGGAAATAGATTAAAATTAGTGAATAAATAAAATCATTGTGAGAATAAATAATGGGTAAGCTTGTTCACATGTGCAAAATAGACTAAATACAATAGATCATAAAGTCTCTGTGAATGGTGGCAGTTAATAATATCCATCCAGTCAATGAGCATTAAACTGGCAGTAACGCACGCAAAACGATATGGCGCTAAACTGGCAGTAACACAATCAAATAGATGGTGTTCAGCCGTCACTACAGTGATGCTATCTGAACTGTCCCTACTCTAGCTATACACTAATGTCAAGATTACTGACACAGTCTCACTACACTACACTACAGTGAAACTATCTGAGCTGTCCCTACTCTAGCTGCACACTATGCAAAGCTGAATGATGGTCCTCCTCACTACACTCACACTATCCCTAGACTGACACTAAACTAATATTCTACACTGACAATCGAAGCAAAATAGCACAGCATAGCACACCAACTAACTAATAGCACTGAACAGAGCCCTGTTCTATCCCTTCTCCACGCCAAAATCACACTGAAAATGGCTGCCATTGAAAGAATACCTTTATACTGTGGGGCAGGAATGAGCCATGATTGGATAAAGTCATGATGACAGTGTCCAATCATGACTCTGACAGTGCTCTGTGCCCTGATTGTCTGAAGCTTTCACTGCTTCAGCCAATCATGGCTTGCAATGCACTGTTCAGTGTCACAATGCATTGTGGTCGGTTCGGGGACCAAACAAACAGTCAAATGGCTTGTTCATTCGGCTGTTTCCCGAACGACTGAACAACGAAAGTTCGTCCCGAACTTATGCTCGGGCCAAACCGTTCGCCTATCCCTAGGCGGGACAGGACCCACAGGATTGACATTTTCTGCTTTTCTTGGGTAAGGATGATTGTAAGGTCTGTTCAGTTTATATATAATCAGTTAGGCAATCAGGGGAGAGCTCCAGGTTTGTTGGTAGGACAATTTTATCCTTCCTTATCAGGAAACCTTTAGCAAATCACAATATTCCACCAATGTGGGCAATGAGGAAAAATATGAGGTGTTACAGGAGAACGTCACTTATCAAGACTCTCGCTGAGTGATGAAATCTATAATTAGTCCATGTATCACAGTTGGGGATGGGCCAAACACCCCCCTGTTCAGTTTGCAGCAGAACTCCCGAACTGGGGAAATGTTCTAACCCAGACAGCGGACCCCATTAAAGTCTATGGGAGCCGAACAGGAAAGTGCCCATTTTGATGGCCCATATGCAAGTAATTGGCCGTAAAAGGGGTATAGGGTGTCTGGGTACTGCCCTGGGGGACATGTACCGATATTTTTTTGTTTTAAAAAAAGATTGTATTTTCAGGAGCAGTAAATTTAATGATGCTTAAAGTGCAATAATGAAAATGAAAAATTCCTTCAAATATAGTGCCTGGGGGTTCCCCTTAATGTGCCTATAAAGTGGCACATCTGTAGCATACAGTATACAGTATATAGTATTTATTGGAATTGTAGTTAAAATCCAAAATAAAATGAATCATAAAAACATGACAATGGGTGCCACTGCCGACCCTGTATTGGACAGTGCCCTGATGTTATCAAGGATGTCCTTTTGGGCAAAACGCATTGGGGAGTAAACACTAGTGCTGACGTCAGGCCACTGTCCGATACCGGATCGGCAGTGGTACCCATTGTCCTATGTTTTTATGATTCATTTTATTTTGTCTTTTAACTTACAATTCCAATAAATACTACACTATGGAGACTTCATCTGGCTTCCGGTGAGCTTTATTTATTACAGCTACATCTGGATGGTGCGAGTTGCTGAACAGCCTTCTCCACAACAGATGGCGGATCTACACTGAGTGCATGTTTGCTGCTGTAACGGCAGCCATCTTTTCCGGTGAATGTCCATTTCACAGGGGTGCGGTGGATAATCTGGAGCACTGTACTGGATCACCTCTTCACTTTTAAAGTCACCACCAAATTTTTGTGCACATTTTTGCACTGAACTATTGTGTTTTCACCTAAAAATTTATATTGCTGATCCTATCATGGGACTGTATATTTAAATTTATATTTTTCACTATATTGGTTTTTTATTGTTGATTTCCATCCACATGATTGGCTATATTGTTGCTTGATGGAACAAAAGCTTTTGATAGCATAGAATGGGATTTTCTATGGAACTTTCTAGAAAAAAATTGGTTTTGGACCCCAGTTTATAAGATGGATACAACTTCTTTTTGCTGCCTCAGTAGCATGGATACAGGTAAATGGACATATATCAGCACCTTTTTCACTGCAACGGGGAACAAGACTGGTATGCCTATTATCACCTTTGCTGTTTGCCTTGGCCCTGGAACCCTTGTCTGCCAATCATCGAATATTATTGGGTTTCGTAGATCTTTGGGAGAGGATAAGTGCTTTTTATGCTGATGATACACTTTTATTTTTTTTGGAGATACTTTGTCTTCTTTGGAGGCAGTGATGTTTTTAATTAATACATATGGCTCTTTTTCAGGCTTTAAGATAAAATGAGACAAATCAGTTCTCCTACCTGTGGACCCAATTTATGACCAATCTGCCAACTTCTGCCTCTCAAATTGCTGTTGTCTCTACATTTAAATATCTGGGGGTACAAGTCACATCACAAGTGACTACATATGTGGAGAGGAATCTGGCCCCATTATTTAACCACTAGCCGCCCAGCCGCCACAGTTATACTGCGGCAGGTTGGCTCAGCTGGGCAAATTACCATATCTGTATGTTGCTCCTTTAAGACGTCACAGGAGACACGCACGCGCTGCATGTCCTCGGAGCTGATGCGCATGATTGGTTGGGCGCCATGACCGCCGGGCACCCGCGATCACTCGTGACAAAGCAAGAGCCGCAATCTGTGTGTGTAAACAAATCCTGGTTCTCTCAGGGGAGAGGAGACAGATTGTGTGTTCATACTAAGTATGAAAAACGATCTGTCATCTCCCCTAGTCAGTCCCATCCCCCCTACTGTTAGAACACACACCTAGGGAACACAGTTAACCCCTTGATCGCCCCCTACTGTTAACCCCTTCCCTGCCTGTGACATGTATACAGCAATGAATGGGTATTTTTAGCTCTGATCACTGTATAAATGTCAATGGTCCCAAAATAGTGTCAAAAGTGTCTGATCTGTCCATCACAATGTCGCAGTCCTGATAAAAATTGCAGATCGCCGCCATTACTAGTAAAAAAATGAATAACAATAAAAATGACATAAATCTATCCCCTATTTTGTAGACGCTATAACTTTTGCGCAAACCAATCAATATACGCTTATTGCAACTTTTGTGACCAAAAATATGTAGAAGAATATATATTGGCCTAAACTGAGAGAAAAAATAGGGAAATTTATTAAAGCAAAAACTACAAAATATTGTGTTTTTTGCAAAATTGATGCTTTTTTTGTTTATAGAGCAAAAAGAAAAACAGCAGATGTGATAAAAAAACAGCGTTGCACGACCGCGCAATTGTCAGTTAAAACTTTGCAGTGCCGTATCGCAAAAAATGGCCTGGTCAGGAAGGGGGTAAATCCTTCCGGGGCTGAAGTGGTTAAGTGGTTTGGGCAAGTGGGGAAAATCTGGAGTAAGTTGCCTTTATCGATAAAAGGTAGAGCTAATCTGATAAAGATGATATGGATGCCACAATTATTATATTTGTTACATACTATAACTGTCTCATATGGCTACCACGGAAAGTTTTTAAACAAATAGATACCTTGTTTAGAGATCTTATTTGGAGATATAAACATCCCTGGATTAGATTGGAAATTCTGCCTTAGGATGAAGGAGGTTTGGCTGTTCCTAATGCCAGGTCTTATTATCTGGCGTCCCAACTTCAGCAATTATATAAATGTAATACTATATATTGTAAATGATGCTACACGAATTGTTTATTTAGAAAAATGTCCGATGTCATGGTATAATTAAAATACAATGTATAAATTAGATCTGGTACGGTGATACAATACATATTCCACAATGCAGCATGCAAACACAATTATACGCATAATGCTATACGGTGTGTGAAACCTGACGCGTTTCAACCTGTATGGTGTATATATAGCATGATGACATCAATTATGCCGATTGTACATTTAGCAATTCCGTTCATTAGGTCATATTGGTACAAAGAAAAGGACTAATTATATTCTTTATTAAGCTTACACAGGAGTTGGGTGTTGATTCAATAGCCCCAACTCTTTACATATATATTTCCAGAACAAATATTCTTTTAAATATTTGAACATACTGCAATGCAGGAGTCTATAATAGATTTATCCTGATGCATCAGGGAGGGAAAATATAGGGTTTCAATCTGATCCCCCAAAAATGGGTATCTCACCTCAACATGAAGTTAGCCCATTTACCACCCTTAGGTATGTATCATATTTGAAGAATTTGCAATGCAAGAGTTGAGAGAATTGCAAAACAACATACAGCTCCTCCTAACAAATGGTCATTATTTGGGCACTCGTTGCAGGCGCCGATTCCTGCATCCCTTTGAGGGCATCCACAGTGTGGCTCCTTGTAAGCCCCTATGGGTGGGCTCCTCCCTCCTGGGGAGGTGGGGGCAGCCATGAAGCCCTCCAGATCATTCAACGGCTTTAAACATTTCTTGTCACAAGATTACTCATTCTATTCTTCAGTGGTAAATATACTACTATGGCTTATTCAATGTGATGTATGATGATATGCTTCTTTAATTCTGAATATAATTAATGTATCTTTTACAGCCAATTATCCCCCTGAAGAGACCGCATACAGGTCGAAACGCGTTGGGATTCGCACACCGTATAGCATTATGTAATGTAACAATGTGTATAATTGTGTTTGTATGCTGCATTGTGGAATATGTATTGTGTCACCGGACCAGATTTAATTTATATATTGTATTTTCATTATACTATCGGACATTTTTCTAAATAAACAATTTGTATAGCATCATTTATTCTACTTTTTTGACCATGCTATAATGTTGTCTTAAAGCCCTCACTGGGGAAACTTTTCCATATTATCTGTTTTCGGGGTGTGCAGCTTTTTCATCTCTCCCATATGTGTCCTTCCCATACTATAGATTGTAAGGATCCCATGCAAATTATATTTTCTCAGTTGCCGATAGATCCACTAGTGCAGTTAATAGCAGATTACCATTTTTATAATAAATGTACACTTTACATTTTCTACATTTTACATTCTACATTTTATCTGATACATACGATTTGGACCACTATTCAACAAGACACTCAGAATGAGGGATATACACAATATATAAGTGTTTGAAAAATATCTCAATGTGCAAAAAATAAATCTACGGTATTTAGAAGTCCATATGGAAGTGACACATGTAGTATATACAACACAATATTAAGATTCCAGAAAAAAACTAAACAATAAACAAAATAAAAGTGACTCAAGTACATAAATGAAGTGATAATACCACAGTAATAATAATTACAAGAATGTGAATAAAGCGCCAATAGTGACAAAATCTGGTAATCAGACACTAAATATCTTTGTAAAAGGTAAAGTCCAGAGTATAGCTGACAAGTATGTTTGTAGGTAACAAGGTCCAATAATGGAGGGATGATCCAAAACACACTTGAAACGGACATTCATCAAACTCCACCACTCCAAAAGGACTAATACAGGAGATCCCCGGGTTACAAACAAGACAGGGACTGTAGATTTGTTCTTAAGTTGAATCTGTTTGTAAGTCGGAACAGGTACATTTTTTAAGTGTAGCTCCAGCCAAAAAAACTATTTTTAGGCTTTTTGGATAGCATAGGGAAGGGTTAACACCCCTATAACAATTGTTTTGCTGTGTGTGCTCCTGTTCAGAAGATTTCACCTCACTTTCTGTCCAAATGACAATTGCATTTTGAAAATTTTGGGTTGTTGTGGAAACAAGCCTTGATGATAAAGCATCAGTGGAGGTACCTTTTTCCCATAATAGCTCTTACAGGAGAGAATTTCCATTCCTAGGGGTAGATTTCCTCTCACTTCCTGTTGTCTCCCTCCGTTTGTAAGTAGGATTCGTTTGTAAGTCGGATGTTTGTAACTAGGGGACCCCCTGTATAGTGAATGAGCCACCACCAGTGAACAAAAGGGAGGCTTACCAGATGTCGATGACTTGGAGAGGCTTATACCACCCAAGTCATAAAGGCTTTTAGATCAGCTGGCTTGAAGGATGTGCCTGGCTGGGCAGGCACAATGGATCCTGGATTGAATTTACAGCTTGGCACGACCGTTTTCAGACATCAACTTGAGATAATAATCCAGTAGGAGCCAGAGGCTCAACATGTGTTAAACAGATACTCATAGGAAATATATATTCTTCTATACAAATGATAGCTAGAATTAATTAACAAGATGATAATTTTAGACGAATAATGATACAGAATCTTGAAAGAAAATAACTATATATTAATATACAGTGGGGACGGAAAGTATTCAGACCCCCTTAAATTTTTCACTGTTTGTTATATTGCAGCCATTTGCTAAAATCATTTAAGTTCATTTTTTTCCTCATTAATGTACACACAGCACCCCATATTGACAGAAAAACACAGAATTGTTGACACTTGTGCAGATTTATTAAAAAAGAAAAACTGAAATATTACATGGTTCTAAGTATTCAGACCCTTTGCTCAGTATTTAGTAGAAGCCCCTTTTGATGAGTCTTTTTGGGAAAGATACAACAAGTTTTTCACACCTGGATTTGGGGATCCTCTGCCATTCCTCCTTACAGATCCCCTCCAGTTCTGTCAGGTTGGATGTTAAACGTTGGTGGACGGCCATTTTTAGGTCTCTCCAGAGATGCTCAATTGGGTTTAAGTCAGGGCTCTGGCTGGGGCATTCAAGAGCAGTCACGGAGTTGTTGTGAAGCCACTCCTTTGTTATTTTAGCTGTGTGCTTAGGGTCATTGTCTTGTTGGAAGGTAAAACTTTGGCCCAGTCGTCTGAGGTCCTGAGCACTCTGGAGAAGGTTTTTGTCCAGAATATCCCTGAACTTGGCCGCATTCATCTTTCCCTCTATTGCAACCAGTCGTCCTGTCCCTGCAGCTGAAAAACACCCCCACAGCATGATGCTGCCACCACCATGCTTCACTGTTGGGACTGTATTGGACAGGTGATGAGCAGTGCCTGGTTTTCTCCACACATACTGCTTAGAATTAAGGCCAAAAAGTTCTATCTTGGTCTCATCGGACCAGAGAATCTTATTTCTCACCATCTTGGAGTCTTTCAGGTGTTTTTTAGCAAACTCCATGCAGGCTTTCAAGTGTCTTGCACTGAGGAGAGGCTTCCGTCGGGCCACTCTGCCATAAAGCCTTGACTGGTGGAGGGCTGCAGTGATGGTTGACTTTCTACAACTTTCTCCCATCTCCCGACTGCATCTCTTGAGCTCAGCACAGTGATCTTTGGGTTCTTCTTTACCTCTCTCACCAAGACTCTTCTCCCCCGATAGCTCAGTTTGGCTGGACGGCCATCTCTAGGAAGGGTTCTGGCCATCCTTAACGTCTTCCATTTAAGGATTATGGAGGCCACTGTGCTCTTAGGAATCTTAAGTGCAGCAGAAATTTTTTTGTAACCTTGGCCAGATCTGTGCCTTGCCACAATTCTGTCTCTGAGCTCTTCAGGCAGTTACTTTGACCTCATTATTCTCATTTGCTCTGACATGCACTGTGAGCTGTAAGGTCTTATATAGACAGGTGTGTGGCTTTCCTAATCAAATCCAATCAGTATAATCAAATACATCTGGACTCAAATGAAGGTGTAGAAACATCTCAAGGATGATCAGAAGAAATGGACAGCACCTGAGTTAAATATATGAGTGTCACAGCTAAGGGTCTGAATACTTAGGACCATGTGATATTTCAGTTTTTCTTTTTTAATAAATCTGCAAAAATGTCAACAATTCTGTGTTTTTCTGTGCTGCGTGTACATTAATGAGGAAAAAAAATGAACTTAAATGATTTTAGCAAATGGCTGCAATATAACAAAGAGTGAACAACTTAAGGGGGTCTGAATACTTTCCATCCCCACTGTAAAACAGCCCTCTTAGGAGAGCAATGTGGGAGGAGGCAGGGGTAGGTGACAACCCTCTTCAAAAAGAAAAGGGACGTGGGATAGGTGAGAAGATGTGTCCCACCAAAGATCATCAAGGACAAGAAGATGGCTCTTAGACTAATAAAGGACATAAAGAACAAAGAATCAGCATAAGTACGTCAGTGATGAAAGGACTGAATGGGAAGATGGTTTGAACAAACAGTCCAGAACATCATGGAACAGTAATGAACAATCCAAAACCAATAAAAAACACAATGGCTGTGTGGTTGGCGTACTCATTCTGTACAGGATGAATAAATAAAACCTGAACAAGAAGTATCCCAATCACCTGACTCGTTATACAAAAGGTCACTGAAAGATGAGTGGGAAAATTAAGGCAGGAGGGTCAAGTTTTGAGGTCTTTGAACCAGCCATTAGAAATGTAGGAGGCTAGAGCTTTGCCTGCTGGTGGGTGGGAGGAGGTATCCTGTAATAGACCCCAAACATGGAGGTTGGAGATCCCATAATTTAGAGTCATAATGGGTGGGATTTGAGTTTGATGAGAGAAACTTAGTGGGATAGACCCATTTGTAGAAAATCTTCTGCCCTCCGAGATCACCTGTTACACATTTGAATGGTCTCTGTTTCTGAGTGGTAGATGGAGAAATATCTTAGCATAGAGTATCAGGACCTGGATCATCTGCTGGTGGCACTGTTCTTCCTGGACCAGAAAGCTGTAGTTCCAGTGTCCACCAGCGAGTGTCTCCCAGCAGTCTACAGTTTCTAGTAATCAGTTCACACCCGATGCTGGCCGCTGGGTTGGAATATAGGTCCTCTTCTAGGTCCTCTTCTGCTGATACTCCTTGCATCAGTGTTTTTATCTGCTTGCTGGGTTAGTCTGATGCTGTTGCCATCCTGCTCCTGCACCTGATCATTGTTCTTGCTCTAGCTCTGCATCTTGTACCCTGCTCCCCTTGTTCCTGATCCCAGTTCTTATTTCCCCCCTTCCTTGCATCTCTGCTATTCCCAGTTACCTGTGCTCCTTATCCTGTATATATTGTACATATTGTTTGCTAGGCTTCCTGTTACCTTGTTAGACATTTTGCTTGGGTTTTGTTTTCCTATTAATACAGTTATGTCACTATATACAGTGTATGTATCTACACAGATCTGGCCATCTCTGCTGCTGACTCCTGACATGACACTGACACCCACTAACGATATGATCAGCTGCACTTGGGAACTGGGTGATCTCTGTATTTCAAGATGCTTCCAGTGGAGGTTATTTGTCATGTACAGTTGGCATTAGGGAGTAAAGATTTTCGATTTTACAGGATTGCACTAGTGAAAAACTGTTAAATGCATTCATGTAGTGCATACCTTAGCTGATCAGGTAGATTTGCATTTGAAGAAATAAAGACTTTTATTCAGGTTTGCTCTGAATTACCTTCACCTGCTACATCTCATGGCCATGATGATTTCATTCCTCCCTTTAGTATGCCTCAGGTTGAGACTTTGGTGTGGTTGCTGGCCATAGTGATCACATGGTACCGGCAGTGGCTGGTACACTGATTAGTCATATGGTGGACACAACGGGTGACAGGCCACATGCTAGGTGCATTTTCAGGAGGATGTCATTTGACATCCACCCCGAATGGTGAATGTCCCACCCAGCCCTCATTTGTCTATAGGTCGGTCGGAAACTGGTTAATGATTCTGACTAGCTCCTCGCTAATGATCGGTCAGTCCATAAGTTCAGCTTGGTGTGGTGTAAGTGTTGGAAGATTAAGATTTGTCAGAAAGCTTTGAAGAGAGGGCTGCACATTAGCAGTTGGTTTTTGGTAAAGTTTGCTTGAAATTCTTAAAGAATTAGTTTTAGGACACTGTACCGTCTGCCAGTTCGAAGTGGAAGTAAAGTCTGAGCTTTGGATAGCCAACACAATCCTTACTTTTCTTCATAGAATAGAATATGTGCACACTGAGCTGAAGGTCTAACTACTACAGCAGAGAAGTCACTGCGGTGGGCACATCACTGGCTTTTCATGGCAAAATAAACCTGGATCTCTCTTGGCCAATAAACCTAACCCTAGACCCCATGTTCCAGCATCACCTTGACTTAAAATAAAGTCAAAACCTAATTTGCTCCAGTTCTACTCTCAGCCACATTCTAAGCCTAATCCATCTAGATCTGTAAAGCAACAATACTTGCCTGTTCTGCAGCCACTCTGGTCCGGTCTCCAGTGATGGCTGCTGTGTGCAGGAAAAAACTGACAATGGCTGTGAAATGCCTGGGAAGTGACGTCACCCATAGACTTATTATGGGGCTTCCATTATCAGGTGCACACTCCTACTCACTGATGCCACCACTGACCGATGATGCTAGGACCGGACCGGAGCGACTACAGAATAGCTAAGTATACTGTAGCAACTTTTGCTTTACCAGGGTAGATGTATTAGGCTTAGAATGTGGCATAGAGTAGGTTCAGAGTTAGTTAGGTTTGGACTTCCACTAGGTAATGCTGGAACTTGGGGTCTAGGGTTAAGTTTATTGTCCAAGAGAGATCCTGGTTTATTTCGCCATGTATTAAGTCTATGATGTGCCCACCTCAGTGACTTCTCTGTTGTAGTAGTCAGACGTTTAACCTAGAGTGCACATGTTCACTTCTATTAAGAAGAGTAGGAATTATGAGCCTTCTTCAATCATGAGGAAAGTTGGATAAGGAATCCTCTGATAGAAGCTTTATGTGCCGCCCAACTTATAGAGAAAGAAGTATCTTCTGTTCTATTAATCTCAAAATATATTTTAAGGTGTACAGCAATAAGAATGCAATAGGAATTGGTACCCCAATAATGCCAAATAAGTCCTTTAAGTGTGATTGTGAGATTGGAGAGACATGAAACCAGTGTATCATGATTTTTCCTCCTACTGTAGTTAGGGTGCTAAAAGGGTTAGGTAAATTTTGTTTTTGGTTTATCCGTAGCCAGTGGAGTAGGTAGATTCCTTTTGGCTGTTCTGGGTTGCACAAGCTGCAGGTTTGATTGTTCTTCCCTGCATTCCAGAACTCTCTGGGCTGTTCTGGGTCATAGGCTGCTACCTCAGCCATTTCCTGGTCAGGGTGGTGACCAGCAGGGGGCTGAGGTGTGCATAAATATGTTGGGGCCCAGAACAGCAGGGTCCTTTGTCTGAGGGAGAGAGACCCAGCCTGGGGGTGCTGTCTGCCTTTCTGGAATATCAAGAAGGGGTTCACATATGTTTCAATGTGGTCCCAGCTCAGGGAGAGTTGGGGGGCTTATTGCTGATGCTGCAGGAACAGAGTGGAGGGAAGTCTGCTGAGGATCTGGCCGGGATGGTGCAGGGTCTGGCTGATACTGGAATAAGGTATCCATGTATACAGGGACAAAGTGAGTAGTGTAGGGTGAGCGGTACAGACCGAGCATTATCTTGAGCTGGACATCGCTCGTTTGCCCATTCGGCAAACACCCAAATTTGCAAAGGGGGGGCGCTTGGCGGGATGTTCCACGCTGACAGCTGAATGAAATTAAAAAAAACATTGCGAACAATAAAGAAATGTAAAACAAATTAATGTGGGGTCCCCCCAATCCATTCCAGGCCCTTTGGGTCTGGTATGGATTTTAAGGGGAGCCTCTTGGCTAATTAACTACTTGGCTACTGGGCACTTAAACTCCCCTCTTGCCCAGACCAATTTTCAGCTTTCAGCGCTCTAACACTTTGAATGACAATTACTCAGTCATGTAATACTGTACTCAAATGAATTTTTTGCCCTTTTTTCTTACAAATAGAGCTTTCTTTTGGTGGTATTTGATCACCTCTGGGTTTTTTATTTTTTGCGCTATAAATAAAAAAAGACTGAGAATTTTGAAAAAAATACATTTTTCTTAGTTTCTGTGATAAAATTTTGCAAATTATTAATTTTTCTTCATGGCCACGATTAATACTGCTACATATCTTTGGTAAAAATAACCCAAATTAGTGGATATTATTTGGTCTTTGTGAAAGATAGAGAGTCTACAAACGATGGTCCAAATCATAAAAAATTTATCACACCTGAGGTACTGGTGGCCTATCTCATTTCTTGCGACCCGAACAAGTCAGGAAAGTAAAAATAGCCCCCAAATGACCCCTTTTTTGAAAGTAGACATTCCAAGGTATTTAGTAAGATGCATGGTGAGGTTTTTGATGTTGTCATTTTTTCCCACAATTCTTTGCAAAATGAAGATTTTTTTCCCCACAAAATTGTCATTGTAATAGGTTATTTCTCTCACATGGCATGTATATACCACAAATAACACCCAAAAATACATTCTGCTACTCCTCCCGAGTATTACTATACCACATGTGTGGGAGACTTTTTCACAGCCTAGCCACATAGAGAGGCCCAACATGCATGGAGCACAATCAGGTGTTCTAGGAGCATAAATTACACATCAAACTTGCTAACCACCTATTAAACTTTTGAAGGCCCTGGAGCACCAGGACAATGACATGTGACACTGACGTGGCACTGATGACAGATGGCACTGATACGTGGCACTGATGACACTGATGTGGCACTGATGACAGATGGCACTGATACGTGGCACTGATGACACTGATGTGGCATTGATGACAGATGGCACTAATACATGGCACTGAAGACAGATGGCACAAATACGTGGCACTGATGACAGATTGCACTAATAAATGGCACTGACAGATGGCACTCATATGTGGCACTGATGAAACGTGACACTGATGACAGATGGCACTAATATGTGGCACTGATGACACGTGGCACTGATGACACTGATGTGGCACTGATGACAGATGGCACTTATACATGGCACTGAAGACAGATGGCACAAATACGTGGCACTGATGACAGATGGCACTAATACGTGGCACTGACAGATGGCACTAATACATGGCACTGATGAAACGTGGCACTGGTGACAGATGGCACTAATACATGGCACTGATGACACGTGACACTGATGACAGATGGCACTGATACGTGGCACTGATGACATGTGACACTGGTAACAGATGGCACATGACACTGACGACAGATGGCACAAATATGTGGCACTGATGACAGATGGCACTGATGACAGATGGCACTTATACGTGGCAGTGGGGACAGATGGCAGTGGGGACAGATGACAGATGGCAGTGGGGACAGATGGCAGTGGGGACAGATGGCAGTGGGGACAGATGGCACTGACGTCACTTTTTTTCGTTTTTTTTTTTACACATGCTGCAGTGGTTTGCTCTCCCTCCTCACTTGCTGTCTCTGTGTGAGGAGGGAGAGCCGGCAATGAGAGATAATCTCATATGTTTACATATGAGATCATCTCTCATTGGTACCGCCAATCACGCTGAAAACGGCGGCTATGATTGGCCATTTTTAGCGATCTGTGACTGGCTGTGTCCAAGGGACATGGCAAGCACAGAACTTCCCCGATGCGCGCCCGCAGGAGCGCGCATCGCGGAAGTAAACAGGAGGACGTCCAGGGACAGCCTCCTAGGAATTAGCATCCGTGCTGCAGCCATCTTTCGGCTATAGTGCGGGTGCGAAGAGGTTAAAAAAAAAATTGGCGTAGGGTCATTCCTAAAATCCATACCAGACCCTCATACGAGCATGCACCCCCCCAAAAAAAACAGAAATAAACAAAATTGCTCCATATTCCTGCATATTAGCGTGAGACAGAGTGTCACCAAGACAGGAAGTAAAGGAGAAACTCCTCAAAACCAAACCATGCCTGAGTGCTGAATACTAAAAAATTTTTTTCATAAAAGAGATAGAAATGTCTTGTAGGATCTTCTGAACTTCATCCCGTGTCTATGGATATTACAAGTCTCAATTTGTGTACCATGACCATGCAGAAAGCACGTCCTTTAACCACTTCATTACCCAGCTATAGACATATGACATCCACAGATGGGATCTCCCATCCTGGGTGGACGTCATATGACGTCCTGGGATTCCCGGCCGTCTAGGGGGCGCGCGCATGCCGGCGGGAGCGCGCACGCTCGCCCGCCGCGTTGCTCTGGACCCGGTGCGTGTGCCCGGCGGCCACGATGTCCACCGGGCACCCGCGATTGCACGTTAACCGGGCCGGCATGTGGATCTGTGTGTGTAAACACACAGATTCACAGCCTGTCAGCTCTGAGGAGAGCGATCTGTGTTCCCAGAACGGAGGAACACTGATCGGTCTCCTCCCCTTGAGCGTCCCCTCCCCCTTCAGTTAGAATCATTCCCTAGGAAACATACTTAACCCCTCCCCGCCCCCTAGTGGTTAACCCCTTCACTGCCTGTCACATTTACACAGTAATCAATGCAATTTTATAGCATTGATCGCTGTATAAATGTGAATGGTCCCAAAAATGTGTCAAAAGTGTCCGATATGTCCGCCATAATGTCGCAGTCATGAAAAAAAATTGCGATCGCCGCTAAAAAAATAATTAAATATTTTTTTTTAAAAATGCCCTAAATCTATCCCATATTTTGTAGACGCTATAACTTTTGCGAAAACCAATCAATATATGCTTATTGCGATTTTTTTTACCAAAAATATGTAGAAGAATACGTATCGGCCGAAACTGAGGAAAAAATTTGTTTTTTAAAAAAAAAATTGGGATATTTATTATAGCAAAAAGTAAAAAATATTGTGTTTTTTTCAAAATTGTCACTCTTCTTTTGTTTATACCGCAAAAAATAAAAACCGCAGAGGCGATCAAATACCACCAAAAGAAAGCTCTATTTGTGGTGAAAAAAGGACGTCAATTTTTTTTGGATACAACGTCGCACGACCGCGCAATTGACGTTTAAAGTGCGACAGCACTAAAAACTAAAAATTGGCCTGGCTAGGACGGGGGTGAAAAGGCCCGGTATTGAACCGGTTAAATGTAATAAGTCCGCCAACCCATACATATATCACTACACTCTCTACATAGGAAGAAAGCTTAGAAGACACATTGATGACGCTGATCACGTTCTCACGCCTAAAACTCATATAAAATGAGAGTTCTACTTCATTAATAAGAACTTACTCTGCTGATTCTCTTGACCTGGATAGGCGCAACATTGGAGTACTGATCATGTAAACCCAAGACCACAAGATCTAATCAGATCAATGAACTACGTTTTACATACCCTCTGAAAAAATATATAATATTTTTTATGTATTGTATGTGTTAAAAAATGATATATATTACAACACACTACAAACACCCAGTACATGTACTCACCATAGCCTGGCTCTGATTATTTCAGAGCCAGGTTTATTTCGGCATGTATAAAGTCTATGATGTGCCCACCTCAGTGACTTCTCTGCTGTAGTAGTCAGACGTTTAACCTTCATGAGGAAAGTTGGATAAGGAATCCTCTGACAGAAGCTTTATGTGCTACACAACTTATAGAGAAAGAAGTATCTTCTGTTCTATTAATCTCAAAGTAACTTTTAAGGTGTAGAGCAATAAGAATGCAATAGGAATTGGTACCCCAATAATGCCAAAGAAGTCCTTTAAGTGTGGTTGTGAAATTGGAGAGACATGAAACCAGTGTATCATGTTTTTTCCTCCTACTGTAGTTAGGGTGCTAAAAGGGTTAGGTAAATTTTGTTTTTGGTTTATCCCTAGCTAGTGTAGCAGATAGATTGCTTTAGGCTGTTCTGGGTTGCACAAGCTGCAGGTTTGATTGTTCTTCCCTGCATTCCAGAACTCTCTGGGCTGTTCTGGGTCATAGGCTGCTACCTCAGCCATTTCCTGGTCAGGGTGGTGACCAGCAGGGGGCTGAGGTGTGCATAAATAGGTTGGGGCCCAGAACAGCAGGGTCCTTTGTCTGGGGGAGAGAGACCCAGCCTGGTGGGGCTGTCTGCCTTTCTGGAATATCAAGAAGGGGTTCAAATGTGTTTCAATGTATGTGTTTCAATGTATGTGTTAAAAAATGATATATATTACAACATGCTACAAACATCCAGTACATGTACTCACCATAGCCTGGCTCTGATTATTTAATATATTTTTTTAAATGCAAGAAAACAAGTAAAAGTTCTAAAAAAATGAAAATTCTTCTTTATTACTGATCAATGTAGACAAAGTGCTATAAAAATGACCAAAAAGACATTGTGTTATATTATATGGTGGTGTGTAACAATATATTACTGGCAATTATAATAAGAATGTGTTTTTCTCAGGTTGCGGTGTTCCCGCCATCAGGCCTCTTATCTCCGACTATGCCAAGATTGTGAAAATGCCGTCTCTGGTTCTTGGCCATGGCAGGTGTCTCTTCAGGTACGATCATTTCTTAACACATCATTCCATAAGCAAAACATAGATATCATCTTGTTTCAGGAAACACATTTTCGTTCAGATCACATTCCGAAAATAATTAATAGGAACTCTGTTACCTGGATCCACGACACTTTTCCATATTCAAAATCAAAAGGTGTATCTATTGCGTTCCACAGAAACATAGCCCACCAAATATTGCAAAATTACAAGGGTGAAGATGGCAGTTCCTTACTTGTGAGGGAAACGATATATGGGAAAAAAATTTACAAGTATAAATCTTTACCTACCAAATTATGAACAAATTAAGAGTGGGATGAAGGCTCTATCAAACACAATGAAGAAAGCGGAAGGAATAATAATTTTGGGGGGCGACTTCAATTTTATATTGGATACAAATATGGATACTACTAGCAATCACACACACAGAAATAAAAGTCAATGAAGGGAATTTTAAAATCTACTGGGAAATTATCAATTGATAGATATTTGGAGGACTCAATATCAAACGGAAAAGAATTATACATACTATTCAAATATACATGACTCATATATCTATCATATATATCACAGAATAGATGATTTTTTCATTAATCGTGCCGGTATAATGATGACCCCTTCAACAGATATAGGTGGATTCTTGTGGTCGGACCATGCCCCAATATACTTGGAGCTTAAGATAATGGAATACAAAAAAACTAGAGGGTCGTGGAGGTTTAACGATAATTTAATTAAAGATAAAGAATGTGAAAATGATATCTGAAAAGAAATGATGGAATTTTAAATTAACTTATGAAAAAGACAAAACTTCTAATCCAATGCAATGGGAAGCATTAAAATGTGTACTACGGGGACTATTCATCAAGCACGGATCAAGACTAAAAAAAGAAAAAGAACAAAAGAAAGTTCAAATAATGATAGAAATTGAGAATATGGAAAAAAAAAAAAACAGAATCCTAATTCATTTGATAAAATTACTTTGAAAAATAAACAAATGGAATTACAAGCTGTGCTTGATGAGGAGTCTCTCCGATTAAGGGATAAAAACAAAACTCAATGGTATCAATATGGAAATAGAACAGGGAAAATGTTAGTTAAAACACTAAGGGATCAACAGCCCATGACATCCATAGTAAAAATCTTAAAAGCAAATTACTTATGATCTATTAGAAATATCTAAAACTTTTCATACATATTACTCAAATTTGTATAATATAAATAAACAACTTGGGAACAAAGAGAAGGAAAAGAAGGGGGAAGAGATTAGTAAATATATAAAGGAAACCGCTTTACCCATTTTCTCTAGGGAAATAGCTGAGGATCTGGAAAAGGAAATTTTACTAGAGGAGATTCAACAGGCGATTTCTGAACTGGTCCCCGGGAAAAGCCCAGGACCAGATGGATATACCCCCAGATTCTATAAGGCATTCCAGGATTAATCATGTCTATTCTCAAAAAAAACATTTAATCCTATATCTAGTAGTCAAATGTTTGCAACACACAGTACAGAGGCTCACATAGCACTAATTTCTAAGCCAGAGAAAGATCACACTCTATGTAATAATTATCGCCCAATTTCTTTGACTAATATAGACATAAGATTATATTCAAAAATGATCTCTAATAGATTAGCGCCAATATTACCTGAGCATATAGAATTAGACCAGATGGGCTTTACGAAAGGTCGAGAAACTAGGGATAATATTATAAAAACATGCACATTGGTGGAATATGCTCAGAGAGCCGCCATCCCGATGTGTCTTCTGGCCATTGACGCTGAAAAATCATTTGACAGAGTGGGATGGCGGTTCTTAGAGAAAACCTTAATTCAGATTGGATTTGGTCCTAGAATGATCAGCAGGATTGTCGCACTGTACTCTAACTGTAGAGCTAGAGTAAGAATGGGTGGAATATTGTCAGAGTATATAGAAATATCAAATGCCCCCTTTCTCCTCTACTATATATACTGATAATGGAACATCTTATTACGGCAATAAGAAAAAATAAAGATATTAAAGGGATAAAAGTTAAAGATAAAGAATGTAAAACAGCTGTATATGCAGATTATCTGCTAATATATATGACTAACCCTATTATAACAATTCCAAACTTGATCAAAGAATTTAAAAGATTTGGGGAATTAAGTAACTTTAAAGTTAATTATGAGAAATAAGAAATATTAAATATATCGTTAACAGAAAAAATATACACTCTTTTGCAAAAAAGATTTTCCGTTTAAATGTAAGCAAGAAGCAATTAAATATTTGGGAATATTTATCCCGAAAGATCTGAAGCAATTACAGGAGCTGAATTACAATGCGACAGTTCACAATATAATAAAAACATTGCAAAAATATGATAAAATAACATACTCATGGATGGGAAGAATTAATATAATAAAAATGGATATATCGCCGAAATTATTATATGTTTTTCAAACAGTACCCCTCGTCCCTTCTAGAGAACTGATGCTGGAACTAAGAAAAGCAGTAGTACATTTTATTTGGGCTCAAAAAACTCCTAGAATAAAAAGAGAAATTTTAATTAGAACTAACAAAAAAATGGAGGCTTAGCATTACCAGATTTTCTGAAATATTTACAGGCAGCATCAATAACTAGAATTATAGATTGGTATCACAACAAGGAAAATAAACAATGGGTTAAACTATAGGAAGAAATAATAGGACCACACCTTAGAGTTCTGCCCTGGATAAAACCCCATTTAAGACCAAAACAAAAGAAAAACTAACAATCTTTGTACATGCCACATTGAAAATATAGGACAATATAATAAAAAAGGGGAAGCTCTCCACCATGATCGGACCAATGACACCTTTATTCTCCAATCCTGATTTCCCACCAACTTTAAAAACTACAGATTATTTAAAATGGAATATATTGGAGAATACAAGGGCAGTGCAAATCCTAAAGGACGGTAAATTATCAAAATTACAGGAGTTGGGACCTGAATATAAAAATAAATGGTTACAAAACCATCAACTAAAGATATTCATGGAGGCAATAATACCTTTGATAAGCAGACCAACAACTAAATTTGAGAAAATATTGGTGGAAGAACAGGAACCGTATAAAAAGTTATGAAAAATATATGATCTATTACTCCCTTCTGATCCTCTTAGAGAATTAACAGGAATGAAGAAGCGGGAAGAGGACATAGGAAACCCTATACTAGATGAAGAATGGGAAAAAATATTTGAAATAATACGTAAAAAATCTACAGCGATTAAATATCAAGAACAAAATTATAAGATTGTAATGAGATGGTATTGGAGTCCAGTAGCCCTGAATGTAATTAATAAAAATAATACTGAAAATTGTTGGAGATGTAAGGTAGAAAGAGGTACTATGGACCATATATGGTATGGATGTCATGTGCTGAGGAATTTTTGGAATAGGATATTTGAGATCCATCAAATAGTGTCGGGAATAGAAACGAACCCAAGTATTATTAGCTCATTATTTTCCCTTACATCAGATTCAATAAAAACAATTAAAACAGGTATTCTTCACCACATGATAAATGCAGCTAGAACATTAATAGCACGTAGATGGAAAGAAACAAACAGTCCAACACTGACGGAATGGATATGTGAAATGAACGAAATTCAATATATGGAAAAACAGATAAGAGAAGAAGGGTATACAAAAAAACTAAATTGCCAGAAATATGGCAAAAATAGAATGAGTTTCAGTCCTCAACAAAACTGAGAGAATATCTATAAATAGAAAGAATAAGAGTGGGGGTGGGGCAGTGGGAAGGAGAGAGAAGAAGAGGAAGGAGAGTTAATTAAATATTATTATCTTTTTTTTTTTTTTTGTATGGTGAATGAATGTAATAGTAGTAGATTAGGGTAGTGAATTAATATATGAGTATTAAGTTATAAAGAATCAATATGATATAGAGGGTTATTATTATGATCCTCTATTGTAAGTTAAATAATTAATGTTTGTATTAATGTATTAAGGTATGATATATGATGAATGGTTGCATATATGTTATTTTTGATTTTTGTTTAGAAGAATAATAAAAAGAGATTTGATACAAAAAGAAAAGGTACGTGGGGTAGGTGATATGTGTCCCACCAAAGATCATCAAGGACAAGAAGATGGCTCTTAGACTAATAAAGGACATAAAGAACAAAGAATCAGCATAAGTACGTCAGTGATGAGAGGACTGAATGGGAAGATGGTTTGAACAAACAATCCAGAACATCATGGAACAGTAATGAACAATCCAAAACCAATAAAAAACACAATGTGTGTGTGGTTGGTGTACTCATTCTGAACAGGATGAATAAATAACACCTGAACAAGAAGTATCCCAATCACCTGACTCGTTATACAAAAGGTCACTGAAAGATGAGTTGGAAAAGTAAGGCAGGAGGATCAAGTTTTGGGGTCTTTGAACCAGCCATTAGAAATGTAGAAGGCTGGAGCTTTGAATGTTGGACCCCAAACATGGAGGTTGGAGATCTCCTAATTTAGAGTCATGATGGGTTGGATTTGAGTTTGATAAGAGAAACTTAGTGGGATAGACCCATTTGTAGAAAATCTTCTGCCCTTGGAGATCACCTGTTACACATTTGAATGGTCTCTGTTTCTGAGCGGTAGATGGAGAAATATCCGAACATAGAGTGTCAGGACCTGGATCATCTGCTGGTGGCACTGTGCTTCCTGGACCAGAAAGCTGTAGTTCCAGTGTCCACCACCGAGTGTCTCCCAGCAGCCTGTAGTTTCTAGCAATCAGTTCACACCCGATGCTGGCCGCTGGGTGGGCATATAGGTCCTCTTCTGCTGATACTCCTTGCATCAGTGTTTTTATCTGCTTGCTGGGTTAGTCTGATGCAGTTGCCATCCTGCTCCTGCGCCTGATCATTGCTCTTGCTCTTGCTCTGCATCTTGTACCCTGCTCCCCTTGTTCCTGATCCCAGTTCTTATTTCCCCCCTTCCTTGCATCTCTGGTATTCCCAGTTACCTGTGCTCCTTATCCTGTATATATTGTACATATTGTATATAGTTTGATAGGCTTCCTGTTACCTTGTTAGACATTTTGCTTGGTGTTTGTTTTGCTATTAATACAGTTTTATGTCACTATATACAGTGTATGTATCTACACAGATCTGGCCATCTCTGCTGCTGACATGACACTGACACCCACTAACGATATGATCAGCTGCACTTGGGAACTGGGTGATCTCTGTATTTCAAGATGCTTCCAGTGGAGGTTATTTGTCATGTACAGTTGGCATCAGGGAGTAAAGATTTTTGATTTTAGAGGATTGCACGAGTGAAAAACTGTTGGATGCATTCATGTAGTGCATACCTTAGCTGATCAGGGTAGATTTGCATTTGAAGAAATAAAGACTTTTATTCAGGTTTGCTCTGAATTACCTTCACCTGCTACATCTTATGGCCATGACGATCTCATTCCTCCCTTTAGTGTGCCCCAGGTTAAAACTTTGGTGTGGTTGCTGGCCATAGCGATCACATGGTACCGGCAGTGGCTGGTGCACTGATCAGTCATCCGGTGGACACAGCGGGTGACAGGCCACATGCTAGGTGCATTTTTGGTGAATGGTGAATGTCCCACCCAGCCATCATTTGTCTATAGGTCGGTTGGAAACTGGTTACATGGTTACATATATACATAGTAGGTGAGGTTGAAAAAAGACACAAGTCCATCAAGTCCAACCTATGTGTGTGATTATATGTCAGTATTACATTGTATATCCCTGTATGTTGCGGTCATTCAGGTGCTTATCTAATAGTTTCTTGAAGCTATCGATGCTCCCCGCTGAGACCACCGCCTGTGGAAGGAAATTCCACATCCTTGCCGCTCTTACAGTAAATAACCCTCTATGTACTTTAAGGTTAAACCTCTTTTCTTCTAATTTTAATGAGTGGCCAGATGTCTTGTTAAACTCTCTTCTGCGAAAAAGTTTTATTTCTATTGTGGGGTCACCAGTACAGTATTTGTATATTGAAATCATATCCTCTCTCCAGCGTCTCTTCTCCAGAGAGAATAAGTTCAGTGCTCGCAACCTTTCCTCATAACTAAGATCCTCCAGACCCTTTATTAGCTTTGTTGCCCTTCTTTGTACTCGCTCCATTTCCAGTAAATCCTTCCTGAGGACTGGTGCCCAGAACTGGACAGCATACTCCAGGTGCGGCCAGACCAGAGTCTTGTAGAGTGGGAGAATTATCGTTTTATCTCTGGAGTTGATCCCCATTTTAATGCCAATATTCTGTTTGCTTTGTTAGCAGCAGCTTGGCATTGCATGCCATTGCTGAGCCTATCATCTACTAGGCCCCCCAGGTCCTTTTCCATCCTAGATTCCCCCAGAGGTTCTCCCCCCAGTGTATAGATTGCATTCATATTTTTGCCACCCAAATGTATTAATTTACATTTTTCTACATTGGACCTCATTTGCCATGTAGTCGCCCACCCCATTAATTTGTTCAGATCTTATTGCAAGGTTTCCACATTCTGCGGAGAAGTTATTGCCCTGCTTAGCTTAGAATCGTCTGCAAATGCAGAGATTAAACTGTTTATCCCATCCTCCAGGTCGTTTATGAACAAATTGAATAGGATTGCTCCCAGCACAGAACCCAGTGGAACCCCACTACCCACCCCTGACCATTCTGAGTACTCCCCATTTATCACCACCCTCTGAACACGCCCTTGTAGCCAGTTTTCAATCCATGTACTCACCCTATGGTCCATGCCAACGGATCTTATTTTGTATAGTAAACGTTTATGGGGAACTGTGTCAAATGCTTTTGCAAAATCCAAATACACCACGTCTGCAGGCCTTCCTTTATCTAGATGGCAACTCACCTCCTCATAGAAGGTTGGTAAATTGGTTTGGCAAGAACGATTCTTCATGAATCTATGCTGATTACTGCTAATGATATTGTTCTTATTACTAAAATCTTGTATATAGTCCCTTATCATCCCCTCCAAGAGTTTACATACTATTGATGTTAGGCTAACTGGTCTGTAATTCCCAGGGATGTATTTTGGGCCTTTTTTAAATATTGGTGCTACATTGGCTTTTTTCCAATCAGCTGGTACCATTCCAGTCAGTAGACTATCTGTAAAAATTAGGAACAACGGTCTGGCAATCACTTGACTGAGTTCCCCAAGTACCCTCAGATGCAAGCCATCTGGTTCCGGTGATTTATTAACGTTAAGTTTCTCAAGTCTAATTTTAATTCTGTCCTCTGTTAACCATGGAGGTGCTTCCTGTGTTGTGTCATGAGGATAAACACTGCAGTTTTGGTTACTGAAGTCCCCCAATTTACTTGTGAAGACTGAGGAGAAGAATAAATTCAATACCTTCGCCATCTCCCCATCCTTTGTAACCAGATGTCCTTCCTCATTCTTTATGGGGCCAAAATGATCTGTCCTCCCTTTTTTACTGTTTACATACTTAAAGAATTTCTTAGGATTTTTTTTGCTCTCCTCCGCTATGTGTCTTTCATGTTCTATCTTAGCTGTCCTAATTGCACCCTTGCATTTCTTGTTTGCATTCTTTATAAAGTCTGAATGCTGATTATGATCCCTCTACCTTGTATTTTTTGAAGGCCTTCTCCTTTGCTTTTATATGCATTTTTACATTGGAGTTAAGCCATCCAGGACTTTTGTTCGCTCTTTTAAATTTATTACCCTATGGGATACATTGGCTAATGCCCTTATTTAATATGCTCTTAAAGCAAACCCATCTCTCCTCCGTATTCTTTGTTCCTAATATTTTATCCCAATTTATGCCTTTTAGCAAGGTTTGCAGTTTAGTGAAGTTGGCTCTTTTAAAATTCAGTGTCTTTGTATTCCCTTTATGTTTCCGATTTGTGTGATTTATACTGAAACTAATTGACCTGTGATCGCTGTTACCTAAATTGCCCCGTATTTCCACATCCGTGATCAGGTCTGTATTGTTGGTAATCAGTAGAACCAGTAATGTTTTATTTCTAGTTGGTGCGTCTACCATCTGACCCATAAAATTGTCCTGTAAGACATTTAGGAACTGGAGAGCTTTAGATGAATGCGCGGTTCCCTCCGCCCAGTCTATGTCTGGATAATTAAAATCCCCCATTATGATAACACTTCCCATCCTTGCTGCTAATCCAATTTGTGATAGGAAATCCGTCTCCACTTCCTCCTTCAGGTTAGGGGGCCTACAGCATACTCCCAGTATTATTTTCCCCTTAGCTTCATCCCTTTGGAGCTCTACCCATAAGGATTCCACCTCCTCCTTAGCTCCCTCAGCGATGTCATCTCTCACATTCACTTGTACATTATTCTTGATATATAGGCATCCCCCTCACCCTTTTTTACCCTCTCTATCCTTGCGGTATAGGGTATACCCTTGAATGTTTGCCAGCCAATCATGAGAGCTGTTGAACCAGGTCTCTAAAAATTCCCACAAAATCCAAATCCTCCTTGTACAACAGTATCTCTAGTTCACCCATCTTGTCCGCCATGCTCCTGGCATTGGTGAACATGCCACATAGTTTAGACCGTTCGCATATTATCCTCATATTGGATGTTTCGAGATTGCTACTCGTACTTGCTACTATACTCACCTTGTGTTTTTGTGCTTTGGTTAACCCTTCCACTAATGCCCCCAATACTACCCTCTGGAATATCTTCCGCGCTGACTATCTCTACCTCTAGACCCTCCCACCATCGCCTAGTTTAAAAACCCCTCTAACTTTTTGGACATCTTCATTCCCAGCAGATCTGCACCCTCCTCATTTAGGTGCAGTCCGTCCCTTCTATAGTACCGGTTATCGACTGAGAAGTCGGCCCAGTCCTCCAGGAACCCAAACCCCTCCTTACTACACCAGCTCTTCAGCCACTTGTTTACTTCCCTAATCTCCCTCTGCCTTTCTGGTGTGGCTCGATGTACCGGTAGTATTCCTGAGAATACTACCTTGGAGGTCCTTTTCCTCAATTTAGCTGCTAAGTCTCTAAAATCGTTCTTTAGGACACTCCATCTGCCTCTGACTTTGTCATTGGTGCCAACGTGCACCATGACAGCCAATTCTTCCCCAGCCCCTCCCAGTAATCTGTCCACAAGATCCGTGATGTGCCGAACCCGAGCGCCCGGTAGACAACATACTGTTCGGCGCTTCAGGTCTTGGTTACAGATTGCCCTCTCTGTCCTTCTAAGAATTGAGTCCCCTACAACCAGAATCTGTCTTTCCTTCCCCCCCCACTCTCACTGGAGGAGTTCTTACCCCAGCAGTGCTGGTTCCTGACTGGTTTCACCAATGTCACTCAATGGAGCATACTTATTGGGATGCTCCAGTCCTGGATCGGCCTCCCTGGCACTTCCCCCTCTACCCTTCCTGACTGTCACCCATCTACTCTTTGCTAGTGCCTGCACCTCTTTGTCTCCACTCGCCTCTGTGCTGGCCCCTGCCAGCCCCTTCCGTGTATGTTCCTGGTGCTCCTTTAGTATGGAGGGACTTCTCAGTGCTGACAGTTGCTTCCCCAGATTCAGAACCTGGGCTTCCAGGGAAACAATGTGCTTACATTTTGCACAGCAGTATTCGCCCTCGATCGGATGATCAAGGAACGCATATATGCAGCAAGATGTACAAAGAGTCACCTCCCCACACCCGCCGGGCATCGTACCTATTAAATTTAGTGAGGATTGGGGATTATAGCCTGTCCAAATTACCTAACAGCTAGCTTCCTGGCACTAATACTCAAGACAATACACAGGTACACAACAAGACACAGGTACTCACAGACCTATGTGCACTCGCAGAACAGTCGCAGAGCTACGTGTATTTGCAAGCCACTCGCAGACCTACGTGCACTCACAGGCCACTCGCAGACCAACGTGCACACGCAGACCTATGTGCACTCGCAAGCCACTCGCAGACCTACGTGCACTCGCAGACCTACGTGCACTTGCAGGCCACTCGCAGACCTGCGTGCACTCGGAGGCAACTCGCAGACCTACGTGCACTCGCAGGCCACTCGCAGACCTACGTGCACTCGTAGACCTGCGTGCACTCGCAGGCCACTTGCAGACCTACATGCACTCGCAGACCTACGTGCACTCGCAGGCCACTCACAGACCTATGTACACTCGCAGACCTATGTGCACTCGCAGGCCACTCGCAGACCTACGTGCATTCGCAGAACTACATGCACTCGCAGGCCACTCGCAGACCAACGTGCACTCGCAGACCTATGTACACTTGCAGGCCACTCGCAGACCTACGTGTACTCGCAGAACTACGTACACTCTCAGGCCACTCACAGACCTACGTGCCCTCGCAGACCTATGTACACTTGCAGGCCACTCGCAGACCTACGTGCACTCGCAGACCTATGTACACTTGCAGGCCACTCGCAGACCTACGTGTACTCGCAGAACTACGTGCACTCGCAGGCCACTCACAGACCTACGTGCCCTCGCAGACCTACGTGAACTTGCAGGCCTACGTGCACTCACAGACCTACGTGCACTCGCAGACCACTCACAGACCTATGTGCACCTGCAGGCCACTCGCAGACCTACGTGCACTCGCAGACCTACATGCACTCGCAATACACAAGTATACAGTACACAATACACAAGTACTAACGGTCCACACACACTACTCAGACAACACTCAGGTACTCACACTACACAGGTACTATGATGCGTGTTATAACCTCCTGTTTTAAACTAACTTACCACTTAGACCAGTTCCACTTAGATAGAGTTCCAACAGCCTCACAAATGAGCAGGCTCACTATGAGTCCTACACAAGGTTATATAGGCCTCAAGCACCTGTGAGAAATTAACCACTCCCCTTAATTGGTAGTCTGAAAAAAAAGCTGTTTAAAAAGTGACAGAAAAAGGTGATTGAAAAGCTAAAAGGAAAAGCCCCAAAAATGCAAGCCAGCAATCAAAATGCAAGACTTGTTCACTCTCCACTCAAGGTCCCCCCTCTGGTTTTAACTCACCACTTAGACCAGTTCCACTTAGACAGAGTTCCAACAGCCTCACAAATGAGCAGGCTCACTATGAGTCCTACACAAGATTATATAGGCCTCAATCCTATGGTTAATGATTCTGACTAGCTCCTCACTAATGATTGGTCAGTCCATAAGTTCAGCTTGGTGTGGTGTAAGAGTTGGAAGATTAAGATTTGTCAGAAAGCTGTGAAGAGAGGGCTGCACATTAGCAGTTGGTTTTTGGTAAAGTTTGATTAAAATTCTTAAAGAATTAGTTTTAGGACACTGTACCGTCTGCCAGTTCAAAGCAGAAGTAAAGTCTGAGCTTTGGATAGCCAACACAATCCTTACTCTTCTTCATAGAATAGAATATGTGCACACTGAGTTGAAGGTCTAACTACTACAGCAGAGAAGTCACTGCGGTGGGCACATTACCGGATTTTCATGGCAAAATAAACCTGGATCTCTCTTGGCTGATAAACGTAACCCTAGACCCCATGTTCCAGCATCGCCTAGACTTAAAGTAAAGTCAAAACCTAATTTACTCTAATCCTACTCTCAGCCACATTCTAAGACTAATCCATCTAGCCCTGTAAAGCAAAAATTGCTCTACTTGCCTGTTCTGCTGCCACTCTGGTCCGGTCTCCAGTGATGGCTGCTGTGTGCAGAAAAAACTGACAATGGTTGTGAAATGCCTGGGAAGTGACATCACCCATAGACTTATTATGGGGCTTCCATTATCAAATGCACACTCCCACTCACTGATGCCGCCACTGATCGATGATGTTAGGACTGGACCGGAGCGGCTGCAAAATAGGTAAGTATAGCAATTTTTGCTTTACCGGGCTAGATATATTAGGCTTAGAATGTGGCTTAGAGTAGGTTCAGAGTTAGTTAGGTTTGGACTTGCACTAGGTAATGCTGGAACATGGGGTCTAGGGTTAAGTTTATTGTCCAAGAGAGATCCAGGTTTATTTCGCCATGTATAAAGTCTATGATGTGCCCACCTCAGTGACTTCTCTGCTGTAGTAGTCAGACCTTTAACCTAGAGAGCACATGTTCAATTCTATTAAGAAGAGTAGGAATTATGAGCCTTCTTCAATCATGAGGAAAGTTGGATAAGGAATCCTCTGATAGAAGCTTTATGTGCCACACAACTTATAGAGGAAGAAGTATCTTCTGTTCTATTAATCTCAAAATAAATTTTAAGGTGTAGAGCAATAAGAATGCAATAGGAATTGGTACCCCAATAATGCCAAAGAAGTCCTTTAAGTGTTGTTGTGAGATTGGAGAGACATGAACCCAGCGTATCATGTTTTTTTCCTCCTGCTGTAGTTAGGGTGCTAAAAGGGTTAGGTAAATTTTGTTTTTGGTTCATCTGTAGCCAGTGGAGCAGGTCGATTGCTTTCGGCTGTTCTGGGTTGCACAAGCTGCAGGTTTGATTGTTCTTCCCTGCATTCCAGAACTCTCTGGGCTGTTCTGGGTCATAGGCTGCTACCTCAGCCATTTCCTGGTCAGCGTGGTGACCAGCAGGGGGCTGAGGTGTGAATAAATAGGTTGGGGCCCAGAACAGCAGGGTCCTTTGTTTGGGGGGAGAGACCCAGCCTAGGGGGGGGGGCTGTCTGCCTTCCTGGAATATCCAGTAGGAGTTCACACATGTTTCAATGTGGTACCAGCTCAGGGAGAGCTGGGGGGACTGATCGCTGAGGCTGCAGGAACAGACTGGAGGGAAGTCTGCTGAGGATCTGGCCGGGATGTCACAGTGCAGGGTCTGGCTGATACTGAAATGAGGCATCCATGTATACAGGGACAAAGTGAGTAGTGTTGGTGGAGTGGTGCAGACCGAGCATTAGTTTAAACCGGACATTGCTCGTTTGCCCAGCAAACAAACAAATTTGGGGGGGGCACGTGGCGGGATGTTCGCCCGATGAGCACCTAACAATGAACTACGCACTGCACAGTGCATTCTAATCACTGATTGAGCAAATCTTTGCCTAATTAGGGCATAGTAAATAGCTGGTTGTTAAGGAGCTGGCTGGGAAGCCAGCCACTGCATCCTTAACAATCGATGAGTCATCAGCTGTCAACGGGCTTCCCCGCTGACTGGTGAATGAAAATAAAAAAACATTGCCAACAACAAAAAAATGTAAAAGAAAATGATGTGGGGGTTCCCCCAATCCATACCAGGCCCTTTGGGTCCGGTATGGTTTTTAAGGGGAACCCCATGGCAATTTGTTTTTATAAAATTGGCGTGGGGTCATCCATAAAATCCATACCAGACACTCATCCGAGCATGCAGCCCTACAGGCCTGGTATGAATATATATCAGTTTTGCTGCAGTAGGTTCTATACATAGTGCAGATGCACCACTTTCCAGGCAAGAGGACTAAGGGGACCCCTCAGGCACTATAATTAAGGTGGCACATCTGTACATGGTATAGAATCTGTTTATGCAAAACTGCATATATAAATATATGCATATGCCATATAGCAGAATGCCACGCGGAACGGTGATTGGTTGTAAAGAGTCTCTGACATAGGCTCTTTACTATGTGATCAGCTGTGTCCAATCACAGCTCATCCCAGCCTAAACAGAAAGAGCCATTTATCGGCTTTTCCTCTACATGCACTGACAGATGTGAGTAGAGGAGAGCCGATTGGCTGCTCTCCTGACAGGGGGGCTGCACTGATAATCAGCTCATTAATTATCAGTGCAGACCCATTGAGGATGTCCAGTGGAGACCAACAGGGATGCCCCCTGGAGACCTCCAGGTGAGCCCACCAGGGATGCCAATCGGTGCCCCTTCAGTGATTGCCTGTCAGTGCCTCCGAATCAGTGCTGCCCATCAGTGCCACCCATTAGTGGTGCCTATAAGTGCCCACCAGTGCCACCTATCAGTGCCACCTATAAGTGCCCATCAGTGTAACCTGTCAGTGCCCATCAGTGTTGCCTATCAGTGCCTATCAGTGCTGCATATGGGTGCCTCTCATCAGTGTCCATCAGTGCCAGCTCATCAGTGCCAATCAGTACTTCTTCATGAGTGCTCATCAGTGAAGGAGAAAACATACTTATTTACAACGTTTTGTAACAGAAACAAAGAAAAAAATTTGGTCTTTTTTATTTGGAGCCAGAAAATAAAAACCCCAGTGGTGCTCAAATAGCACCAAAATAAAGCTCTATTTGTAGAAAAAAAAGTATAAAAGTTTGGGTACAGTGTTGCATGACTGCGCAATTGTCATTCAAAGTGTAACAGTGCTGAAAACTGAAAATTGGACTGGGCAGGAAGAGGGTTAAAGTGCCCGGTATTGAAGTGGTTAACTTGCAGGCAATACAATACCAACCCCCAATCCATACCGGGCCCTTTGGGTCTGATATGGATTTTAAAGTGAACTCCACAGCAAATTAAAAAAAAAAAAACGATTGGTGCATGCTTGGTCAGTGACGTCATATGAGGGCAGTGCCACCAGGTAACGTCACTAGGTGGCCCCGCCCCATACCTATTTAAGAACTATCAGATAGCCAGGCAGCTGCAGCATTTTTTTTTGTTGGGTGTGGTGGTGGCGGCGGCATCATGACTGATGATGGATCTACATTTGGGACATCGTTTTTTTATTTTTAATAAAGAAAATGGCAAAAACTGTATGTGTGTTTTTTTATTTCTTTTTGACACTTTTTTGGTGAATGGGTAGAGGTACAAAGAAGTACAAAAGACAGTCTAAAACTTCACTTCCGCCCAATGCACTTAAAGGGAATTGTTTTATTTATTTTTTTAAATGACATTCAAATTTTTTAATTTTTTTTATTGTATTTTAGTGTAAATATGAGATCTGAGGGCTTTTTGACCCCAGATCTCATATTTACGAAGTCCTGTCATGCTTTTTTTTTTATTACAAGAGATGTTTACATTCCTTGTAATGGGAATAAAAGTGACCCAATTTTTTTTTAACCCCTTCACTTAGATACCTTCCTGCCCAGGCCAATTTTCAGCTTTCAGCACTGTCGCAATTTGAATGACAATTGCGCTGTCATGCTACACTGTACTCAAACAATTTTTTTATCATTTTGTTCCCACAAATAAAGCTTTCTTTTGGTGGTATTTGATCACCTCTGTGGTTTTTATTTTTTGCGCAAGAAATAAAAAAAGACCAAAAATTTTGTAAAAAAACTAGTTTTTCTTTGTTTCTGTTAAATTTTTTTATAAATAAGTACATTTTCTTCAATGATGGGCACTGATATGGTTGCACTGATGGGCATTGATACGGCGGCACTGATGGGCACCAATGAGGTGGCACTGTTGAGGTGGCACTGATGGGCACTGATGATGGGCACTGATAGGCGGCACTGATGGGCACTGATAGGTGGCACTGATGGGCACTGATAGGTGGCACTGGTATGTGGCACTGATGAGTACTCATAGGTGGCACTGATGGGCACTCGTAGGTGGCATTGATGGGTACTTATGGGTGGCACTGATGGGTACTTATGGGTGGCACTGATAGGTGGCATGGATGGGCACTGACAGGTGTCACCGATGGATACTGATGGGTGGCACTGATGACATTGATTGGTGGCACTGATGCCCCTAAGGGTGGCATTGCTGGGCATCACTGCAATATAATGGTGCCAATCAGTGCCCATTTGTGGGCACTGATTGGCACAGATTGGGCACTGACTGGGCACATTGGACACATGTGGATGGCCATGGGGTACATACCTGGCCATCCACATGTTGCCCCCTTCCCTGGTGGTCCTAGTGGCCATCTCTGGTGGTCCAGTGTGGTCATCTGAGGGGGGGTTGTGCTGATAAACAATCAGCACAGACCCCCCTGTCAGGAGAGCTGCTGATCGGCTCTCCTCTACTCGTGTCTGTCAGACGCAAGTGAGGAAAAGCCAATCAACAGCTCTTCCTATTGACATCGTGTTCAGCCGTGATTGGACACGGCTTATCACGTGGTAAAGAGCCTCCACCGGAGGCATGTTATTCTTCTGGACGTCATATGATGCCCAGTCAGGATAACGGAACCACTGCCCGGCCGTCAATCCGCTATAAGCCTGGCAGGAAGTGGTTAAAGAACAGTGTTAAAAATAAAAATAAAAGGTAAAATAATAAAAAAACATTTTAAACGCGCCCCGTCCCACCGAGTTCACGTGCAGAATTGAACGCATACACGAGTAGCGCCCGCATATGAAAACGGTGTTCAAACTACACATGTGAGGTATTGCCGCGACCGTTAGAGTGAGAGCAATAATTCTAGCCCTAGACCTCCTATGTAACTCAAAACATGCAATTTTTTAAACGTCCCCTATGGAGATTTTAAAGGGTCAAAGTTTGTCGCCATTTCACTAGTGGGTGCAATTTTGAAGCGTGACATCTTGGGTATCAATTTACTCGCTGTACAAATACAGTGTGACAGAAAGTATTGCAATGACCACCATTTTATTCTCTAGGGTGTTAGAAAAAAAATATATAATGTTTGGGGGTTCTAAGTATTTTTCTAGCAAAAAAAATGTTTTTAACTTGTAAACACCAAATCTCAGAAAGAGGCTCGGTCCTTAAGTGGTTTGTATGATTTCCAGGGCCCCCCACTGATGGTGGAGGAGGAGCAGTTGAAGAACATTTGATTTAATTGCGGGCGCATGTCTATTCTGCGCCCGGCGCCAGATCTGCATGTTTTCTGGCTGCTGACAGGTGAATTCCTGGATGCCTATTACCTTCCCTGGCGGAGTGATCTTCCTTCGCTCAGCTCCACGCTCAGCAGCCGAGAACGAGAGAGGCGGCGGCAGTGGCAGAAGGGAGGGGAAACTGACAGGGAGCAGAAGGAACGGGATATATCAGGGGTGGAGGAGCACATATAAGCTGCAGGTTTAGTACATTTTTTAAGCAAATTAATTTGTTTTGCCTACAGGTTTATGTTTTTTTTTTTTTACTGTACTGCAGCATTGTGGCATGGGGGAGGGGCCCTAAATAAATGATGATTTTTTGGAGAGACCCCGTCATGTAGTAAAAAACTCGTGTGAGCCTACATACTGTATCTGTATCTTCTGGCAGTTATATTGACTATGCTGCATGCTCTAATATAATGCATATGAATAAACAGTGTACGTTTACAAAGTAATACATGGGAAACTCTTGACATCATTAACCCCTTCCCACCCATCTCAGCCCTTGCACTGAATCTTAAAGTGGAGTTCCAGAAGCAATTTTTATTTTATAAGTCAGCAGATACAAACACTCTACAAACACTCTACAAACACTCTACAAACACTCTACAAACACTGTACAAACACTCTACAAACACTCTACAAACACTGTACAAACACTCTACAAACACTGTACAAACACTGTACAAACGCTCTACAAACGCTCTACAAACGCTGTACAAACACTCTACAAACATTCTACAAACATTCAACAAACATTCTACAAACGCTCTACAAACGCTGTACAAACGCTGTACAAATGCTGTACAAACGCTGTACAAACACTGTACAAACACTCTACAAACACTCTACAAATACTTTACAAACCCTGTAGCTGCTGACTTTTAATAAGGACACTTACCTGTCCAGGGAGCCCGCGATGTTGGCACCCCGAGGCCGATCCATCCACCAGATCAGGTGCAGGCGCCGCCATTGTAACTAAGTGAAACTGCCAATGGAGCCTTTAGGCTTCACAGCCAGTTTCCTACTGCACATGTGCAAGCTGGGTCTGGGGCGGAGCCAGGGGTAGGGTTGAGGGTGGGGCTAAAGAGGGCCCCATCAGGTAGGCCGTACGGGGCCCCATGATTTCTATCAGCGGCCCTGGAGAGACAGCATCTCTATTTCAGGTCTGATCTCTTTCACTGCCTCATGGTGACTGAGAAATCTCTTCAGGAATCAAAATGGAGTCTCTCCTTTCCTGCCAGCAGAGCATGCTGGGATTTGCAGTCCTGCCTCTTTAAAAGTCAGTGAGGCCGCTCTGTGCTGAGACTTCATGTTCCAGAGTCCTTTGTAGCTGCTGCTTGTTAAAGCCCCATTAATTGGTTCCTGTAACTGCTCCTTTCATTGGCTTCTTTCCTCCTGCCAATAGGAACACAGGGGAGAAACAGAATAGCCTATGTGTGTGTGAGAGGAGAGGGGTGAAAAGCCCATGCAGACACTGACAGGCAGCTCTCTCCCTCTGCCCAGGCAGACACTGACAGGCAGCTCTCTCCCTCTTTCAGGTCTGGAAAGTCTGTGTACATCGTGGCGGCCTGCTTGGCAGGGCTGAGGAAGAAATGAGACACCCGCTACACCCATTCCAGTTCTTAAACCCAAAAAAGGAACCTCTGTCTGGTTATTGTGGGGGAGAGACTGAGAAAGTGCTGTGTGCCTGGCTGCCGTGCACCCACTAGGGAGTAGAATCTGGGGCAAACAGTGCGGTCAACTTGGGGTTTGCGTTACATTTCATTTTGGATAGGGACGTTATAGCTCCTGTCAGTTTTCCTGCCATATGTGTCCCATTGGGGAAATTTACCTTTACTTCCTGTCCCATAGCCAGAACAAGAAGTGAGAGGAAACCCCTCCAAAGTGAGTTAGGGGAATCCATAGGGGCCCCCAGGTCACCAGAAAGAGTGTCCCCATTGGAAGATTTCCCCTCTATTACTGTTCTGGGGACAACCCACAATTTGAGATTTTCTTTTACTCTCACTTTTGATGATAACAGTAAACAGAACAAATAGAGAGGGGAATCTCCCTAACAGGGGCAGAAGTATTAATAATAATCTACAATAAATGTTTTGCCTCATGTCCCTTAACATTTATAGATGTTATGTTAACCATTGTGGGTAATGTCTGTGATGCTTAGAAGGATCTTCATGGACTCCATATATAAAGAATAATATGTTAAGTTAATATTCTTATAAAGGACATAAAGAACAAAGAGAGTAAATATCAGTAAATCAGTGATGAGAGGGGAAAGGTTTGAACAAACAATGCAGAACATCATGACACAGTATTGAACAATAAACAATGAGCAATGGACAACAAACTAATAAAAAACACAATGGGCGTGTGGTTGGCGTCCTCCTTCTGACGGGGAGAATAAATAACACCTGAGGAAGAGGTATCCCAATCTCCCAACCCGTTATAAGAAAGGCATCTGACTGGTGAGTGAGAAACATAAGACAGGGGGTGAGTAGCATCAAGTTTTGGGGACTTTGGGCCAATCACTAGAAATGTAGGAGGCTGAATGGAGCTTTTCCTGTTGTGGGGGTGGGGGGTGGGGGAGGATTATCCTGCAATAGACCCCATACACAGAGGCAGAAGATGCCATCATTTGGAGTCATGATGGGTAGGACTTTATTTGTATGAGAGATAAGCAGCTTAGTTGGATAGTCCCATTTATAGGAAGTCTTCTGCTCCCAGAGATCATCTGTTACACATTTGAATGGTTTCTGTTTCTGAGTGGTAGATGCAGAAATATTTGAATATAGAGAGATGTTTTTATGGCTCGGGGAGTGGACCAGTTTTCCTAGAGGTGGACAGGAATTGATCTTTTATGTGGAATAAATGTTCTCCAGCCAGTGTATGTCTGGGGGACTGCAGGTGGGATATGTTCAGGCTTAACAATTCTGTGTGCCCCATCAATGATAAGTTCTTGGGGAGAGCTCAGATGAGAATGGTTTCATAGAACTGCTGAAGATATGTAATCAGTTCAGTGTTGGGTATCTCCTCTGGTATGACCCTAAAATGAATGATTCTTCTCGATTTATTCTCCAGATCAGCAATGTTATCCCTGAGCTCTCTTAATTCCTTAGCTTGTGCCTGGTAAGCGTAAGCCAGCTCTAGGTTTGCCACCCAAACCTGAACACTTTAGCAGCGTGCAGTAATTTTATTATTATTTTTTCTAAGGGGGAATGCTGATGTATGGAGGGTTTTGCTCACCAAATCCCCCCTTTACATCAGAGTTCTCAGCATTCGCCCTTAAATCAGGATTCTTAAAGCCCCCTTTATAGCAGAGTCTGCAGAGCATTCTTTACATTTTTTTAGGAGGCCTTTGGTGAAATATCTGTGGTCTAAACAGACTCCTGATGTCTCACTTTTGAAAGAGAGAAAGGGATTGAGGACAGATAATCCCCAGTCCCTTTCTCTGCAGCCTCATCTGCACTGGACAGTGAATGAATGGGAAGTGCTCAGTGCTGGGAGGCTTCCTGTTCATTCACAATACAATTTACTATACTTCAGTTATGAATGCATATAAGAGGGATCAGTAACGATCACTCACTGTGTTCATTCTTGAAAGGAAAGCAACAGTAAATTACATATTTTTTGCCTCCTTCCCTGCTCTCCATCCTGAAACATCCCCTTTAGCAGCTGACAGGAGAGAAGGGAAGCTGACAGCACTGCGGAGGGGGGACATGGGGGGAGCAGGCAGCAGTGGGGATAGGCACTGCATGGGGTGATTAGGGTGCATGCCTATGCTTGTTTACTTGGGGAGACACAGTCTGGTCTGCGTAATGTGTCCAGGTTTAAGGCAGTCTAAAACCCGGACACATGATTCAAAATCCAAACTGTCCAGGTGAATCCCAGATGGGTGGCAACCCTAAATAGCTTGTTATGCGCCCTGACATAATCCACCCTTTTTCTCTCCATGCAGTCAGTGCATTCTTCTACTAGATCCATTTATTTTTACATGTGGGGAGATGAAGTAGGATCCTTTACCTTGTCCTTTGCAGGAGAAGATGCATCTGGTATATCTTCCTCTGCAAATGGCAATCTCTATAGGTGGTGTCCTGGAGAAGGACCTCTGTCTGTGAGCCAGCGCCATCGTTGGCTGCACTCAGCATTGGATTTGGTGAAAAAACTCTGACGGTCTCCTCAGCCACTTTGCAGCGTTCTTTCCTCTAATATTCCTTGCTATGTAATGTAAAGCCCAGGAGCCAAGCTGATTGGCAGTGTGCCAGCAAATGCTGTGTTGCTGGGTTATTACTCTCAGGAGAAGATCTCACAAATCAAGGCGCCATTCTACTCCATGGCTGGGACACGACCCCCATAATATATTTTTTGTTTCTTGACATTCGTTGTATTTTCTATTTGTGTTTTTATTTGTGTTTTTAAACTCCTCAGTAGTCCATATACAAATTATTATAACATGTATAAACTGTCATCAGAAGGAGCTTTGGGGCTTTTTTAAATTTTTTTGCAAACGTTAAAAATCTGCATTATTTGCTAAAAAATACTGTAACACCCCCCCCAAAAAAATATATATATATTCCTATATATAGAACCCAAATATGAAAAGGGGACTTCAGCCGTCTCTGCTAGGGGCAACTTATATCCAAAATGGACCAACACCATAAGGGATTGAACTAGCAATGTTTGAGATTGCGAGGCTGAGAAGGGCTCTTCTGAGGCTGAATCCTCAAACAAGAAGCCATCTTCATGCCCTTCTACCTGATCCCCCAAAGGTCATTCAACATCATCTGCCCACTCCTGATCCCCTACTGAAGGGGCAGGAGAAGGTGACCTATTGCGCTTTCTTCCAGCCTGGGAGGAAGATGTGAACATACCAGCTATCTTCCCTTCCAAACCAGCTAATGCTGAAACCAAATCGTCTTTGGTGACCTATCCAGAGGCTGAAATGTTGGAACTAGCTACAATGCCTGACAAGCTCAATGGCTCAGCTTGGTCAACTGTTTCAGATCTTTCAGAGGAGGATGGTACTGTCGAAGCGTGACTAGGTCCCTCAGGTCCTGACTGCGGCACCATTGCGCTCCTCCCTACTGTTTTTGCACCCCTTTTTCGGGAAGACATAGTCCTAAGCAGAAAAGCAGAGTTACTAACACAAATAAATCTACTGCTTAGCTTTAGTCCAGCAATAAATTACAGTGGGGATGGAAAGTATTCAGACCCCCTTAAATTTTTCACTCGTTGTTATAATGCAGCCATTTGCTAAAATCATTTAAGTTCATTTTCTTTTCCTCATTAATGTACACACAGCACCCCATATTGTACACACAGCACCCCATATTGACAGAAAAACACAGAATTGTTGACATTTTCGCAGATTTATTAAAAAAGAAAAACTGAAATATCACATGGTCCTAAGTATTCAGACCCTTTGCTGTGACACTCATATATTTAACTCAGGTGTTGCCCATTTCTTCTGATCATCCTTGAGATGGTTCTACACCTTCATTTGAGTCCAGCTGTTATTGGACTTGATTGGGAAAGCCACACACCTGTCTATATAAGACCTTACAGCTCACAGTGCATGTCAGAGCAAATGAGAATCATGAGGTCAAAGGAACTGCCTGAAGAGCTCAGAGACCGAATTGTGGCAAGGCACAGATCTGGCCAAGGTTACAAAAAAATTCTGCTGCACTTAAGGTTCCTAAGAGCACAGTGGCCTCCATAATCCTTAAATGGAAGACGTTTGGGATGACCAGAACCCTTCCTAGAGCTGCCCATCCAGCCAAACTGAGCTATTGGGGGAGAAGAACCTTGGTGAGAGAGGTAAAGAAGAACCCAAAGATCACTGTGGCTGAGCTCCAGAGATGCAGTCAGGAGCTGGGAGAAAGTTGTAGAAAGTCAACCATCACTGCAGCCCTCCACCAGTCGGGGCTTTATGGCAGAGTGGCCCGACGGAAGCCTCTCCTCAGTGCAAGACACATGAAAGCCCGCATGAAGTTTGCTAAAAAACACCTGAAGGACTCCAAGATGGTGAGAAATAAGATTCTCTGGTCTGATGAGACCAAGATAGAACTTTTTGGCCTTAACTCTAAGCGGTATGTGTGGAGAAAACCAGGCACTGCTCATCACCTGTCCAATACAGTCCCAACAGTGAAGCATGGTGGTGGCAGCATCATGCTTGTGGGGGTGTTTTTCAGCTGCAGGGACAGGACGACTGGTTGAAATCGAGGGAAAGATGAATGAGGCCAAGTACAGGGATATCCTGGACGAAAACCTTCTCCAGAGTGCTCAGGACCTCAGACTGGGCCGAAGGTTTACCTTCCAACAAGACAATGACCCTAAGCACACAGCTAAAATAATGAAGGAGTGGCTTCACAACAACTCCGTGACTGTTCTTGAATGGCCCAGCCAGAGCCCTGACTTAAACCCAGATGAGCATCTCTGGAGAGACCTAAAAATGGCCGTCCACCAACGTTTACCATCCAACCTGACAGAACTGGAGAGGATCTGCAAGGAGGAATGGCAGAGGTTCCCCAAGTCCAGGTGTGAAAAACTTGTTGTATCTTTCCCAAAAAGACTCATCAAAAAGGGGCTTCTACTAAATACTGAGCAAAGGGTTTGAATACTTAGAACCATGTGATATTTCAGTTTTTCTTTTTTAAGATATCTGCAAAAATGTCAACAATTCTGTGTTTTTCTGTCAATATGGGGTGCTGTGTGTACAATATGGGGTGCTGTGTGTACAGTATGGGGTGCTGTGTGTACAATATGGGGTGCTGTGTGTACAATATGGGGTGCTGTGTGTACATTAATGAGGAAAAAAATGAACTTAAATGATTTTAGCAAATGGCTGCAATATAACAAAGAGTGAAAAATTTAGGGAGGTCTGAATACTTTCCATCCCCGCTGTATATGTCACTATCACTGCTCAGCCTGATGCTGAGTATATCTGCCTTGAGAATGCCTGTATCCAACACCCATACAGCGCTTACGTGCCCAGATATGCTTCTGTGTCCCTCCGTCAGCCACCAGACTCATTACAGAGTGAAAACTTTTAAGGCAGTCAGCCCTGCACCGTATAAAACATGCACGCCGGAATACACATGCACGCCGGCTGCCAGCCACACCCCCAGTGACGTAGGACGTCTCCTCCCCTTTTTTTTAAAAAAAAAGAGGTGGCCCTGATATCGAGAATCCGGGAGAGGGGGAGGGGCACAATCTGTCCTGGATCACCAGGGGGATGCTCAGCACCATGCAGGAGGCAGGGATCCCCCAAACCCCTTCTGGTAGTCGTTATAGGAGCGGAGTAGGAGCAAATGCTGTCCACAAGTGATGCTGACACTGAGCACAATCTGGGGGAGCATGGTAATGTTGACACCAGGTATGTTACTTTTATAGTGGTAAAAAAACAGGAAAGACATCATCTAATCAAAAAAGTCCAAAAGTGAAGCATATGTGTTCCTTTAGGATCTTCTTTAACTTACCATTCCCGCCATAGGATATTGCTGGAAATCACAGCCAGACCCAATCTTTACCCATCATGACAAATCTTCAAGGACCGGGTCCCCTTTGCATATAGGGTCCACTCCCTTGGACCTGTACAGCACCCTGCCAGAACAACCTTTGGTATTGTTATGTGACTAAGGCGCTGGATCCCAGGGTCCAGCCCTCAAAAGAGAAACATTACAGGCAGAAAACCTTGTTCTTCTTTCTCGAGGATCGGGTACCATCCATTTGGCCTTTCTTTGGCGCTTCGAATGGATCCAATAGCATAGCCCCTTGATCCTGTCCAGGATCCCCTGCGGAGCTTTTCTTAGCACTTCATTAACCATGACCAACACCTTAGACACTGGCAAATAAACGAAGGTACTCCCTGTATGGGAGGGGTTATATAGAGGGGGACTTCCTGTCTTTGGAGTGTACCAGTGTCCATTCACCTGAAGGTGGCGTATAACCCACATAGTAATTACTATGGCTGCTCTGTGCCCCGTGATGTACAATAAAGAAAATGATCTGGTTCCTGGGCAGGCAGTTTCTATACCCCAGAGGATCTCCACTGTCTCCATGGCTTGTAGTGTAATGTAAGAAGGGTTGAAATTCAACAAGCCGCTGATTAGTAATGTGCTTTCAACTCACACTGGAATAAATGTGAGTTGAACCATTGTAGGTCCAGTTCACTTCTGGTTTGTTCACTTGGTTGACAGTCAGGCCTTGATGAAGGGGGGACGAAGACCCCCCAAAATGTGTTGGCTATTTCTTGAATTGTACCCCTGACCTTCTTACATGCATAGGTGTGCACAATGGGTGTGCCAGGTGTGTCTGGGCACCTTCTAATCACTCTGTGTGGTGCCGACTCACCCTATTGCCCAGGCTTTCCCCAGCTCCCCCCCCCCCGCAGTGCTTCTGGCTTCCCTCCTCTTCCCTCGGCTGCTGCTGTTTCAGGATAGAGAGTGGAGGAAAGGGCTAGTCAGTATGTCATTTACTGGCCCCTTCCTTCTCTAAATGAACACAGTGAACGCACTCACTCAATGTGTTCATTCATAACTGAAGCATAGTAAACTATGTCTACTATTCTTCAGTTTAAGAATGAACAGGAAGCCACTCAGCACAGAGCACTTCCCATTAATTCACTGTCCAGTGCAGCTGAGGCTGCAGAGAAAGTCATGTGTGTTTGAGCTTTGGGGTGCACACCCTAATAGGTTTGGATGCACACACCTATGCTTACATGTAAACAGGGCTGGTGCAAGGATTTTTAACACCCTAGGTGAAACCTAATTTTGCCATCCCCTGGCTCCACCCCTGACTCCACCCCCTTTGCCCTGCCCATGTATACCCCACCTTTTTAATGAAGCGCCCATCAAATGTAACCTCAGCAGCGCCCATCAATGCAGCCTACCAGCACCCCTCAATTCAGCCTACCAGTGCCCATCAATGTAGCCTACCAGCGCCCATCAATTCAGCCAACCAGTGCCCATCAATGCAGCCTACCAGCGCCCATCAATGCAGCCTCACCAGCGCCCATCAATGCAGCCTACCAGTGCCCATCAATGCAGCCTACCAGTGCCCATCAATGCAGCCTACCAGCGCCCATCAATACATGTTTGCTTGCTTCAATTCTTCGGGACACAGACACAGTCCTCCGCCACTGCTGTGCCTCTGACACTATGTGCGATCGGAGCGCTGGCTGCCTATTGATGCTGAGACTTTCTGCAGAGAGACTAGAGTAGGAACACCAGTAGCTGGGTACCCTAGGCAGCAGTGTGCCCTAGACTGCTGCCTAGTTTGCCTAGCGGTAGCACAGGCCCTCCATGTAAATAAACATGGTATACAGTGGAAGATGAGTGGAGGTGGGGGAGGCTCACAATGGATTTTGGCCTACCTAAAAATGGCATCAGGAAAGGAACTGGAGATGGGAGTTCAGGAGACACTTCATGAAGGTTGGTTAGAACTTGGAATAAAATACCTATGTGTGAACAATTCTGAAGCATTACCAAAATATTGATTACTGCAATGTGCCTTAATAGTGATTCATGAAAGCCCCCTTTTCCTGTGATATGGTGTAAGTGATGTCCTGTGATACATGGATGGTCCCTCACCGTGAAACACTCAGCGACGTTCTCCCGTAATGCCCATTTCCTCATATCTTTTCTTCCAGGCCAAGTTGGTGAAATATCCAGGTTTGCTCAAGGTATCCTGATAAGGTGACCGAAAATCATCCTTATCACAGGTGAGAGCTCTCACCTGATTGGCTGATTAAGTTGTACAGATCTTACCAGCTCACCATCATTCCCACCACCAAGAAGAACCAAATGGCAATCCTGTGGTTCCTGTCCTGCCTGGCCCTGCTTGGTGAAGTCTATGGTCGAAGTGAGTACACAAACTTTGAGATTGTATATTCTGATTTTACCAAATATGTTTGGAAATTGGCATCTTTATCTCTTATTGATCACACAACATACTAAGAAAATCTGCATGGGTTCCATTCAAGATCGGGTTCGGCAAACACGTCCAAAAATCTGCAAATTGTGAACTTTTATTGCAAGCCCCATTTATTCAATAGTAGGTGAATTTTGAAAATAAATGCAATTCAAGATGCCAAATTCCTTATCCTGTGAAGTGGCACATCTGTACTAAATGAAATTTATTAGCCTCTTTCTTCTGTCTGTAAACAAAGGGGAATCCTTTATCTATATCTAGCAAGGTCCGGGGCCTCCAGAAGCCTAATAGTGACATCCAGAGTTAGGGAGAGCTGACATCCTTCCTTGTAAAGTGGGTTAACCGGCATGGTGGGTGTGATGCAAGATGAAATGATGGGCGCCAGTCACTTTTTGAATGCGAACAAGAGATTCATTGTCTCTTAACAAGAACTGTGGGAGAGCGGATTAGAGCCAGGACACCCTTAGGTAGATGGAATGATAATTGTCGTGAAAAATTAGTCAGAATAAGTTGTGCCTTTTTAAGGACAGGTTTCCCGCACAATAATTTTCATTGAGTAATTTTTAACGAAGATATTTTTAAGATACAAAACCAATCTATATGACACAGTCTATGTTTGTGAAACTTATTCACGGAGACGTGTGGGCATACGAAACAGTTATTTATTGGTTAACAAACACAAATAATCACATGGAATTAAGATACCGATTGCGTTACATGAACGTCTTGAGAATCAATAAAAACACTTGCAAAAATGGGCGTACTGTCCCTTTGACATAATACCACCATGATAACTTCTCGGTAGAATCAATAACCTTGTGAACTTGACAATTAAACAGAACATCTGTATTTCACACGTACAACCGTTACTATGCTGCAGGTAAGTAAGTGGTTAAAATTGTGAAATAAATTAGACGTTTGTTTTGTCAATAAATGTGGCAACTATGCAAAAAGAAAAATATAATGAAAAATTTGAATCTTTAGAGAAAAATCTACAAGGCGGTTATTGATTCGGGAGAATGCTTATCAATTGAATAATATTCAATACATCAATATTTGAGAGAACATACAAGATAAAATCAACATGACATAATTACCCATTCCAGGATGGCTACTGTTCCTATCGGCTGGTTACCAGAGTTAAGATGGCTGCCGTAGTTTCAAAATGGATACTCTTAAAGAGGATTTACTCCTTGTGACCTCCGAGTTCTAAGTATTAGGTGTTGAGGAATCTTCATGAATGTAAAGATATGTATTCATGCATGGTGCATGAGTGTCAGTCTGGGAGTGTGTGTGTCTCCCAGTGTCCCCCCTCAGGGTGGATCCCTGAGTTCTCCCCCTGAGCTCTTCCCCTCTCCTTTTCTGCCATCTTACTTGCCTCTAAATACCATTTCAGATAATAAGACCATAAAAATGATAATGGCTCTGCCCAAAAGGACGTGGCTCACTTCCCATTGGGTTAGGAGACTTAATTATTAACCTTCTCTGGAAATTTAGTGAGTTCAAATAATACCACCTTCAACCACCAGGTGTCTCACATGTGTTTTGAGTCCATCCTTTTACGTTAATATGTTCTATTTTCATAAGGTGTATAATGGTAAGGATAAGTATATACCTTTAAATATTCTGGTAATCGGTCTAATGTAAAATACACTCAGTATAATCTTGATTAATCACTATTACATAAACTGGTTACATATATATGTGTCTCTATAAATGTATGTCTATAAAGACTGGTATATCTAGGAAATACACACATTGTTATATATTTCATCAATACTACATAAAAATGATTATCTATACGGATACCTGTAAAACTTCTGGTATCTCCACTGAATATTTGTTTATCTAAGCATAGGCTACAGTCTTATATAATTATAATCATAATTATATGTCTTTCCTAATACTAATTTGTTTCTTAAAACACTTCTACTTATAAAATCACACTTTCATATACATTTTCTTCATAGCAAAGTTGTTAGGTCTGCAGATGCCAAAATTATAATATGTCTCTGTGACCTACAATGTCATAGATAGTTTGAAATGACTTATAATCCTTTTAGATACTTTTAAAATATTTTTGACTGGCACAATATTCAACTCTCTCTAACGTGTTGAGATGGACCTTGAACATTCCCACTGGGTGTTTAGAAATAACAACTTGTTTGTCTAAACCATCCTAAAAGTTCATACAATGAGTTTTGTTAGCCAAGGTGTTAGCTATTTAAACAGTCCATCACTTGAATGCAATAGGTTTAGCCAGGTGAGGTTATCTCTATGCGAGAATAGTCCGTATAATCTTGTATCCTGTGGCAGCTTTCGTTTATGCACAATACCATGTAAATATCTCCTTGTTTTGTGACGAGAGCAGTTTTTTTTGTTCCAACAGTTTTCCTTACAATACATGCTTGTAAAAGTCTTCAAAATTTGAAGTAGTAGTAAAACTTGGTCAAACATGAGAGCGTCTAATTTGTCCTAAAGGTCTCCAAAAGGGCAACAGTTCAATTCTTGTAGCATCGCAGTTCATCTGCTTTTTGAGGCCTAAGCATCTCTCATGTTTCTGCCAGTAAATATAAAATATATTTCTTCATGAATTCACCACATAATTGACAGACTCCGAGACTTCTATAGGAAGACAGCTATACAGGGAAAGGCCTCCAGCAGGATGCCACATCTGTGTAGGTAGGACCGCCATCTCCTATGGCAACTAAACTTGTAACAGTCACTTAGGGTATTTGGACATAACGCTTGGTAACACAGAATAGTTCTTCTCTTGTCTCACAGTATCCCACTGTAGATCTTCACTCACTGAGCTCCCAGTCTCTCACTAGACTTTCCGATCCAATCGTCACTGGATCTCCTGAGCTCTTCCACAGCTATCCCACTGTACACTACTCAAGCATCACCCCTGCTATCCTGCTGGGTTCCTGGCTTGGCACTCGCTGGAGCTTTCCCACATCCCCAGCTGGTGAGAAGACTGTTCTGGTACTTGCTCAAGCTTACTCACCTTAGTCTCCGGTAATAAGGTGGATGGTCCCTTAGTGGCAACTGCTTTCCTTTTACCTTCGACCACAACTGGTTCCCTGTCTGGCTGAACCTTCACAACTCAGTTGGATTCCAATCCTGCAGTTCCAACCCTACGCTGCTTCTCCTGCTCCTGGATAGGCCTCAGGCAGCCTAGCAGCCAGGTGTCCCCGGGATGAGCCTCAGGCTTCCGGACTAGCACACATCCACCCAGACATCCTAGCAGATGGCACAGAACCTCGATCACCTGACTCCACCCAAATAGGCTCACCTATTGGCTTAGACACCCATCCATTCATAATCTGACCTTGCAAAGCCCTTGTCAATCTACTGTCACCGGGTACAGTGCCACCTAGGGACAGAAGAGAAAAGGTGCAGCAATTTCAGAATTAGAGAGGAATCAGTGGATCTACTAACAATTAACCAGGACAATTACTACCTGGCAAACTAAATTTGTTAGCAACCCTGCCTAAACACCAGGGTGCTACATATACTATCCCATTATCCTGGCTGGGAAAGGGGGGAGGAGCAGAAAATGTGAAGCCCCTCTTGAAGCATATCAAGCCACATTCAATGGGGAAGGAGGACATTCTTTTACCAGAGCGGCAGGGGGAAGAAGGTGACGGTGGAGATGCCAGGAGATGCGGGCAGCAGTGCTGAGAAGAAGCAGCTTAGAACTGCAGCTTGACAGTTCCTCGGCAAGCTGTGTGATGTCTGTTGGCTAGGCATCAGACCGGTGTATGTATGACTGACCTAAAAAGTGTCGGTGAAGAAGCCCAGGGAGTCAGGAGCTCTCCTACATGCATCCACACCTCACCATGGTCAGCCACGCCTCCTTCTGGTATAGATTTTAAGGGGGATCCCACTCTGAAATTAAAAAACAAAACAAAGTGGGGTCCTCCTCCTATCCATACCAGACTCTTATCCGAGAATGTAGCCTGGAAGGCCAGGAAAGAGGGGGGGGACAATAAGCTCACCCCCCTCATTACCCATACCACATGCCCTCAACATGGGGGGTTCATTGGGTTAGGGGGGGCTCGTTCATGGGGACAAAGTCCTCTTCCCCAAAACCCTGGCAGGTGGTTGTGGAGATCTACGGATTGGAGGCTTATTGGAATCTGAAAGCCCCCTTTAAAAAGCCCCCCCCAGATGTGAATGAGTATGAGGTACATTGTACCAAAAAAGTGTAAAAAATAAAAACATAGAGATAGTATTTGACAATTCCTTTATTAACAATAAAAAACAAATAAAAACGTTGTCCCCCTAAAGTAAATCCAGCATCAATCATGATGAACGCTGTCGGCTCCCCTTCAGTTCCACACTCACCAGATTCTTGTACCCTTACATGGGTAAAGCGCATGTAGTCAGGTATAGTTTGTGGTATCCAGAATGGTCAACTCCTCCGTGGTACACCAAACGGTGGGATATCCAAAACAGTGGACCATTAGACAGTAGACCACTGTTTTGGATCTCCCCCGATTTGGTGTACCACGGAGGAGGTGACCGTTCTGGATACCACAAACTATACCTGATTACATGCGCTTTACCCCTCTAGGGTTACAAGGATCTGGTGAGTGTGGAACTGAAGGGGAGCAGGAATGTCACTTCCCTTCCTGCACAGCATTCGGGATTAAGTGTATGCACAAGTCACTTTGGATACCTGCACAAGTCACTTGGGAATATTGCTTTATGCACTTATGCCGCGCACACACGATCGGAAATTCGGTCAGCAAAAGACCAATGAGAGCTTTTGGTCGGAAAATGTAACCGTGTGTAGGGGTGGACTTGTGGCAGGAGGAGGAGGATGGGGGAGCACACATGTGCATGTTATCACTTATTTGGCCACTCAACCCCTTCTGAATGGCCTCAAAAATAAATTTCTCACATCTGAGGCATTGGCCCTCCTCCATTTGCTGCAGTTTAGCAGCTAAATAGCAGCCATAGGACTCTTCAGGGTCGGGGGGGCTTTTGCAGGGCCGCATTAGCCTCCTTAATGAGGCGCAGTGCTGCCTCCTCCACATTACTCCCCTTCCTGGCCCTTTTTGTTGTAAGGTAGAGAGGAGGCACCTGGCATTGGGTGAGGCTACTGGGCCCTGCACCTCCTGGCTGACACTTACCCTCGCCTCCTCCTGGCTGCCACATTCCAGAGCCTCATCCTGGCTGAGGTCTTCCTTGGTATGAAAAAGAGACATTGTTTTATTTTTTGGTTCATCAATCACACACAATTTTCAGCTCATGACTGTTGCAAATTGAATGTTAATAAATAGAAAAGACTATCAATCTGACCCCAGCATTTTTCATTGTCGCACTCATTTTTGACCCCTATTGTCTATTGATATGTCAAACACTTTTTGTTAAATCATTCATTTGTTAGCAATAATAACATCTAGTTAACAACAATCATTTTTGAACAATAAATATTTTAAAAAATACTATACTTGGCTCCAGCTGGGCTCCTCAACTCCTTCCGGGATGGAAGGCCCAGGTTGATCCTCGGAAGCCTCTGCTGGGGTTGAGGGAAGGCTGGATGGAAGTGTTGAAAGTGATTCCCTGCCTTCAATCTGGTTTTCCAGAAACCGCCTGCTGTTGTAGTACCACAGACTGGGTACATATACAACCTCTGCTGCAGCTCCTGATCTCATGGAAGCCTGGACCTTAATAAGCTCCTTCCTATATGTGCTTCTCAAGCTACCAATTTTCTTCTCCAGAAGCTTGATGTCTGCGTGGGGACCTGCGTCTTCACAAATTGCAGCAGTTTCTCCAGCGATGCCTTACTTGCTGGTTTGTTGCGATATAAGGGGTTTTTAACCTCCCACAAATTTTGCATATCCCTGTATCTGTCTATGAACTGGCCCATTAATTCAGGGTCTTTGAATTGTTTATCAACGAAAAAACCAAAGAGATTGAACAAAGACTGAAGAACATGATTGATGTACTAGGGAGAATCTAAATCCAAAAAAGATTACACTTTTTTTTTTTTTTTTATTTATCTAAAGTTTTAATACAGTTTAAAAGCCAAATTTGGAGGATGTACACAATGTGTCAACATGTGCTATCTGCCATCAGGGGATTTGTGGGTGCAACCCCTTCCTCCTAACTCTAGTAGGTGAGAGGAAGTGGTTCCACCCCCAAAACACGTCCATTGATCCCCCATGATGGGATATAGCAGATGTTGACATTAAGTATGGGATCAGAAAGGAAATCCCCATTTTGACTCGCTCATATTTTGTTTGCATCTTCTAAACTTGGCTTTTACAGGGGTGACTTCACCCCATCTGATGAAGGCAAGATCAAGAAATTTTTCACACTATAATGTCTGATATTGCCTTCATTTTTACAATGTTGAACTTTGTAAGTTCCAGAGTTGTGTATGTTATGTTTGGAAACATACCTGTTTCTGTATTTTTTTTCAAAAATTTCAATGTAAAACTTTAAAAAAAGATGTTTTTTTTTTTTTTTAAACACAAAATGTTTTAGAACGCATATGTGAATGTGCACGGAGTAAAAGGCTTTCTACTCAACAATGTGTGGCTTCTTTCAATGCTCAATAACACTTTTTGTATTAAGTTGGTGTTTACGGTGACAATGGATGTTATTTAAATAATGTTAAAACTAGCCTCCGTGCACCTTCACTCCTCCTTCTATAGACCCGGAGGTGAGGGGGTGCTTCTGACCCAAGGTTCTGTATCTATCACTGTCCCAGCTCCTGCTCAGCCCCCAGTGGCTCCACTCCCTCCAGCAATTCCAGGGGTCCCCCCCCGATCCTTACGAGGATGCAGCCCACACAGGTCAGTAAACAGCTCCTCCTCCAGGTCAATCACTCAGTCGTCGCTCCATGCACTCCCGATTGTCCTGGCAGCAGCGTTGCTCTAAGTTTTATAGAGGGCTTCTTCGCACGGCTGATATCAAGCACGGCGTGGGGCAGTAGGGAGTCTTCTATATATCCACGATAATACCGCTCTGCATCCAGGAGTGTTCAAAAGGATCCCGTCAGGTAATGCTCAAGATGCCGCTAGATACATACAGGTCTCGGCTCCAGCGCATTCCATTGCGCTCTTTCTCGCGCTCTGTCTTTGCATCTGCTCATACAATCAGCTTATTGCATTACCCTGGGACTATTGATAATCTCCGCTTAATGCAGCTAGTATTCCTAAGGCAGCATGGGAGCTCAGGTGAAAGACGTGCTCACATGTCCACACTCACACCCATCACCTGACAAATCAGGTCCTGATTTGTCGATGTTCAGAACTGCGTACCTGTAGCATTGTCAATGCCTGTTATCCATGCTCGTTTGTGAGTATATATTTTGCTGTTTTACAATTCAATAAATCTTTACCAGTGGTAATGCACTAGGTCGGTGCGCCCTCCTTTTCTCTTTTTTTCTTTAGCCTGTGAATACCCATTATTCTGAAGAGGGCTGCAAGATGGCAGATACTACTGAACAAATTTGGACATACCACACGTTGAGGAACTAGACACCTGAGCGCAGGAGAGATTTCTATTGTATTTGAATTTAAGGACAACAATAACATTTGGACACATTTTAGGGGGCGTTTAGGGTAAAGCACTACAATGGAGCTGAGAAAATACATTGTTAAGTGACTAGGCTAGGTTTTTATGGGCCCAGGATAGCATGCTGGGGAGGTTAGTGAAGGCAAATATGCATAAAGGACAAAAAAGGAGCATTAAAAGATTACAGCATGCATGAGGATAAAGAGGACATTCACAGCATGTTACAATCAGGGTAATTATGGAATGATGAAAGAAATACAATAAATTAGCAAACATTAAATACATATCATGTGATGTTAAAAGAGAAAACTTACCCTAATATAGTCCTTCTGCAGGACCTGAATGATGGCAGAACAGGTCTCTGGAATAATGATCTCCAGATCCTGGGGGGAGATGCCTGTAGAGAACTTCTCCCAGTCACCAAGTACTGCAGCCTGGTGACTAGCCTCTGCTCGGGAGTGATGGCTTGCCACATGCAGGTTTCCTGCTTCGTAATATAAGGGGTGAGCAAAGCCAACAAATGGTGAAAAACAGGGTCTGTCATCCGGAGAAAATTCCTGAAATCATCAGGGTTATTCTCCTGGATCTCCCGCAGCTAAGGCATATGAGAGAATTGGTCACGCTGGATCAACCAATTTTTGGTCCATGAACTCCTCCCCACCCTGTTCATGGCTAGGGTCAAAGTAAGAACCCCAACACCAAGCCCCCGCACAGCACGAACTCTACGATGAGTACATAACCGCAACATTGCTTCAAAATGGTCGGCTGGTCAGAACGAACTAAACAGAACGCACTGAAGAACAGCAAGGCCTGTTTAGAGCAAGATGAAAATCAGTAACGAGCGGACAATGACACACTGAAAAACAGATATGAACTGACTACGCGCACTGAAAAACAGATAGAAACCCACAAGCACTTTTTTTGGTCCCGTCGTACGTGTTGTACATCACCGCGTTCTTGACGGTCGGAATTTGTGACCACATGTTTGTGTAGCTCGACAAGCTCGAGTGGAATCCCATCGGAAAAACCATCATAGCTTTTTCCGACCAAAAGTCCGATTGTGTGTACGCGGCATTAGGACTGTACTTGTATATTTGCCTAAACACATCCCTTACATGTGGAAATGTTTTTTTTTTTTTGTGTGTGTTTTTTCTTTTTTCTTTCATTTTTACAGAACTCTTTTGTGTGCTGTGGATATATATGCTTATTTTAGTGGTTAAGCAACAAATTCACTACATAACAATAATTTTGCACGTTTAAAGTTTATTAGGTTTTCAACACATCATGTACATATGAGGTTTTAATATTTATACCACCGATACATAACACTCCCTGGTAAATTAATTTAGCACTTGCACTTTCACTTGAGAAGTGTAACTCACCTTTTGAGGGTTCACTTTTCAGGTGATGGGCAGCACCACTTACCCCCTAGTTTCCGATTCTCAACCGTTGCTCCATTCTTGGAGCTTCCCAGGGGAGGCAGCAGCCCAGCCTATACCTAAGCGCGGAATCTTATAAACATTTATGCTCAGCCACTAGTGCCATATCAACTGATAGAATTGGTTGCTAGGACATGGACCGCCAGCCTGCACTTCTCCTTGTTTGCCAGAAGGCAGGTGACCACCTGTGCCCTAGCAACCAAAGATGTCTGTGTCCTACCCAGCTGGAAGTTGTTGTTGTAGTTGCGGTTGTATTACCACCACTAAATAATGACCTTCGGTGGAGGGGGGGGGGGGGGTGAACATCCTATTCAGTTCACCAAACTGAGGACACTGATTTGCACAAATCCTGTGCAGACTTAAAGGGCAAAAATAAGTTGTGCTTTATTGTAAAGTATAAGTATGTATGACTGGCAGTAACATTCAATATTTTTCTCAGGTTTTCGTGATATATTTCTAGAACCCAGCACTCTCCGTGAAGACTATGCCCCGTATGTGGTGAAAACTCAGGTATGATCATCTTGTTACACTTATTTATCAAATTGTAACTGTAGCTCATCCCCTTAAGGGCTGAAAATGAACTGTGGGCAATATCCCAGACTAGCCCCCAAATGTATCACAACCCCCCCCCATAAGGACCGCAGAAGAACTTGTATCCCCCACCCAGCACAGCCAGGCACACCAAATCTTCTTATTTTTTGAGGGATAATAACTTGGATCGGGATGGGATATTATGGGATTCCCGCTTAAATTCAACAACAAACTTCAGGGACAACACACACACACATATATATATATATATATATATATATATATATATATATATATATATATATATATATATATATATATATATATATATGTGACATTGGGGATTGTTCAGCTCAAGTGGATAGATACGTTTTGGTGCAGTGAGTCCACATCAGAGAGGCATTTATAGTTAAGGGCCTGGTAGTCCACGTTTATTAAAGGAAAAAACAAAACAAAAGTCCATCCAGGAATCCCACGCAGGGGTCCAAGCTTCAATTAAACACGCAAAATCCAAATGAAAATGCTAGCCCACCTGGCTACTCTTCAACAGTATTGCTGCTATAGGGAACAGGCCCCTCAAACAAGCTGCTTGGATGCACACAGCTTCTGGCTCCTTTGACGCACACAGCTTTGAAGCCCTTCAACGCACACAGCATCTATTCTCACACAGAGACACTTACTAGCAGCCACTGCTCCAACTTCACCTTCCTCCACTCTCTGCTCTCACTAGCCCCTCGTTATATGGGCTGTGTGCACCTGGGCACACACCCTGCTGGCTGTCCACAAGACCCGGACACAGGTTGGAGATCCCGTCCCACCCAAGACTCTGAAGGATCTCCAAATTACAGAGCCCCATAAGGAACTAGCAAAACCTGGAGAAAACTGCCAGAGCAGTTTTCTCCGTTTCAAATATACACTCTGTAGCTCTGCACTCAGACTCTGTGTCCACTTTAACCTTATTTTCATAGAGACAGAGCCTTGCTCTGCCACAATATATATATAATTTAATATGTGGTGTCTTTTCTGTATCAATTGTTGTTTTTAAATGTTTGTTAAATAAATAATTTATACTTTTTACTTGAGGTGTGCTTTTTGAAAGTCCCAAGGGCATTTTTGTTTTTTGTTGTGTGCATACTATTGGGGACTGAGCATCACCTTCACCCATCTTGGCCTAGCTCGACTTCATCTGTAATGTTCAGCTTATATCACTCCTGTGACTACTGATCCCAGCACCACCTCTTCAGGCACTGCCAAACCCACCTGGTTGCAGCTGCCCTTTTCACTAGCCTTCCAGGCTAACTTCTCCCCACAGTCTTCCAGGCTGACTCTTCACCAGCCCACCTGAAGATCTCCCAGGGAACTGAAGAAGGCTTAAGCACACCAATGTCTTCAGGGAGAACTGGCTATATGTGTCAGTCTCCCCCTTTGTAGGTCCCCAGTAGTGCTGACCTGCTCCCACTGTCCTCACTCTTGCCCCCGTGCCTCCAGGAAGGGCTTCCTCCATGTGTTTTGGCAGGATCCTGCCAGCACCAATCCCTAGCCCAAGGTCACCCATCCCCAGACTAGAGGGCACCCCTTAGGGCCACCAACAGCCCCCAAAGTGCTATATCTTCATCTTCCACCTGATTACCCCTGCTGGCATGACCCATGCCTATTTATGAGGTGGCCTGCCCCCTGCCATATTTTATTACATAGAACAGGAAAACCATCCAGCTCTGGGCTTTTACCCAATTTAATATGCTTGAAAGCCTTCACTATCCCAGCAGAGGATAAAGGTTTTGTAACTCAGCAGCCGATTGGGAGAATATGGATGATATTCCATGTCACTTCAGATATTCCTGTAGTAGATGTTGACAGTCTGGAGGAGGTGGGGCATGGTTGTTAGAGGAGCACAGGTTGTAAAGTTGTGCATAATATTTAGTGAAGTGGGACGCTATCTCCTCAGTTTTGTGGTAGCCTCTTCCATGCTTGTAGACAGGTGTGGTCTGCTGTCTCCACTGCAGTTATGCTCAACTACAGCGACAATGTAGAGGGAGAAAAAGTAATGGGGAGCAGGATTCCTCTTTGGTTTCCTGAGTCACTGGGGCCGTGATCTGATTGGATGTTGGCCACCCAAGTGACTCTGGCAGCCATCTTGTTTGTGACAGAGTCTATTTATGACCCTGGCCCCTGGGTTTGGTGAACAATTACGTGTGGATAGTGTAGGGACGGGTCATCTCTCTGTCAGATTAGTGGTAGGAAAAGGTTCCAGATGATAAGGGAAAGCTTAGGGCTTGCAATCATCTTGGATATCCTTCTGCTTGGGTATGAGACGGCCAGGCCACATTCTGCCCCTCCAGACGAATGTTGTCAGTTCAGCTGATACCTGCTCCACTACATGCTGTTCGCATTTATAAGTCATTCCAGTTAGGCCTTTTCCCAAAACTGTTTTGTTTATGCTTTAATACAAGTTCTACTTGTTGCATTTGGACTCTGTGTGTTATTGCCACCGCACCACGCTGCACCTACCCACATGCTTACCATGAATTATATGGAGCATCATAGCAGTTTTTCCTTGAAGCATTCAGGCTGGGAGCTATCAATTCTTATTAGCATTCTCATAAATAAATTTAGAATTGAGGGTGAATTTGCATGGAATATAGTGGGGTAGTTCTCACTGGCAAATTAAGGGTCGGACGGGCCCCTAAAATGTGTTTCTTGTACAAATGCAATCTGTGCATGATGGGCCTCTTTTCAGGTAAGTTAAGGCCTTTGGTATTGAGCAGAAAAAGCTTCAATCTCTGTGAAGAATGTGTCATAAAGCGAGGTGACATTGCTGTAGTGCGTTTACAAGTTACTGTATATTGTTTCAAACTGAGAGGCCTAAACACTTTCCACTAAAGACTCTGTAGCGTTATCAGCAGTGTTTCTCTGTTAGGCCCCTTTCACATGATAAGCCCACTCCGATCCGCCTGTCCATTTTTCAGGCGGATCCGAGTGGGCCATTCATTACTCCTATGAGCAGGCCGATGTCAGTGGAGATGTGTCCACTGACATCAGTCTGCCAACCGATCCGCTCAAAACAGACGTATGGTGATACGTCCACCATCCATCTTGGTGGATCGGATGAGATCTGATAAATGGACATGATCTCCATTTTCGTCTGATCTCCCCATAGAGATCAACGGGGCTCTGACAGGTCACTCCCCGCTCAGTAAGCAGAGACGGACCTGCCATCCTCCGGCTTAGCAGAGATCAACGGATCGATCTCCTGCTGAGCTGGCAGACTGCACTGAGTGGATCCGCCCCGTGTGAAAGGGGCCTGAAACTCAGAAAGAAAAAGGCAAAAAAAAAGTAGGAGAGAGGGAGGGGAGTGGGAGTAAAAAATACCCCCCAGAGTGGGGGAAAAGGAGTTAGGAAAACAAAGACGATAAAATAAAAAGATATGAAGCAACAGACATAGAAAAGTGGCAAAAATATTTGGGTGGGTGGGGGTCAGAGATCAACGCACTTGTCTAAGCCGAACAGGGTCAGCCAAGCTGTAAGCCATGCTGTATGGGGATCAGGGCTGGTGCAAGTATTTTTGACACCCTAGGCGAATCCTCATTTTTCCACCTCCCCCATGGCTCCACCCCTGACTCCACCCCCTTTGCCCTGCCCATGTATACCCCACTTTTTAACGAAGCGCTCATCAAATGCAGCCTCTCCAGCGCTCATCAAATGCAGCCTCTCCAGCGCCCATCAAATGCAGCCTCTTCAGTGCCTATCAAATGCAGCCTACCATCGCCCATCATTGAGTGCTTGCTTCCATTCATTCTGGAGTTGGGACACAGACACAGTCCTCTGCCACCGCTGAGCCTCTGACACTGTGCAAATGGAGTGGTGGCTCCCTGCTGATGCTGAGACTTGGTTGCTTGCTGCAGAGAGAAGAGAGTAGGAACACCTAGGCGTCTGCCTAGTTTGCCTAGTGGTAGCACTGGCCCTGATGCAGGGTAAAGAATTGGGAAGCTCCAACATGACAGAGGGGTTTTGAACTCAGATAAGGATGCATGGAATATAGTGAAAATGGTCCACAAGGACCGAAGGGTCTAGCACTGTAAGCTAAAAGCAATCCCATGTGATTAATAGTAGTGCAAAATATGCCAAGGAACCTACTGTATGACCTAACTGGGTGGGTGGGGGTCAGAAAGACCAACGCACTTGTCTAAGCCGAACAGGGTCAGCCATGTTGTAAGCCACACTGTATGGGGATCAGGGCTGTTGCAAGGATTTTTGACACCCTAGGCGAATCCTCATTTTACCACCTCCCCCCATGGCCCCACCCCTGACCCCACCCCCTTTTCCCTGCCCATGTATACCCCACCTTTTTAATGAAGCGCCCATCAAATGCAGCCTCACCAGCTCCCATCAATGCAGCCTCGCCAGAGCCCATCAATGCAGCCTTTCCAGTGCCCATCAAATGAAGCCAACCAGCGCAAATCAATACAGCCTCTCCAGCACTCATCAAATGCAGCCTACCAGCGCCCAACATTGAATGATTGCTTCCATTCATTCGGGAGTTGGGACACAGACACAGTCCTCCGCCACCGCTGCACCTCTGACACTATGTGTGAATGGAGTGGCGGCTGCCTGCTGATGCTGAGACTTGGTTGCTTGCTGTAGAGAGAAGAGAGTAGGAACACCTAGGCGGCTGCCTAGTTTGCCCAGTGGTAGCACCGGCCCTGATGGGGATACAGGGCAAGGAATTGGAAAGCTCCAACATGACAGAGGGGTTTTGAACTCAGATAAGGATGCATGGAATATTATTATTATTATTATTATACGCAATTTATATAGCGCCAACAGTTTATGCAGCACTTTACAATGTATAATGTATGAATTATATGCAAATAATGTGTGGAAATATACCGCCTCTACCTCACATTACTCTGCGCCTAGGACTACTCCAAAATCAAGTGTAGTAAACCAAAGCAGCTACTTAAAAAAGATAAACATATATGTATAAGCAATAAAGCATAAATAAATGATGCCAAGTCTCTGATTCCTTATTGCAGCAGCGCTATGTGTCAGATGTCAAGACACATATAAATAAGACCAATGGTTAAAGAAGATTTTTAGGAAAGTTCAAAAAAGATTGTAGTCTGTGGGTATGAAGAGTTTCTTTCACCAAGAGTAATCACCGCGTGAGGGGGTAACCCCCAGTGAGATTGCACTCACCACAATTCCAGCAAACACAAGCCATTATGCTGTTATCTTTGATGGCTTTCCATCTTCTCTATCCAACCACCAGATGTCGCTAACACTCTCTATTAATGTTGTGTCCGGATCAGATGGATCTCTGGTTAGGGAGATCAAACAAGCTTGTTGCATTAGCCTGCCGGCTTCCCTGAAAAAAAAAATCTTCTTTAACCATTGGTCTTATTTATATGTGTCTTGGCATCTCACACATAGCGCTGCTGCAATAAGGAATCAGAGACTTGGCATCGTTTATTTATGCTTTATTGCTTATACATATATAATGTATGAATATAGTGAAAATTGGTCCACAAGGACCGAAGGGTCTAGCACTGTAAGTTAAAAGCAATCCTATGTGATAATAGTAGAGCAAAATATGCCAAGGAACATACTGTATGACCTAACTTAGAGGGAAGGGGGTTTGGGGGAGGGGTGAAATAACAGGTGGTCCAAATACCATTCCTCAAAAGAGGGGTATCCTATAGGTTTGTCTAGTGGAAAATATTATTATGTAGGTGCTGCAAAAGAAATATCAGGCGTTTGGGCCTAGAGCACTAAAACTGTAGCATAACCAATAGGGATGAGCTGCGTGTTCGAGTCGAACCCATGTTCGGCTCGAACATCGGCTGTTCGATCGTTCGCCGAATTGCGAACGATATGGGCCGTTCGCGCCAAATTCGTGTGGCGTGTCACAGCCCATAATTCACTGCGGCATCGCAGTGCATTGCTGGCTGATGATTGGCCAAGCATGCACTATGACCCGCATGCTTGGCCAATCACAGCGCCGCCTGAACAGAGAGCCGTAATTGGCCAAAGCCAAGGAGGCTTTGGCCAATTATGGTTTAGGGGATTTAGTACACACCCCATACTATATAAGGCCGCCTGCACGGCGGCCCTGTGCAGTGTGTTCCGGTGTGCTGAGAGATAGAGAGAGAGACAGTGTCAGTTAGCTAGATTAGGCAGGACAGTCAGTCAGTTAGCTGCACTTACAGTGTATTGTGTATATATATATGCATCCCAGGTGTTGCATATATATATATATATACACTGTATTCAGTTTAGCTAGATCCGTTCCTGTTATCTTCCTACTGACAGGCAGGCTTGTCTTGTTACAGTATTTACAGCTACCTGAAGAAAATTGCTGGTGTTCTTTTGATCCTATTAGTACCACAGTCAGGCAGCTAGACTATTTACAGTTAGTGCAGTGCGTCCTGCTCACAGTGTTCAGCTAGATCCGTTCCTGTTATCTTCTTACTGACAGGCAGGCTTGTCTTGTTACAGTAAATACAGCTACCTGAAGAAAATTGCTGGTGTTCTTTTGATCCTATTAGTACCACAGTCAGGCAGCTAGACTATTTACAGTTAGTGCTGTGCGTCCTGCTCACAGTGTTCAGCTAAACCTACAAGTTAGTGGGGTGCGTCCACCTCACACAGTGTTCAGCTAAAGCTACCTGTAGAAGGTTGGTGGTGTTCTCATACTACAGGCAGGCAGTTGATTTTGCTAGCTGCAGTATCAGTATATATATATATATATATATATATATATATATATATATATATATATATATCCCAGCTTAGTGCAGCTACAGGCCATTATTATGTCTGGAAGGCCAAGAAGGAGAGGCAGACAGTCACAAGCCAATAAGGAAGGGCAAGCAGGCTCTGTGTCTAGTGCTGGTCGTGGAGACGGTGCATCCTCATCAGCACGTGGCCGTGGGACACGCTTGGCCTTTTTTTCGGCAGCTGGCCATGTTGAGACGCAACATGTGGAAGACTTGGTCGAGTGGATGACCAAACCGTCCTCATCCTCCTCATCCTCTCTCACCCATGCCCAGGGTACTTTGTCTGCCAAAGCAGCGGCCTCTTCCCTCGGCTCAATGTCATCAGTGACTCCTTCCCTAGCCCCACCATGTCCTCCTGAGGAGTCCCTCGAACTGTTTGACCACAGTGTTGGGTACATGCTCCAGGAGGATGCCCAGCATTTGGAAGGCTCTGATGATGATACTGAGCTCGATGAAGGCAGTAACATGAGCACGGACAGAGGGGGTGCCCAAGAAGGACAGCAATCTGTCAGTCATGCTCCCCCTGCTGCAGCATACTACCAGGTTTGCTCCAGTGATGAGGAGGGAGGGGATGATGAGGTCACTGACTCAACGTGGGTGCCTGATAGGAGAGAGGAGGAGGAGGAGGCGGCACATCACCAACGAGGCAGGATGCCCTCCAGGGGCCAGCCTAAAGGCAGCACATTGACTGCATCACACCCCAAAGCTCCACATGTGCAGGGCGCTGCAGTCTCTGCATGTTATTCAAAAAGTTCTTTGGTGTGGGCCTTTTTTGAGACGAGTGCATCAGATCGCACCGCTGTTATTTGCAACATATGTCTCAAGCGTATCTCGCGTGGCCAAAACATCTCCCGCTTGGGTACCACATGCTTGACCAGACATATGTTGACCTGCCATGCAGCTCGTTGGCAAGCGTATCTAAAAGACCCACACCAAAGAAGAAAGAGGACCTCTCCTTGCTCCTCATCAGCTGAGATTTCCAAACCCACTAGACCTTCAGTCCTCTCTGAGACCTGCACTGAGAGGAATGAAGGTGTAGAATTAGGTGTGTCACCGCCAAGTACTTGTGGGCAATCTGCTTTTGGTACACCGACGTCAGATTGTACCAGGCAAATTTCCCTGCCCCAGCTGCTGCACCACCGAAAGAAGTTTGCTGCCTTTTCAGTTGGTAGACTCTGCCCCCTTCCGTGAGTTTGTGGAATGTGCGGTTCCTCAGTGCCAGGTACCCAAACGCCACTTTTTCTCATGGAAGGCGATTCTGGCTCTCTACCGGCATGTGGAAGGCAATGTCCATGCCTCGCTGGACAGGGCGGTCAGCGGTAAGGTGCATATTACCGCTGACTCATGGTCCAGCAGGCATGAACAGGGACGTTACCTAAGTTTCACGGCGCATTGGGTGACTCTGCTGGCAGCTGGGAAGGATGCAGGACAAGGTGCAGTAGTTTTGGAGGTTGTTCCGCCACCACGCCTCCAAAATGCTAATGATTGTGACACACCTCTCTCCTCCACCCTCTCCTCTTCTTCTTCCTCCATGGCCTCTTCCTGTGCTTTGTCCTCGGAACCAGCGGTGCTCCGTAGCCGTTCAAGGGGCTACGCAAGTACGCAGGCCAAAAGATGCCATGCGGTGCTTGAGCTGGTGTGCTTGGGGGAAAGGAGCCACACTGGGGCAGAGGTACTGTCAGCTCTGCAGGGGCAGGTTCAGAGGTGGTTGACGCCACGCCAACTTAAGGCAGGAATGGTGGTTTGTGACAATGGCATCAACCTCCTCTCTGCCCTCCGACAGGGACAAATGACCCATGTGCCCTGTTTGGCTCACGTCCTTAACTTGGTGGTGCAGCGGGCTTACAGGATGTCCTGAGGCAGGCCAGGAAAGTCTGTGTGCATTTCCGCCGGTCATATAATGCCAGTGCTCGGCTGACGGACCTCCAAAAGGAGTTTAACCTGCCCAAGAACCGCCTAATCTGTGACATGCCCACCAGGTGGAACTCAACGTTGGCCATGCTGCAGCGGCTGCTCACGCAGCAGAGGGCCATCAATGAGTACCTGTGCGACTATGGCACCAGGACAGGGTCAGGGAGCTTGTTTTTTTTTCCCCACGCCAGTGGGCCATGATCAGGGATGCATGCACTGTCCTGTCACCATTTGAGGAGGCCACGAGGATGGTGAGCAGTGACAGTGCATGCATCAGTGACACTGTCCCCCTTGTCCACCTGTTGGAGCACACGCTGCGTGGAATAATGGACAGGGCACTTGAGGCAGAACAGAGGCAGGAAGAGGAGGACTTCCTTTAGCTCTCAAGGCCCCCTTTATCCAGACAGTGTTCCTGCGTGCCCGCCGATCACACAGGAAGAGGACGAGGAGGAGGAGGAAGATTGTGTCAGTATGGAGGTGGAGCCTGGCACTCAGCATCAGCAGCAGTCTTTAAGGGATCAGTCCCAAGAAACACATGGACTTGTACGTGGTTGGGAGGAGGTGGCTGCGGACCATGTTGTCCTTAGTGACCCAGAGGACTCCGGACCGAATGCCTCAGCAAACCTACGCTGCATGGCCTCCCTGATCCTGCAAAGCCTGCGGAAGGATCCTCGTATTCGTGGTATCAAGGAGAAGGACCAATACTGGCTGGCAACCCTCCTTGATCCACGTTACAAGGGTAAGGTTGCAGACGTTATCTTGCCATCGCAGAGGGAGCAGAGGATGAAACATCTTTGGGAGGCCTTGCAGAAAGGTCTGTGCAACGCGTTCCCAGAGACTGGGAGGTTACAAACTCCTGTTTCTGGACAACGTGTTGCTTAGGCTTCGGTCAGTCAAAGAAGGAGCGGTGGAGAAGGTGGCCATCTGACCGATGCGTTCAGACAATTTTTTGGTCCACAGCCCCAAGGCATGATCGGTTCCAGCAACCATCGCCAGCGTCTGTTTTACATGGTGCAGGAATACCTAGGGGCAAGATCAGACTTGGACACCTTTCCCACCGAAAATCCTCTGGGTTACTGGGTCTTGAGGATGGATCACTGGCCAGAGCTTGCACAGTATGCAATTGAGCTACTGGCCTGTCCTGCATCCAGCGTTCTTTCGGAACGCACATTCAGTGCTGCTGGAGGCGTGGTAACCGATCACAGGGTGCGTCTGTCCACCGACTCGGTCGATCGACTGACCTTCATAAAAATGAATCAGTCTTGGATCACCACCAGCTACCAAGCACCTGATGCTGATGTAACTGAATAATTTTTTTTTAAATCTCAGATCCCTTCAAAGACTGCCTATGCTGATGCTGAGTGACTATCCCTGAGTAATTATCCTCTTCCTCCTCAATCATCACGCTGATAGCTTGTAAGAACATTTTTGGTTCTGGGTGCCACCACCAGTGCCTAAGGCACAATTTTTCAGCCCCTGTTTAACAGGGGCGTGTAATTACAATTTTTGATGCAATACTTTGCAGCAGGGCTCGTTCCTGCGTTCCAACTAGAGTGTCTGTGAGGGGTTGCAGTGTTGTGGCACAAGCACCACCACCACCACCAAAGGCCCAATTTTTCTGCCCCTGTTCAACAGGGGCATGTAATTACAATTCTTGATCTAATATTTCACAGCAGGGCCCATTTCTGCACCCACCAAGAGCGATTGAGGACTTACAGTGTTGTGGCACCACCACCACCACCACCACCACCAAAGGCCCAATTTTTCTGCCCCTGTTCAACAGGGGTATGTAATTACTATTCTTGATCTAATATTTTCACAGCAGGGCCCTGTGAGGGCTTACAGTGTTGTGGCCACAACAACAACTAAGGCCCAAATTTCTGCTGAGTATATAGGGCAGGCCATTACTTTCAAACATCTAACTTACAAAGGACTCCTACTTGCAAACGGAATGAGACAACAGGAAGTGAGATGAAATCTACCCCTAGGAAGGGAAACTCTTCTGTAAGAGTTAATATGGGAAAAACATTTCTCCTTTCCACTGATGCTTTCCAATCCTTGTTCCACAAAAAAAACCCAAATTCTCAAAAAACATTTTTCATTGGGACAAAAAGTGAGGTGAAATCTTCTGAAGAGGAGGAAAGACAGCAAAACAAATGTCACAGGGGTGATAACCCTTCCCTATGTTTTCCAAAAAGCTTAAAAAAGATTTTTTGGCTGAAGCTAAACACGTTAAAAATGTACCCATTCAAAATGACAAACAGATTCTACTTAACAACAAACCTACAGTCCCTGTCTTGTTTGCACCGCCTGTATACTGCTGTTCAGAGTATATAGAGCCTGGTGGCCCCACACCTTTCCTTATTTTAATTTGGGTGCGGGGTTCCCCTTAATATCCATACAAGACCCAAAAGGCCTCGTAATGGACTGGGGGGTACCCATGCCGTTTGTCTCACTGATTTTCATCCATATTGCCATGACCCGACATTACATTAAACCCGCAAGCAGTTTTAAATGAGATTTTTTCCTTTAAAAATGACATTTGGTGCAGGGACTGTTCTAAACACGGGAAACATGCGTCACTTTACAGGCATACTATAGACACCCCCCAGGTACGATATTTAAAGGAATATTTCACTTTTTTTTTTACTTTAAGCACCATTAAAATCACCGCTCCCGAAAAAACGGCCGTTTTTAAAAGTTTTTTTTTGCATTGATACATGTCCCCTGGGGTAGGACCCGGGTCCCCAAACCCTTTTTAGGACAATACCATGCAAATTAGCCTTTAAAATGAGCACTTTTGATTTCGAACGTTCGAGTCCCATAGATGTCAATGGGGTTCTAACGTTCGTGCGAACTTTCAGTCCGTTCGCAGGTTCTGGTGCGAACCAAACCGGGGGGTGTTCGGCTTATCCCTAGTAACCAACTGTTATTTAATTAATTAACCATTAATTGGTTATGTGGGTGGCAGGGGCTTAACTGGTTCCCGACCGGCTCACGCAGATATACTGCGGCAGAATGGCTCTCCTGGGCAAAATCCCGTACATATACGGCTTTGCCCAGGAGAGCCACCAGAGGGCGCGCGAGCGGTGGAATCCGATGCACGTGGCCGGCGGGCGCAATCGCCATTGCCCATGCGTAATCGCATGCACGAGCTGCAGCACAGGGGTAAACACACAAATCCCCGTGCTGTCAGAGGAGAGAAGACAGATTGTGTGTTTCTACAAAGTAGAAACCATGATCTGTCATCTCTCCTAGTTAGTCCCATCCCCACACAGTTAAAACACACAGTAGGGAACACAGTTAACCCCTTGATCGCCCCCTAGTGTTAACCTCTTCCCTTCCAGTGACATTTAAATAGTAATTGGTGCATATTTATAGCACTGATCGCTCTGTAATTGTCAATGGTCCCAAAAATGTGTCAAAAGTGTCCGAACTGTCCGTCGCAATACTGCTAAAAATTGCAGGTCACCACCATTACTAGTAAAAATATATATAAAAACGCCATAGAAATGGCATAAATCATTATCATAGTTTGTAGATGCTATAACTTTTGTGCAAACCAATTAATATACACTTATTGCAATATTTTTTTATATATTTTTGGTAAAAATAAAAAAGATAGAATACATATCGGCCTAAAATTAGTTTTTTTTTTTGCACGACCGTGCAATTGTCATTTGAAGCAACACAGTGCCGTATCGCAAAAAAAATGGCCGGGTCATTGAGCAGCCAAACCTTCCTGGGGGTGAAGTGGTAGAATACCAAAAAAACCATACAAATATACATAAAATATATATTCTTTATTCATAAAATGCTAAAACATGGCCAAATATACATTCTTTATTTATAAAGTTCTAAAAAATAGGCCCTTTAGGCCATCTCATTTGATCCATATTGCATCTCTAAAAACATATTTATAACAATTGAGCCCAAAGTCTGATGCGACTTGCTCTGAGTGTCCGCGGCTTCCCTGTTTTGGTGGTTGTGGCCAGCCATGCTGAATGGACCTACTGATGGTCTGTTATGTGCTCCACCTAATAGGAAAGTGAAGGCTGGGTCCTAGGCTTGTGCCGGGTGAAGGAGCACACTCGGCGCTTAGTTTCAGGCAACTCTGCAGTACTGTAGTGAAGCCAGCGGCAGTTAGTCGCAGTATACTTGTTGCCCAGAAAGATTTTAGCAGCACACTGCCAGCATTTCTCCTGTGCCTCCCTTCCTACAATAAATTGTTCCGCCCAGGGCATCCATTCCTTCCGCCCCCCTTGTGCCAGCCCTGCTCACAGCCATAAGTTTAAAAAAAGAGAAATAGAGGAGTGCGCATGCGCGGGACTTCCGGAGCAGCGCGATAGTCCAGAACCCATGCACTGCTTTGGTCCTCCAGAGGCTCCCACGCCAGCTAACACTAGCGGGACCCCTCGGTGAGCCCCCCCGACCGACGTACAACACAGCGCACCCACCCGCATGTTGAGGAACCACCAAAAGAAAGCGGTACACCGGCAATTGTAGTTTAGCCTAGCAACCCCTGAACCCTCCAAGATGGTGGCCATGGCCACCTCATGCACAGGCATCGGTGCACAAGACTCCATAGCATCCCTGGCAGGCTTGCCTCTCTCACCTATGCTGAACACTCCTAATAGCCTTGCTGACTCCCTGCAGGCCTCACCCCTGATCCAAAACCACCCTTATGAAATGACCCAGCTCCTCAGCAGCTTTTCTGACATGCTAGCTGTAGGTCTCGCACAAAGTGCTTTGCAGATCACTTCATCCATCAAAGCTGACTTGCAGAGCCTAGGAGCCCGCATGGATGCCATTGAACAAGCAGTGGATGACTCTGCAGCACACACCAATCAAAATTCCACATGCATCCAGACACTGCAAGAACAACTTGAAACAGCTCTCTCTAAGATCGACGATTTAGAGAACAGAAGCAGACGCTACAATTTCTGCATCAGAGGTGTCCCGGAATCGATCGTCGATGTACAAGGCACCATCAAAGCTTTCATAAAAGATCATACCAGATATCCCGAACCACAGGCTCGAATTGGACAGGGCCCACAGAGCGTTGCAACCCCCTCTCCAGGACTGCCTCCCACGAGATATAGTGGTCAAACCCCATTTCTATGCAGTGAAATAAGAAATCATGAAGAAATCTGGACAATTTGGCCATACAAGGCAACAAAATACAAATTTTTGCAGACATTTCCCCTGCCACAATTCAGAAACGAAGATCCCTTAAACCCCTTCTGGATGTTCTCACCCAAAAATCGATCAAGTACCGATTGGTCTTTCCCTTTCCGTCTTCAGTTCCACTATACAGACAAGTCGTACGGCTTCACCAATTTCCAAAATGGCGAACGTCTGCTTCTTCAACTCGGGTTTATTTCCCAAGAAATCTCCCCTCGCCAGGCAGAAAGCCGTCCTAACACCTCCAAGAGACCCCCTATGGGTCAAACAACAATCAAAAAGACACTGAGACTCTATCCCACCAAGATGATCCTGTGACCCAATCGTCCTTGATGGATTTTCTCTTCTTCCTTCCTAGGTCATTCGAAACTCTGACGGTGTAGTGGATACTCCTACACCCACCTAGGCCTCCATTGCTATGGCCGGGCTAGATTACTTTTCCCAACTTGGCCATATACATTCTATTAATATGTACTCTAATATGTTCATATATTTGTTTTAAGTTTAATCAAGGCTCTCCATCCAGATCGCTGATCGTTTCCAACAAACCGGCGGACCACAATCTCTAAGGTCCTAGACCCAATGGACTGGTATAGTTATTGTCCATGATTACCTCCCTCTTAACCACCCCTCCCTTACCCACCTAACCACCCAATACTGTTCACTACCAGTGGAACAACAAGTATGTTCTCCCTTTATGGGAAATTTGTTTCATTACAGTATATTGTTGTCTTAATATGTTTGTTTCATTCAGCTTTGATACCTCAGGGTCCACTGCTCCCATTATTCACAGAGGGCCCCATGGGCATAGCGGGACCACTTGCCACTCCACCTGCTGAGACCTAGAGGAGTTTCCCTCCCCTAGGGACACCAGGAATGCAACACCTTTGTAGGTTGCCCCCACACCGAGCTCTAAGGTTCTTAGGGTATCGAAGCAGGGCCTGGCACGCCAGACCTGTCCCTCAGGTGCCAAGGACATTTTTTCCCTAGCCCTGAGGTCTATCACCCTCTTCTTTCTACTACCTTACTTCTGGCTTTCCTTTACCCTCTCTAACCTCTTCTCCTCCTCCCCCCAGGTGCACTCAGAGAAAGCTCGCCGATCTTTGGCTTCCACGTTGCTGAGCTCAAGCAGCCGCATCCTGACAAGACAACCCTCACCATGGTACCAGGTAGGAACCTTCCAAATGTACATGCGCCCCCCCTCACATCCATGGCTGACCCTACCCCACAAACAGTGAAACTCAAGATAGCCTCTCACAACACACAGAGACTTAACTCCCTTATAAAAAGACATAAGGCTTTCCAAAATTACCACTCCAGGAGCTTAGAAATTTTCCTACTACAGGAAACCCACCACCCCAAAAGTTTCTCTCCCACATTCCTTCACCACAGCTACCTGACATTTTTTCTGGTCAACGCGGATGACAAAAAGAGAGGGGTGGCGGTTCTCCTCTCTAAACACATCTCATTCACCCACTCCCAGACCATCAGAGACAGTGAGGGCCATTACATCCTTGTCAAAGGTCACATCAATGGCACCCTATTCTCACTGGTTTCTTACTACACCCATAACAAGAAGCAAGCATCCTTCTTCTCTTCTATGCTCACTACTCTACCCCCCCCTTTTTGAAGGCACGGTAATAATAGATGGCGACTCTAATATAGCCTTCAAACATCTTCTAGATAAATCTAGATAAAAAGGCACCCCATCTCAAAAAGACCCCCCAAACAGAGTCTCCATATTGCCCGAATACTTCACTCCCTAGGAATGATAGACACCTGGATGGAATTGAATCCTTCTGCAAAGGACTATACTCACTTCTCTGCACCTCATGGGACTTATTCCCGAATTGATCAAATCTTCTTACATACATCAGAGATACACTTAGCATCCCAATCCTCCATTTGTGAGGTCCCCTGGTCAGACCACTCTATAGTTACCCTCAAAATCACAGGCTCCCCATCACGGACGGGCCCACCCCATTGGCGCCTTAAGGAGTCTCTTCTCACCAATCCAGTACACTGCACCATACTAGAGAAGGAACTACTACTAATTTTTCAATGACACTGCAGACATTACTCCCAGCTCTTTATGGGGGGTTCATAAAGCAGTCATGCGGGGCAAAATCATCCAACTAACATCACGCCTTAAATGTGAGAAACGACTGGACATTCTCAAACTGGAGAAGGAATTCCAGTCCCTGTGCAAAACGCACAAGAGCAATCCTTCACCAACCTCTCTTACTAAACTTGACGCAGCTAGAATAGCCCTGAATACAGCCCTTACCTCCAGTGCCGAAAAACACCTGAAATGGACGACTGGCAGGTTTTACCTCCTCTCTGACAAATTTGGCCACCATCTAGCAGCAAAGCTCTCCCCTAAACATAGAATTTGCTCCCTCCCCAAAATCAAATCGCTATCAGGCACGTTAACCCAAAATCCAAAACAGATCCTAGAGGCTTTCCACTCATTTTATTCTAACCTCTATGCAGATACAAACCCCTGATCCCCTCTTAAACTAAATTCCTTTCTTGACAGTATCCCTCTCCCCAAAATATCCAACATCGCTCCATCATGGACTCCCCTATTACCGAAGGCGAAGTCAGGGAGGTCATCAAAGTACTGAAAAAGGGGTCAGCCCCTGGCCCGGATGGTTTTTCGACCCAATATTATAAGACCTTCATAGATACCCTCTCTCCTTATCTGGTCCGGCTCTTTAATTCCCTCCAAAAAGCAAAGTCGATGGGCCTTCAGGAAAAAACTCAAGACCTACCTCTTCTAAGAAGCTGACAACACAGAACGCATCTAGCGCCTTGAGGCGATTCAGTTCGCATTTGCAGCGCTTTACAAATCATTCATTCATTCATTCATTCATTCACATAACAGCAAACCTTGCATACATCTGTCAACCCCAAAACCCGGCAAAGACCAAGTAAGCAACTATAGACCAATTTCATTAATTAACAACGATCTTAAGATCATGACAAAAATGTCATTCATAGGGTCTTACGTGCACAAAGACCAGGTTGGTTTTATCCCGGGGAGGCAGGGCTCGGACCAGATAAGGAGGGCGGTGGACATCATGTCACTCCTTAGGTCAGGCTGGGACGGTGGCCCCTCACAGGAAGGCTTCCTCCTGTCCATATGTAGAAAAAAGAAAAGAAAAAAAACCTGCTGTCTTAAAGTGATAAATAGCTGCCAGCACAACAGAAATCTGTGAATATGTGAACAAATGGGAAAGTGGGAAAGTGCAGCGCTAAAAGTGAATGTGAAAGTGAGATTCCCCTGACAGGATCAAACTAGTAACAAACCATTACTGATGTGCATAAATCATGATAAAATACATACAATATTATTCTAATATACAAACAATAATAATGATGATGTTTACATAAACCAACAGTGCATATATATATATATATATATATATATATATATATATATATATATATATATATAAATTACAGTATATACTCGAGTATAAGTCGTTCCGAGTATAAGTCGAGGCCCTAATTTACCACAAAAAAAATGGGAAAAACGTATTGACCCGAGTATAAGACGAGGGTGAGAAATGCACAGCTACTGTAAGTGGAAAAGAGGGTCAACAATGCCCATTTGCAGCATCACTGTGCCCATTTGCATGCCTCACTGTGCCTATTTGCAGCCATAGGTCCCCTGAACTTCAAACTTGGTAGTTAAGGGTTCCTAGATGCCCCCTAGCTGCAGCCAAAATTTGGGGTCTCTGAACCCAAAGGGTCCCGAAATGACATTGCTGCAGATAGACACAGTTGACCGAATTTGGGGCCCCGTATCTCGGAGCCACTTAGTGCTAAAAACCCCAAATTTGGTGTGCAAACCCAGTGGAACTAGCACCATAAAATTTCCAAAGCCAGGGTTTCTAGCACCAAGTGGCCCCGAGATACAGGGCCCCAAAAATCAGTTCAGAAAATGTCAAGCACTTTTCTGCAGCAGAGAATGACATTTTCCAAACCAGTTTTGGGGCCCCGTATCTCAGGGCCACTTGGTGCTAGGAACCCCAGCTTTGGATATGTTGTGGTACCAGGTCCACTGGGTTTGCATACCAAATGTGGGGTTCCTAGCATCAAGTGGCCCTGAGATATGGGGCCCCAAAATCGGTTCAGAAAATGTTAAGCACTTTTCTGCAGCAGAGAATGACATTTTCCGAACCGATTTTGGGGCCCCGTATCTCGGGGCCACTTAGTGCTAGGAACTTCAGCTTTGGATATGTTGTGGTACCAGGTCCACTGGGTTTGCATACCAAATTTGGTTTCTAGCACCAAGTGGTCCTGAGATACGGGGCCCCAAAGTCGGTTCGGAAAATGAAAATTTTTGCTGCAGAAAAGTGCTTGACTCGAGTATAAGTCGAGGGGGGCACTTTCAGCACAAAAAAATGTGCTGAAAAATTCGACTTATACTCGAGTATATACGGTAGTATGAAAGTCCCTAAAGTGACTCCAATATATAAAGTGACTTGCGTGATAAATCTGTGAACTAGTTGTCTGTTGATAATCCACCACCAAAAGGAAAGAGGCTTACCAGACAAGTTAAATCCAACTAGGCGTACGCCTGATGAGTCAATAGAGCTTGTGGTGTAATGCACAGTGACCAAAGATCAAGAACTGACCCTCCCCAGTATTATATATAATAAAAGGAAAAAAAAATGGGCCACATTGTGTGATTCCATTTACATAAAAGGCATTTTCTTGAAATAAGTAAAATGGTCACTCACATTTGAGAAGACATTAAAAGGCATGTAAGTAAAATCAAATCGCAGTGGCATCAGCAGAGCTCGTCCCGACCGGTTTCATCTCAGTAAGACATCATCTCGGGTGTTCCTCTTCTCCATAGACCTTCAGAAGGCCTTTGATACAGTCACCTGGCCATATCTCTTTGCTACCCTTGAAAAATGGGGCTTTGGCCCACACTTCCTCACCTCATTAAAGGCCCTATACTCCCTCCCCAAAGCTCAGATTAGACTTCAGGAACACCTCTCTGATCCTTTCCCTATCACTAAAGGAACACGACAAGGCTGCCCCCTTTCCCCCTCCTCTTTGCCATAGCAATAGAGACTTTAGCCATAGCTATAAGAGGCCACCCAGACATTCACAGAGTTAGTTGTGGCCCCTCAACACACAAATGCGCACTCTTTGCGGATGATGTCCTCCTCTTTATAACCTCCCTCCTCATTTCGACCCCTAACGTCTTACAGCTACTAAACGATTTTGGCCAGGCCTCCGGACTATGGATCATAATGTCCAAATCTACCGCCCTCAATATCTCGATTCCATTACCCCTGGTAGACAGACTAAAAAAACTTCTCATTCACTTGGAGTACTACCTCCATCCCTTACCTAGGCATTTACCTCACGGCCTCTATAGACCAACTTTATAAAAACAATTACCCACCCATGTTCAGGAAACTTAAGTCAGACCTAGACCAGTGGTCTCTATATAAACTGTCCTGGCTAGGCAGAGTAAATGCTATCAAAATGATCCTCCTCCCCTGGATTCTATATCTCTTCCGTTTCCTTCCCATACCAGTCCCCAAACTCCATATAACTAACCTCCAATCGGCAATAATCCAATTTACTTGAGGCAAATTAAGTCAGACTCTCTAAACAGATGCTCTTTCGACCCAGACAGAAAGGAGGCCTAGGACTGCCTAACCTCTGGTGGTATTACCAGGCGGCACAATTAACCCAATTTTCTACCATATATTTCAGAGGCCCTAAACCGGACTGGGTGGGAATTGAAAAACAAGCACTCCCCAACTATACCATAGACTTCCTTATTTGGCGCCCCCATAAATCTAGGCCCCCTATCCTCTCCCCCACATTATCCCACTCGATCGCGTTATGTGACGCCCTACATAAACTGAACTCTATAACCTCATCGTGGCACTCCCTAGCTCGCATTTTCCACAACCCCCAATTCCCCCCAGGAATGGATATTAAGGCCTTTTAATGGTGGCTTGATAAAGGCATCTATCGAATCTGGCACTACTTTAACTCCAACAGCCCCCTAAAACTTGGATTCTGCACTGCTAAACTAGAAATGCCCCCCTCCGAACAATTTCGCTTTCACCAAATATCACACTTCTTAAACACTCTCTCTCATCCAAAGACAATATCCCCCTAGCATTGAAAATATTTTCCCCGCACCAGTGTGGATCCAAACCAAGTATAAAATCGATGTTACTCTCCAGAGATGAGGAGCCCCAGGTGCTGGCTAATGCTGATTCATGCTGTGAGCAAACGAGAAAATCCGGACAGCCGCACACTAGGGGAATATAATCCAAAGAAGTTTTCTTTATTGTAAAATCAGGAACATGTCATATACAAGACACCATGGACAGAATGTACAGACAATCATCTAACGTGTTTCGCACTTATGCCAAGTGCTTACTCATAGCCATGAGTAAGCACTTGGCATAAGTGTGAAACGCGTTAGATGATTGTCTGTACATTCTGTCCATGGTGTCCTGTATATGACATGTTCCTGATTTCACAATAAAGAAAACTTCTTTGGATTATATTTCTCCTGGTGTGCGGCTGTCCGGATTTTCTCTTTTGCTCACAGCAAATATCCCCCTAGCGGTTACCCCATATGAGCAATGGTGCTCCATGGCCATGTATTTGAGGGGAGGAATTTCCCTGATATACTCAGCACTTGCTGAACCATCGGAGAAAGCGCCTTACATGCTTAGCTGGGAACGTGACCTTGAGTTCGAGTGGGATCTAGACACTTGGAACTCTCATTTCTCTAGAGTCTTCAAGGGGATCCTCCAATATCTCCCTGGTTGAAGCAAGCCTCAAGGTCATCTCCCGCTAGTACCTGGTTCCAACTCGACTCATTCCTTTTTTCCCACAGTCATCGCCCCTCTGTTATAGAGGATGCAATCACTTGGGCTCCCTTCTCCAATGGGGAAGGAGACAGAAAAGAGACAGAAAAGAGGGGAAAGGTATAGACAGGTTGGAGTGAAAGGAGGAAGCAGTCAGGAAGGAGGGAGAAAGGGTCCAGGTACAGCTTCACTAAGAGCTAGGCATTGAAGGAATGATGAAAAAAAGGAGGGTTGCCATAGAGGTTGAATGTCTATGGACTATAGAGAGGTGCCGATATGACGGGCCCAGGGTTCCCATATACATTTGAAGGTTTTGAGTTTGTCCAGTATAGTGTTGGAAGTTCTCTTGGAACATAATGCAAGAAATTTTTTGCTCTGCTAAGTGAAAAGAAACTGAGGGGGACTTCCAGGTCCGTGCTATCGTTTTTTTTAGCTCCAAGGAACATGAAGTGGATCAGCATTTGTTTCAAGGTTTTAGTTCTGACAAGTTCTAAGTCACAATTTTCTTCATCCTGTATGTATACACCGTTACCTTTAGCGTCCAATACGGGGCTTGCCTGGTGGCCTATGGTACAGTTTGCTCCCAATAGGGGTGCCAGGGCGACTGGGAAACTTACGGCCGGCATACCGTGATTCACAGTGTGTACCACATAACTGTTCATTAATTAAGTTCTCCTTCAAACTATCTTACATTAAGTCGATTGCTCATGCTTTGCTCGCTTTGTGAAAACGTTTGACATTTGCCATCTCTCTGATTTATACCCTTCTACACCCCTGCGTGGGTGATACTTTGTCTCAATGTTACTTTTTATTCAACAATAAAGCACTTTTGAAAACAAAAAAAATAGAGAAATAAAGGGGGGGGGGGGGGGGGGTTGTGAGAGAAAGGGGAAGGAAAGAGGAATTCCAGGTCTGAGCAAAGCATTACAGTATGTTAGGCATAAATAGTTGAGAAAAAAAAAAACAATGGTACCAATTTGTCTAGGTGAAGCAGTTTGTCAGAGGGGTTACCTTGGTGAACAATGTACTGGACGATCCTATGCGCGCTGGTGTGTGCGCTCCTATGAGCACTGGTGTGCATGATCCGGTTGGCCCTGGTGTGCGCGCAAGCGTGTCCCTATGGGCACTGGTTTGCATGTTCCTGTGGGTGCTGGTGTGCGCGCTGGTGTTTGGGTGTGCGTGGCGTTTGGCGCCAATTGGCCTATTTAGGTCTGCAGCACATTCTGCTTGGTGCTGTCTGACCATCAGCTCCCTGTGTCCTTGCTCCTGTTACCATACCTGTGTTCCTGATCTTCTGATGACTCGGCTTGCTACTCGGATACCCCTGACTTCTGCCTGCACCTGACCTTGGCCTGTTTGACTCTGCTTCTGCTTCTTCTTCCTCTGTACTGCGCTGCCTGTCCAGTGCTGAACCTAGCCTGTACCCGGACCTGCCTGCTCTGCTCATGCTCAGCACCTGTTGCCTGTATTCCTGTTTATCAAGCTGCTATTGAAGATCACCCACCTTCCAGCATCAGGATCCCTACTACCAGGCTCTCATATCACTCCGTACTCCCGTACCTCCTGTCCTCTCTACCAGGGGCCGCGACTCGGACACGTAAGGGAGACCACCCTTTGCCCAAGCGGACTCATCGGTCAGGTACATAGAAGTCTGATACAGTTGCTGCATAACAAAGACTTGCTATTCCCCAGGTTAATATTCACTAGGGTATACATGTGTCAGAGGGCCTGGGCAAGTCTTGTAGACAGTGGACATTATGGTAGTATACTCCACAATGTTGGGGGGGGAAATAAAATTTTAAAGAAGCTCTATAAACTAAACCTATAGTATATGAAATCCCCATGGATCCTATAATCAGGGCTGGGACAAGGGGTGGGCAGAGAGGGCACTTTTCCTGAGCGCAGTGTTACTTTGTGTGAAAAGGAGGCGCTGAGGGGGGGCGCATGTGCAGCGCGATGAGGGGAAGACGCGAGTAGCTTAAGCTCCGTCGGACCTGCTCACAGCAGGCTCAAAATACCAGGGCTAAGCAGCACAAACGCTGGCGAAAACAGCACCTATACCGGGGCAACATCCCCGCTCATGCCTACAAAGAGATCCAGGCATTTAAAACGCTCACAACATAACCTGACAAACTTTCTCCTTGACGCTGCTTCCAAAGCAGGAAGATGTCTCAAGATGGCGCCGGCGCCAGCTCTCATGCCAGCACTTATGGGAAACATCCATCCACCACATCCAACATCTCAACCAACAATGGGAACTGTGAGTACACCTCTCCCCTTTCCAAGGCTGATTTAGATGCCAGTCTGACTGCCATTTTTGATAAACTGGTAGACAAGATAGAGAAGGAGGTACACAAATCCACTGAGGCCTTGTCCAAGGAGATAGCAGGCATTGGCAGTCGCACAGACATCCTGGAAACAAAACATGACGAACTTTCACTCGCCCATAATGATTTAAGGAAAGACTATGAATCACTTGCTGACAGCTTTGCTTTTATGCAAGCTCAAGTCGAAGATCTCGACAATAGAAACAGACGCCATAACATTAGATTAGGTGGTGTCCCTGAATCGGTCACAGATCTCATGCCCACAGTCTCCAAGATTTTTCATAACCTCCTCCCAGACAAACCACTATCCGCATTTACATGCGACAGAATACACAGAGCACTACGCCCTAAACCCACTTCTGATAAACCACCCAGAGACATTATTATGTGCATGAAGGATTTCCTGGTTAAAGAGGACATCATGCGCGCTGCGAGAAACTCGCCCAATATTGCACTGGATGGTAATAAACTGCAAATTTACCCAGATATCTCTCCTGCCACATTAGACAGAAGACACAGGATGAAAGAGGTCACTAATATTCTGCAAGCAGCAATAATAAAATATAGATGGGGATTCCCATTTAAACTCACTATTCCATACAACGGTTCTACATACACAGTGTACAACATCATTGAGGGCAAAGAACTGCTCGTAAAATTGGGCCTGCTAGAACCAGAACCCCCTAACCGTTTCCCATCAACTCCAAGACCCTCTCCAATTTGGTCTACTCCGTTCTCCAGACGCAATACAAACGACTGTAGAAGTTGGCGTCAACCATTTCAAGATCAAGCCCCCTGAATACACCCCACGCCTCATCATATACTGGAAATATCTGTTCATGTACTAAATATATCCTCTTCTCTTTAATAAGAATGGATTGCCTTTTTTTTGTTTTTTCTGGTTTCTTTTTTCCTTTTTATTCTTCAATCAACACTGTCTGTCGGGCTCCTCGGTTCATTTGTCTTCCTAAACTGAATCACATGCATCTCCGGTAATCCCTATCCTCTAAGGACGGAAGGAACCTTGGTGTCTATGACACCTCCCCCCCCCCTTTTTTTTTGCATCCCCCTCCCTCTTCCCCCCTAAAGAAGAATAAGATAATATCATTGTTGTCCTTACATTCCTGCCTTAAGAACTTACACATTGATGTTCTTCTTCTTATGGACAGAAAATAGTTTTCATCACCTGCTCTACATCCTAACTTCGGAGAAAGAAAAGATGTTCCCCCCCTCCCCCCTCCCTTTTTCTTTTTTTCTTTATCCCCCCCACTTCCTCCCCCCTTTCCCCTCCCCCCCTCCCCTCTCCTAACCTATTCACCCCTGGTAACAATTTCTTACTGTTTTAAGCTAGTTTAATCAAAAAGCCTATGTGGTCCGCCGCCGCTGGATTGACCCCCCTCCTGCTTTTGTGGTTAACTGCAGCACCCTTACTGGTAGGGACTTTGCACCTGGCCATGATTACAGGTCTATGACAGACTTGTCCTTCAAAATTGATGTTACATTTCAGTGACAAGATAATTCTTGTCCCAATGTTCTTTTTTTTCTTTATGTTGTTACATATTAGATACGCCCTTAAGGCCAATGGAAAATTTTTCTCAAAAATCGGAAGTTATTGTAATTATTTTCAGTTACAACAGATAAAACAATGTTATATTTACCTTTGCTACTACAGGACAATTTCAAGGTATGATATGCAATTCAGGTTGTTTCTCCAAAATTCATCACATGACTCCCCCCAATTCCTAAACATCCTTGATATAATATTTTCTGAATATACTCCAGAACTATCTATTTTTATACTACTCTATATGTATAAGCTTGATTCTTTTCATAAACATCATCTCTTACCCATAACCAATGGTCCTTAAAGTATTATCACATAATGTACAAGGTTTTAACTCACCCCATAAACTGAAAAAAGACTTCCAACACTATAAGAGACTAGGGGCTGACATCATTCTTATGCAAGAAACACACTTTTCTATTACTAATCATCCAAATTATTTCAACAAGACCTATAACCAGTATTACTATACTACATTCCGTAATAAAACTAGAGGTGTAGCCATTTTTATTCGCAATACCATTGTCTTTGACATACAAAATATATACAAAGATCTAGATAGCCACTGTATCATTATTAAAGGACAAATAAATAACAAAGCAATAACTATAGCATCTATATATGCACCTAACGAATCTCAATCTACTTTTTTCATAAACTTCTTCGAAAACCTTGACAAATACAACTCTCCCCACATAATTTTGGGTGGGGACTTTAATCTAACCTCACACCCAACCCTTGATAGAAGCAAGACAACATTATCCTGCAAAGCGTTTTCTAAATCATTGAACCGCTCACTAAACAAATTCCAACTGGTGGACTCTTGGAGGGCCCATAATGTTGGAATCAGAGCATATACACACTACTCACATCCCCATGAAGTCTATGCCAGACTCAACTATATATTTTGCACTCCCATCTTGTTAGCCAACTCCTCCAAAGCTCTTATCCACCCCTGCCCATGGTCGGACCATGACATCACCTCATTTGACACATCACATATTGGACTCTTGCCCTCCCCCTACAATTGGCGACTTAATGATTCAATTTTAACTGACCCATCAATAATACAAGCTATTACATCACATATTGAAAACTATTTTACAGAAAACGCAGTAGATGACACTCCCCCTACAACACTCTGGGTAGCACATAAAGCCGTTGTCCAAGGCTATCTAATTAGCTTAGCAGCAAATGAAAATAAAGAAAGAATCTCCAATATCAAAAGTCTCACTAGAGATCTAGGCTCTTTATATAATAAATTACAACACAACTCAACTCAAGAAATCACAAAACAAATTCAAGACAAACGCAAGGCTTTGGACCTTATTTTATCTGCAAATACAGAAAAATCCCTCAAATTTTCAAAAGCTAAATTTTTTCTTCATAGTAATTCCCCTTCAACTATGTTCGCCAAAAAACTAAACAATGAACACAAACCCCCTCATATTTACAAAATAAGAGATCAGACTGGTAATATGATTACCCACCCTCATGAAGTTCTAAAAATATTCTCCACATTTTATAAGGATCTTCTTTCCAGTCCACAACCCCCTCTCAACCAATTCTCAAAATCATGGCTAGACGATATACAACTACCTACTCTCAATTCACAACAAATAGAATCCCTTAATGCTCCCTGTACAGAGATGGAGATAACAAAAATAATTAAATCCCTCAAGACATCTACTGCCCCTGGTCCAGATGGTTTCTCTTCTTCATACTATAAAAAATTCACTTCCTTATTAACTCCTTACCTGACCAAACTTTTTAACCATATTCTCAACGGCAATCGCTTCCCAGACGAGATGCTCCTAGCTAATCTCTCCCTTATCCCCAAACCACTCAAAGACCACTCTCTTCCCCAAAACTCGCCCTATTTCGGTCCTTAATAATGACCTTAAAATCTTTGGGAGACTTCTTTCTGACAGATTAGCTATGGTCATTACAAATTTAATACATATTGATCAAACTGGCTTCATCCCTGGATGAAAGATTGTCGATAATGTTAGACTAGTTACTAATATTGATAAAACAAAGTCTTTGTAAATGCAAGCAAAACGCATGCATGCAGGTAAATTCCAACAAAGACACAGCGGTAGGAGCTCGGTCTGGATTCCCTTATATGAATAGTAGATCTGATGGGTGCACCTTTCACCATCTATTGGGACACCTTGTGCTGCACACACCCCATAGGGGTTCAAACTCACCGCAGCCAGGAGGTTAACAAGCCTTGGATCAAATCCTCTCTCTGTTTACTCCCGAAGTCCTCCAGGGTTGATGATCAAATAACAGCAACAATGTCCACATGTAAAAAAAAAAAAAAAAACCCCGAATAGTCCAGTACCGTTTTGATAATTTAGTGTAAGTCACAAATCAGAGAAAAAAAAAAAAACTAATAAAGTAAATACACTGTAAAAATCAGTGGGCGCAGTTCCTTACAAAGGATAGCCTTCTAGCTTTCAGTTGGTTGGTAATAGTGGATAACTCAAACTGCTTCTCTCAAAGCACAAGGGTACTGGTTGCAGACTGGATGGATGTTACACACTCACAGCTGATCAGTCCTTCATCCCACTAGTATACAACTACAAGCTTGGAGCGCACTGCGTGTCAACCAGGCACAGCTGATCCGCACTTCCCCCCTCTCGTGTCTGAAGCTTCAGGCTAAAAGCACACTGCGTCCTCACGTGATAACGGTTGCCGTGGTATCGTGCTCTGACTAGTTTCGTCAGGAAGACTTTTTCAAAGAGCATGACTACACGGCTTGTTGAACAAAATTTATCTGAAAACCAGGGGGTGGGGCACAACCAACCCTCCGCCCTAATGAGTTAATACTTGGCAAGCACTAGGTCTGATTGGAAGGTGCGTCCCTATCTTAAACTGGGAACGTATCCATACTCCAACCAACCAAAAGCTGCAGGCTGCACATTTAAATGACACCGCAGTCTATTTATACCAGAATTTTGCATTACATCTGCAAACTCCCAACTCCTTGTGAGAAACAGTGCCTATGTCCTGGATTAAAACTAAACATCTCCTCTTCCGTATATTCCAGGTGCAACTGAAGAGAGAGAGTCGCTTAACCCCCAAACATTATTAAGCTATATGGATGTCGCAGTGTAGTGACCAAGTACTTAAAATACCCATAGTTCCTCACCCGATATAATTATCATATTAAATCAGATAAGTTTATCACATTGCGACATAAAATTGACATAAAATTAACAAAAAATAAAAATGTTACATACAAAATCGCATATAATCACATATAATCGCAGCAACATCGGCACTTGTGATAAAATCACGAAAATAATAATGATTAAAATCTAATCAGATTAAAATTACCTGACATACCTATTGACATAAAATTAACAAAAATTAAAATGTTACATGCAAAATCGCATATAATCGCAGCAACCTCGGAACTTGTGATAAAATCACAAAAATAATAGTGGTTAAAATCCAATCAGATTAAAATTAACTGCACAATCTAAAATTCGACATAGATAGAAAGCGGAAGTTGATAAAAGATTCTCCGGTACCGCTCTGTATCACATAGTTCCATATTGTACATACACAATAAAAAAAATATGTAATCCAAACGGGGCATAGTTATTAAGTTATTAAGTTATCTATACAGAAAACAGATCAAAATCTCAGAGTGAGGAACCCCTCCATTAAAACTCTAATACATTGTGTAATCGTCCACTCTAGTGAACCTAAAAATCGCTGATAAAGCAATTAATATCGATTTCAATATTTAACCCTTTCGGGCTAAGAGTGTCAGTTAAAAAAATCCATTGAGTTTCTTTTTTTGATAAATTCCTTATTATATTACCCCCCCTCCAAGATTGTTTGATGTGATCAATCCCCCAAAATAACAGTCCAGCAGGATCTTGTCCGTGATGTAATTTGAAATGCAGGGATACGTTATGGTCTTTATAGCCAATAGTAATGTTGTGCACATGCTCAGCGATTCTCACTCTTAAAAGACGCTTAGTGCGACCTATGTACATTAATCCACATGGACAACGCAGGGCATACACTACATGTGATGTATTACATGTTATAAAGTGCTTAATTTCAAATTCCCTATTGTTGGAAGTTGCAGTGAATTTTTCTATTTTTCTCATAGGTCTCGCCACCATTCTGCACGCTTTGCACTTCCGGCACGCAAAAAAAACATTTTGTTCCCAGAAGGTTGGATTTCTCCCGGGGGAATCAATAATCTTTTTGACTATAACATCCCCAAAGCTTGGCGCCTTACGGTAAATGAACTTGGGCTTGTCAGGTAGAACACTTGCCAGTGTCCTATCCAGACAAAGGACATGCCAATGCTTATGGAAAATATTCTCCACCTCCTTGTACTGTGAGTGGAAGGGAGATATGAAACTCCATTCATGATCTAAGTTTTTTTCCATCCTGGGTGCATCTCTTAAACAATGATCTTGAGGGAGAGACCTAATCTCCTCAATAATAGGGTCTAAAAACTGAGGTTTATACCCTTTTTCCACAAACCTATTTTTTAATACTGTAACCTGTTGGTCAAAATCCTCTAATTCGGAGCAATTTTTCCTGACCCTCAATATTTGGCCCTTGGGCACATTCTTCAACCATAGCGGATGGTGACCACTATGCACTGGAAGATAACTATTTCTGTCGGTGGGTTTGAAGAACACTTTCGTTTGTACTCTGTCACCAACTCTGTAGATGTTCACATTTAAAAAGTGTATTTCCTCAGTGCTCCACTGGCTCGTAAGTCTGATATTATGAGTATTGTTGTTCAAATGAGACATATAATCTTGAAGTGCCAGTTCTGAACCTGCCCATATCAATATCAGGTCATCAATATAGCGTTTGTAATATAAGAGTTCTGGTCGTCTGTCTCTAAAATCTCTTTATCCTCCCATTCACCCATAAAGAGGTTAGCGATGCTGGGCGCGAATTTCGCGCCCATTGCAACGCCCCTCTTCTGGGTGAAGAAATGATGGTCAAACCAGAAGTAATTGTGAGAGAGACAGAAGTCTAACGCATCTCTAAGAAATATTTTTTGTCTCAGAGGCAGATCTTCCCTTTTACTCAATGCCCAATTGAGTGCTAGTAGAGCATCCTCATGTTGGATAATAGTGTATAAGCTGGTCACATCAGATGTGACCAGATACACCTCATTTTTCCCTGCTAAGCTGATTTCTTTCAGATCCTGTAATAAACTCTTACTGTCTTTCAAATAGGCTCTGGTTGTGGTTACACTTTTTTGTAGGAATATGTCTAAATACTGTCCTAATCTTGAGGTGACCGAATCAATCCCATTAACTATGGGTCTAGGGGGGGGATTGGTCGAATCCTTGTGGATTTTCGGAAGGGTGTAAATAGTAGGGGTGCGACTACTGCTGGGGAACAGAAATCTTTTTTCTTTGTCCATAAGGACATGTGAGCGATAGCCAAAATCAATCAGCGTTTTTAATTCGGCTCTGTACTGAGGGGTTGGATCCTTACCTAGCATCTCGTATGTATCTTTATCTGACAACAATTCAGACAGCTGAGTGGTGTAGTAGTCCTTTGACATAATCACCACTCCCCCTCCCTTGTCAGCAGGTCTGATTATTATGTCCTTTCTCGCTTCAAGTGACTCAATGCCTTCCTTAATTTATCTCGGGTTCACTTGTTTTTTTGGTTTTAACTGATCTAAATCTCTTAAAATAAGACTTTTAAAAACCTCCAAATGGTGGGAGCCATTATTGGGGGGATTGAATAAGGACTTGTTTTTTAACCCACTATCCACCGCCAGTGCTGAGACCCCGCTCAGAGTGGTTGGGGTCGAGTTTTTATTTAAAAAATGTTTTTTAATACTCAGCCTCCGCACATATTTATGTACATCTATATAGGCATCGAACTTGGTGAGTGGTCTATTAAGGCCACATTTTAGTCCCTGATGTAGGATGTTAGTTTCTTTATGTGTAAGCGGTGTATTACTAAGATTAAAAATACCTCCTAATCTGTTTCCCTCCTTCTTTTTTTGGACCCTGTGTCCTGCTCTACATCCCCTGGCTCGCTTTGTCTTGGGTTTTGTTGTTGAGGTGGGTTTCTTTCCCAGTGGTAAGGGTCCTTCCACTGATTTTGTTTGTATGTGGATGTTGTTGGTGGGTAGTAATGGTAGGGAGGTCTGGATCTGTGGGGTGGAAAACCCCTGCCTCTCCTCTGACTCCCCCGGCCTCTCCCTAAAAAAGGGCGTGGAGACGAATAGCTATGCACTGTATTCTGGTCCCACAATGGTTCAAACCTATTACCAACTGGTACCTGGCATGCATGATCATAAATTGAGGAATGGGAAGTCCTAACAGTCCCACCCCTCCCTCTATTGCTCCTACTCTGGTTACCAACTCCCTTAGCTGGAGTGCCAGGGTGTAGATGAGTGGGGATATTCTGCTTTTTTTGCTGTAATACCACCTCTCTCCTCTGTACAGAGGTCTGCTGAGTAGGTTGTTGTGTAGTATGTTCAGAATGTGTTGGTTCACTATCCTGTGATTCACCCTCCGAATGGGTGGGCCTTGCGGTATTTTGCCAAAAGTAGATAGCATTAGTCCGGAAGTCCTTAAGGTCCCTATAAAACTTTTTTACCTTCTTTTTCTGAGAGTCTTTATCTATTTTTTCTAATTTTTTGGTAATTTTTTCATTAAAAGAAATATATTGTTGCGAATCTTTTATTGGTTCCAACTGTTGCTGTAATTCTTTTATTATAGTTTCTAATTTAGTCACTTAGTCACAGTGGGACTGTTAGGACTTCCCATTCCTCAATTTATGATCATGCATGCCAGGTACCAGTTGGTAATAGGTTTGAACCATTGTGGGACCAGAATACAGTGCATAGCTATTCGTCTCCGCGCCCTTTTTTAGGGAGAGGCCGGGGGAGTCAGAGAGGCAGGGGTTTTCCACCCCACAGATCCAGACCTCCCTACCATTACTACCCACCAACAACATCCACGTACAAACAAAATCAGTGGAAGGACCCTTACCACTGGGAAAGAAACCCACCTCAACAACAAAACCCAAGACAAAGCGAGCCAGGGGATGTAGAGCAGGACACAGGGTCCAAAAAAAGAAGGAGGGAAACAGATTAGGAGGTATTTTTAATCTTAGTAATACACCGCTTACACATAAAGAAACTAACATCCTACATCAGGGACTAAAATGTGGCCTTAATAGACCACTCACCAAGTTCGATGCCTATATAGATGTACATAAATATGTGCGGAGGCTGAGTATTAAAAAACATTTTTTAAATAAAAACTCGACCCCAACCAGTCTGAGCAGGGTCTCAGCACTGGCGGTGGATAGTGGGTTAAAAAACAAGTCCTTATTCAATCCCCCCAATAATGGCTCCCACCATTTGGAGGTTTTTAAAAGTCTTATTTTAAGAGATTTAGATCAGTTAAAACCAAAAAAACAAGTGAACCCGAGATATATTAAGGAAGGCATTGAGTCACTTGAAGCGAGAAAGGACATAATAATCAGACCTGCTGACAAGGGAGGGGGAGTGGTGATTATGTCAAAGGACTACTACACCACTCAGCTGTCTGAATTGTTGTCAGATAAAGATACATACGAGATGCTAGGTAAGGATCCAACCCCTCAGTACAGAGCCGAATTAAAAACGCTGATTGATTTTGGCTATCGCTCACATGTCCTTATGGACAAAGAAAAAAGATTTCTGTTCCCCAGCAGTAGTCGCACCCCTACTATTTACACCCTTCCGAAAATCCACAAGGATTCGACCAATCCCCCCCCTAGACCCATAGTTAATGGGATTGATTCGGTCACCTCAAGATTAGGACAGTATTTAGACATATTCCTACAAAAAAGTGTAACCACAACCAGAGCCTATTTGAAAGACAGTAAGAGTTTATTACAGGATCTGAAAGAAATCAGCTTAGCAGGGAAAAATGAGGTGTATCTGGTCACATCTGATGTGACCAGCTTATACACTATTATCCAACATGAGGATGCTCTACTAGCACTCAATTGGGCATTGAGTAAAAGGGAAGATCTGCCTCTGAGACAAAAAATATTTCTTAGAGATGCGTTAGACTTCTGTCTCTCTCACAATTACTTCTGGTTTGACCATCATTTCTTCACCCAGAAGAGGGGCGTTGCAATGGGCGCGAAATTCGCGCCCAGCATCGCTAACCTCTTTATGGGTGAATGTGAGGATAAAGAGATTTTTAGAGACAGACGACCAGAACTCTTATATTACAAACGCTATATTGATGACCTGATATTGATATGGGCAGGTTCAGAACTGGCACTTCAAGATTATATGTCTCATTTGAACAACAATACTCATAATATCAGACTTACGAGCCAGTGGAGCACTGAGGAAATACACTTTTTAAATGTGAACATCTACAGAGTTGGTGACAGAGTACAAACGAAAGTGTTCTTCAAACCCACCGACAGAAATAGTTATCTTCCAGTGCATAGTGGTCACCATCCGCTATGGTTGAAGAATGTGCCCAAGGGCCAAATATTGAGGGTCAGGAAAAATTGCTCCGAATTAGAGGATTTTGACCAACAGGTTACAGTATTAAAAAATAGGTTTGTGGAAAAAGGGTATAAACCTCAGTTTTTAGACCCTATTATTGAGGAGATTAGGTCTCTCCCTCAAGATCATTGTTTAAGAGATGCACCCAGGATGGAAAAAAACTTAGATCATGAATGGAGTTTCATATCTCCCTTCCACTCACAGTACAAGGAGGTGGAGAATATTTTCCATAAGCATTGGCATGTCCTTTGTCTGGATAGGACACTGGCAAGTGTTCTACCTGACAAGCCCAAGTTCATTTACCGTAAGGCGCCAAGCTTTGGGGATGTTATAGTCAAAAAGATTATTGATCCCCCCGGGAGAAATCCAACCTTCTGGGAACAAAATGGTTTTTTTGCGTGCCGGAAGTGCAAAGCGTGCAGAATGGTGGCGAGACCTATGAGAAAAATAGAAAAATTCACTGCAACTTCCAACAATAGGGAATTTGAAATTAAGCACTTTATAACATGTAATACATCACATGTAGTGTATGCCCTGCGTTGTCCATGTGGATTAATGTACATAGGTCGCACTAAGCGTCTTTTAAGAGTGAGAATCGCTGAGCATGTGCACAACATTACTATTGGCTATAAAGACCATAACGTATCCCTGCATTTCAAATTACATCACGGACAAGATCCTGCTGGACTGTTATTTTGGGGGATTGATCACATCAAACAATCTTGGAGGGGGGGTAATATAATAAGGAATTTATCAAAAAAAGAAACTCAATGGATTTTTTTAACTGACACTCTTAGCCCGAAAGGGTTAAATATTGAAATCGATATTAATTGCTTTATCAGCGATTTTTAGGTTCACTAGAGTGGACGATTACACAATGTATTAGAGTTTTAATGGAGGGGTTCCTCACTCTGAGATTTTGATCTGTTTTCTGTATAGATAACTTAATAACTTAATAACTATGCCCCGTTTGGATTACATATTTTTTTTATTGTGTATGTACAATATGGAACTATGTGATACAGAGCGGTACCGGAGAATCTTTTATCAACTTCCGCTTTCTATCTATGTAGAATTTTAGATTGTGCAGTTAATTTTTATCTGATTGGATTTTAACCACTATTATTTTTGTGATTTTATCACAAGTTCCGAGGTTGCTGCGATTATATGCGATTTTGCATGTAACATTTTAATTTTTGTTAATTTTATGTCAATAGGTATGTCAGGTAATTTTAATCTGATTAGATTTTAATCATTATTATTTTCGTGATTTTATCACAAGTGCCGATGTTGCTGCGATTATATGTGATTATATGCGATTTTGTATGTAACATTTTTATTTTTTGTTAATTTTATGTCAATTTTATGTCGCAATGTGATAAACTTATCTGATTTAATATGATAATTATATCGGGTGAGGAACTATGGGTATTTTAAGTACTTGGTCACTACACTGCGACATCCATATAGCTTAATAATGTTTGGGGGTTAAGCGACTCTCTCTCTTCAGTTGCACCTGGAATATACGGAAGAGGAGATGTTTAGTTTTAATCCAGGACATAGGCACTGTTTCTCACAAGGAGTTGGGAGTTTGCAGATGTAATGCAAAATTCTGGTATAAATAGACTGCGGTGTCATTTAAATGTGCAGCCTGCAGCTTTTGGTTGGTTGGAGTATGGATACGTTCCCAGTTTAAGATAGGGACGCACCTTCCAATCAGACCTAGTGCTTGCCAAGTATTAACTCATTAGGGCGGAGTGTTGGTTGTGCCCCACCCCCTGGTTTTCAGATAAATTTTGTTCAACAAGCCGTGTAGTCATGCTCTTTGAAAAAGTCTTCCTGACGAAACTAGTCAGAGCACGATACCACGGCAACCGTTATCACGTGAGGACGCAGTGTGCTTTTAGCCTGAAGCTTCAGACACGAGAGGGGGGAAGTGCGGATCAGCTGTGCCTGGCTGACACGCAGTGCGCTCCAAGCTTGTAGTTGTATATTAGTGGGATGAAGGACTGATCAGCTGTGAGTGTGTAACATCCATCCAGTCTGCAACCAGTACCCTTGTGCTTTGAGAGAAGCAGTTTGAGTTATCCACTATTACCAACCAACTGAAAGCTAGAAGGCTATCCTTTGTAAGGAACTGCGCCCACTGATTTTTACAGTGTATTTACTTTATTAGTTTTTTTTTTTTTTTTTTTTCTCTGATTTGTGACTTACACTAAATTATCAAAACGGTACTGGACTATTCGGGGTTTCTTTTTTTTTTTTTACATGTGGACATTGTTGCTGTTATTTGATCATCAACCCTGGAGGACTTCGGGAGTAAACAGAGAGAGGATTTGATCCAAGGCTTGTTAACCTCCTGGCTCCGGTGAGTTTGAACCCCTATGGGGTGTGTGCAGCACAAGGTGTCCCAATAGATGGTGAAAGGTGCACCCATCAGATCTACTATTCATATAAGGGAATCCAGACCGAGCTCCTACCGCTGTGTCTTTGTTGGAATTTACCTGCATGCATGCGTTTTGCTTGCATTTACAAAGACTTTGTTTTATCAGTCAGCATTGAGGACTGAAAATAGCGCTGCTTTGATGGGTTAATTGCTGTTTCATATAGTACATTCATTCATCCATATTTATATTTCTATTTTTTATTAAGTGGCTGCTGAGAGATATCTCACTCAGAATATGGTGACATCAGGTTAAATCACTGCGGTTTATTACCATCATTATTTTCCATCTTCATATACTGAATATCCTTTAGCGCTGAGATAGGAGGATTGGCGTATTGTCTCCTTTTTGTTTGTATAGTTACTAATATTATACAAGATGCAAATATACACTCCCGCCAAGTATGTCTCCTTAGTTTAGATATGCATAAAGCAATTGACAGTGTTAGCTGGTCTTTCCTCAACTTTCTTCTGCCCAAATATGGAATCTCAGATAAATTCCTGCAAGGATTCAACGCACTCTACCACTCCCCTCAAACCAGAATCAAAATCCCTGGACATATCTCTGATTTCTTCCCCCTTAGTAGAGGTACTAGACAAGGCTGCCCCTTATCGCCACTTTTATTCGCCCTCGCAATTGAACCCCTAGCCCACAAAATTAGAAACAGCATTGATATTAAAGGCTATACTAAAGGAAATAAGGTCTTCAAACTCAGTTTATACGCTGATGATGCACTTATTTTTCTCACAGAACCCCTTACTTCTATCCCATCTCTCTTTAAAGAACTCCAATTTTTCCACACTATTTCAGGACTTAAAATTAATACCAATAAATGTTCTGCTCTACCAATTAATTATACCCAAGAAACTCAATCCTCATTTTCAAAAAATTTCCCATTTGTATGGTGTCCTCAGTCATTCAAATATCTGGGTGTCACAATCCCCTCATCACATAAGCTCTTGTATAAATCCAACTATATCCCACTATTTTCGCAGATCACAGCCCTTTTAAAATCTTGGTCATCCTTTCACATATCCTTCCTGGGCAGAATATGCGCCATTAAAATGACGATCCTCCCTAAAATCCTATATTATTTCCGTGCCCTACCAATTAATGTTTCAAAATCCAAATTGATTTCCCTTCAAAGAAAAATTAATAAATTTATATGGGCGGAAAAAAAAAAAACAGATTTAGCTATACCCTTATGCATAGACCTCAATCTACAGGAGGCTTAGGCCTTCCTAATTTATGGCTTTATTACCTTGCCGCCAGATTAATACAACTTACCCAATGGTTCACACCTACCAATGAAATTCCTTGGAAACAATTCAAAACCATTTCTATTTTCCCGTTACACCTACAGGGAATATTGTGGTCTAATTCCACCTCATACAACAAACTTGTTAAATATAATACTATCATTGCTCAATTCTATCAAATATGGAATAAGTGTAAAGATACATTCAAGCTCTCATCTGACACTCCACCATTAGCTTCCTTTCTGGGTGACCCTAGATTTTCATATGCTTATAACAATAGTCAATCCTTCTTCCCTTGGATCAACAAAAATCTTACCACACTTAGATCCCTTCAACTTAAATGGGAATTTGCCCCATTCTCTACATTACAAGCTACACATGGCCTACCCACTACTGAACTCTACCATCTAATTAAAAACTTCTATGCCAAATATTTTACACTCACAACACACCCTACTCACACTACATTTGAACAAATATGCATCTCATCTCCCAGAGACAGAGGCCTCATCTCAAGACTATATAATTATATTAGGGATTTTGGATTGCCAGATAAATCCACACCGATGCTTCATTGGGAGACAGACATGGATGTCGTACTCAATATAGAAGATTGGACCTCCATGTCAGATAATCTCCGCAAAAGTAATAAAGCTATTTCTTTTAGAGAAACCCCAATAAAAAATGTTTCCAGATGGTACCTAACCCCTTCTAAACTTCACACATACTATCCATCCATCTCTCCAAGCTGTTTTAGGTGATGCTCAGATCCTGGTACTCTCTTACATACATTTTGGAGTTGCAAACATCTTAATCAAATTTGGCTCAATGCCTTTGAGATAATAGAAAACTCCTCTAAACAAAAAATTACTCCCACCCCTCAGATATGTTTACTGTACGCCAACATACCAAACATTCCCCCTCCCTGTATGAGACTATTCCACTCCTTGTGCAGTTCTATACAATGGATGATAGCCTATAACTGGAAATCTAATAAATTACCCTGGCAACAAGTAATTAATAGAATGGAATCACTTAAACTCTCTGAATGGATATACCACACTCTTAATGATACAATTCATATTCACAAAAGAAAGTGGTCTTATTGGAACCCTATGTAAAAATTTCATTGTAATATTATATTATATCTCTATAACCATATATCTTCACAACGTATTATACCGCATATCATTCCTGTAAAAGCATTTTGTTAATAATTTCACTACCATCTTGATAACTTAATGTTATATTCCTTTATAATGATACATTTTATATGATTGTCAAATACCCTATGCAAATATACTTAATGATTGTTTACTTGAACTTTTGTAAACAAAAAAAGAAAAGAAAAGGAGGCTCTGGGAGCATCGGATGATTCTCCTGCTTCGCAGACGGAAGCGACTGTCATTCTCCTGCTCTGTTTTAGTCACTACAACTATGGGTTCATTTCACTGTATTACTCTTCTTCCCGGTGTTGGGTTCAGATAAGTTACTTTCACTGTGCTCCTCCGATCATTTCACGCCCTTCATCCCCTCTCCCTCTGTCTGCTCATTTCTCCCTCTTCATCGCCTCTCCCTCTGTCTGCTCATTTATCCCCCATCACCCCCTCTCCATCTGTCCGCTCATTTATCCCCCATCACCCCCTCTCCCTCTGTCTGCTCATTTATCCCCCATCATCCTCTCTCCCTCTGTCTGTTCATTTCTCCCCCTTCATCCGCCCTCTCCCTGTATGCTCATTTATCCCCCTTCATCCCCCCTCCCTCTGTCTGCTCATTTCTCCCCCATCACCCCCTCTCCCTCTGTCTGCTCATTTATCCCCCATCATCCTCTCTCCCTCTGTCTGTTCATTTCTCCCCCTTCATCCGCCCTCTCCCTGTATGCTCATTTATCCCCCATCATCCCCTCTCCCTCTGTCTGCTCATTTCTCCCCCTTCATCCTCTCTCCCTCTGTCTGCTCATTTCTCCCTCTTCATCTCCTCTTCCTGTGTCTGCTCATTTCTCCCTCTTCATCCTCTCTCCCTCTGTCTGCTCATTTCTCCCCCATCATCCCCCTCCCTCTGTCTGTTCATTTCTCCCCCTTCAACCGCCCTCTCCCTGTCTGCTCATTTATCCCCCTTCATCCCTCTGCTCATTTCTCCCCCATCATCCCCTCTCCCTCTGTCTGCTCATTTTTCCCCATCATCCCCCCTCCCTCTGTCTGCTCATTTCTCCCCCTTCATCCTCTCTCCCTCTGTCTGCTCATTTCTCCCTCTTCATCTCCTCTCCCTCTGTCTGCTCATTTCTCCCCCTTCATCCTCTCTCCCTCTGTCTGCTCATTTCTCCCCCTTCATCCCCTCTCCCTCTGTCTGCTCATTTCTCCCTCTTCATCCCCTCTCCCTCTGTCTGCTCATTTGTCCCTCTTCATCCCCTCTCCCTCTGTCTGCTCATTTGTCCCTCTTCATCCCCTCTCCCTCTGTCTGCTCATTTATCCCCCTTCATCCTCTCTCCCTCTGTCTGCTCATTTCTCCATTTTAATCCCCTCTCCCTCTGTCTGCTCATTTCTCCCTCTTCATCCCCTCTCCCTCTGTCTGCTCATTTCTCCCTCTTCATCCCCTCTCCCTCTGTCTGCTCATTTGTCCCTCTTCATCCCCTCTCCCTCTGTCTGCTCATTTGTCCCTCTTCATCCCCTCTCCCTCTGTCTGCTCATTTGTCCCTCTTCATCCCCTCTCCCTCTGTCTGCTCATTTCTCCCTCTTCATCCCCTCTCCCTCTGTCTGCTCATTTCTCGCCCTTCATCCTCTCTCCCTCTGTCTGCTCATTTCTCCCCATGCATCCCCTCTCCCTCTGTCTGCTCATTTCTCTCAGTACAATCCTGCTCTATGTTAGACTCTCCTTACACCGATCTTCCTGCCCATCTCCTCATTCACCTTCTCTTTTTCTTATGATCTCTTCTCTCCGCTCACATAAATCTCCACCGCAAACCTCACTGCAGCCTCCTGATCTCATCCCTGGACAGACTACAGCTCTTCCTATCCTGGAACTATCCTGTGACCATCATTCACCTAACACATTCTCTGCAGTTCTTTACTCTGCTCTTTATTAACACTGCAGGGGCTCATTCCCTCTACTGCAGTAACCGGCTTCTTTTCACACTGAAAAAGCCAGTCACTGCAAGGGCAAATATAGAATGCAATTGTTTCTCTGTGCCTCATTCCCAGTTACAGATTCAAAAAGACCTCAGATCTCATATTTACACTAAAATGCAATAAAAAAAATTATGTCATTCTAAAAAATTTTTTTTTTAAAGTCCCTTTTAAGAGCTATGGGTGGAAGTGATGTTTTGACGTCACTTCCGCCCTGCAGTGATATGGAGATGGGTGGGGGCCATCTTCCCCTCACTCGTCTCCACACACAGCAAGGGAGAGGATCCAATCGCCTCCACTGCTGCCGGTGGCTCCGGTAAGCGGGGGAGGGCACTGGAGAGTGGCGAGAGGGGGGCCCTCTCCCGCTGCCCATAAAAGGGATCTTGCGGCATATCCACCACAGAGACCACTTTTATCTTGAAGCGGACCACCCGCTGAAGAAGAGGATACTGGGGTTATGGCAGCTAGCTGCTACCATAACAATAGTATTCCTCTTCAGTGGTGACGTATAACAATGGTGGGCGGTCCGTAAGTGGTTAAAGGGTAACTCCACTTTCATGGGAGGGGGAATAGCAAACAAAGAAAAGATAATATAGCTCATATAATTGCGACACTAATCATACTAATTGAATGTTATTAAAAAAAATACCTTTCCCTTTCAATCTGCAGCCACTGTAATTTTCTGAGAATACAATATACCCACCTGGAGTAGTTCTGTACACAGGGTGTGTACTAACCACTCCCCAGAAACAGCATTTCCTGCTTGTGTGATTGGCTCACCAATTTTTCCCAGAAGTCTGCATAAGAAACAAATCAGATTTCAGGCATCCCCTGCAACAAAAGTTTCATTTTTGGTGAGATATTTCCAATAGGAATATGTCTAAAGGGATGCAGGCCCAGCAGATTTCCTCATTAGTGCTCTGAAGCTGCACAGCCGACGTTTAGTTCCAAATTAGTTTTTTAACAAATTTTGACAAATTTGTTAGTTTCTCAAATTTCCGAACTTTTCAATTTCCAATTTTTTGGATTTTCGGATTCCCGAATATCAAATTTCAGAAATTTCAGGACTTCGGAAATTCGAAGTTAGGAAATTTGAAATTTTTGTAAATTCGAAATTCGGAAATTTGAAAATTCGAAAATCCGTAAATAAAAATGAATTCTAAATAATGAAAATCCGAAAATTCGAAAATCTGAAATAATAACCAACAATAACTTAACTATTACTATATATTAAATTATAGGTATTGGAATTTCCTTTCAAATTTGGCTGTTCATCAACGTAACGATTACAAATTTATCCAAAGTTATGAATTATCCAAAATAACGAATGCCGTATCTAAACGAATGGAATGCAATGATCTAATAATAATAATACTAACTTTTTCTTATTATTAATATTATTATTTATTATTAATTTATTCCATTCTATTTGTTTAGATGCAAAATTTTTATTTTGGATAATTCGTAACTTAAGATAATTTTGTATTCATTATTCACTAACAGCTAAATTTGAAAGGAAATTCCAATACCTTTCAATTTAATAGTTATTATCAGTTATTAGTTTGAATCTTACTAATTTTCTTTGTTTTTTTTTTAAGATTTTCGAAAATTCGAAATCCAGTAATTCGAAAACCGTAAATTCAAAAATTGAAAAATCGGAAATTTGAAAAAACTAAATTCCAAAAAATTTGAAAATTCGAAAATCGGAGATTCGAAAATGTGAAAATCCAAAAATTCGGGTTTCCAAAATTCTGAATGTGAAAATCCGAAAATTCAAAAATCTGAAAATTCTGAATTTGGAAATTTGAAAATTCGGAAATGTCAGGGGCCATGAATCAGACTGAGACAGAAGTATCGTTAAATCACACTTGTAGAGTAAAAATAATAATAAACATATAAACAGAGTAAGCGTAGTCAAAACATAGCCTGAGTTCAGGAAACGGATCAGATAGTCAGCCAAGCCAAATGTCAGAGAGCCAGAGATAAACATAGTAGAACAGCAAGCAAGATCTCAAGCCAGAAGGGACATTAGCCAAGCAAGTCTTTAACAGGAACGCAGGAGAAAGTCTCTGTGATGCTGACCAAGGTGAAGGCAGAGACCAACTGAGCTGGACGACTTAAGTAGGCAGGACTGATGAGCAGGATCATCAACAGGTGAGTCACTGTGGAGAGATAGGAGCTGGCAATTAGCTGACAGCTGAGTGGCTCAGAGAAGGAAGGGCTGAGCCCAGCCCTGACAAGAAATTCAAAAAATCTGAACATTTTAATTTTTCTAATTTGCGAATTTCCGAATTCAGAATTCTCTAATTTACGAATTTGCGAAAAAAGCAAATAAAAACAAACAAATGAAGTGAAAAGGAAAATGAAGAATTTTTTCAGCATTGCACATGTCTATTGTGAAAGCTCTCCCATTAGACCTACTCAGAACAGAGGCACAGAGGAACACACAGGCATTCTTCAGAATAACAAAAGGTTGGGATCTTTAACAAAGTTTGTTATAATCCTTGCAATGTACAGAGATCACCCCGGGGGGGAATGTTTTTTTTCACATCAAAAGTGGAGTTACACTTTAAGAGCCACGATATGGAGCAGGAAGTAGCAATCAATAATACACCCCAACAGACGACTAGTACCAAAATGAGATACCCATATAGACAACAACAGGGTACACCATATAGAAACCAGGCAAGATCAGATAATAAGAACAAGTAACCTCCAGAACCACCCACACGCCCAGATATAATGTAGATACTAGGAATAGGTTCTCACCTCTTAGGGAGAATAGGCATGCCGCATATGGGAGAGATTATGGAGACCCTATAGATGTACAACCTAGCAGGAACCGTAGGCACCCTAGGCATTTTCCCAGGGGCGGACCCTGAGAAAGACCACCAGGAGGATGGAGGGCCCGAGTAGCCTACAGGAACCCTGGATGGAGGGGAATACGAACAGACAGAGGAGGACCCCGAGGAGGATCACACAAAATGATGGAGGACCAACAGCCGAATTACTATCAGCACCACATGGAACAGGAATACCCCAGGGAAGACTGGGAGAGGAGTTACGGAAGGGAGAGGGGGTACATACAGAGTGTCAGGGCACCATTGGCACCGAACCGGGGCGTCGGCGTACGCCTATGCGCTGGCACGCGCCGTTGCGCGCTGCTCAGCAAATGCCTGCTGTTCCCGGGCATCGGCGCGGCGCTAGGGCGCGCGCGGGTTCGCGGCGCTTGGGCGCGCACGCGTGTGCACGTGGGCGCGGACGGGCGTGCGCGCGTTCGCGATAGCGCCGGTTTGGCGCCAAAGTGCACTTAAAATCCCCCCTGTGCTTTGACACATTGCTGCTTCGTCTCAGCTTCGTGATTCTAGTATTTGTTATCTGATTGTTTGCTACCTATCTGACCCGGTTTGTTTGACCATCCGTCCTGCTCCAATCCGACCCGGCTTGTCTGACTACTCTTATGCTACCTGCCTGATACCGTTGCCGAACTCTGCCTGCCTACCGACTCTGCCTCTGCCTGCTGTACTTGCCTGCCTCATATCCTAGCTGACCCGGATCGTCTGACCCTGCTTGTTCCTGTTGTCCTTGCTGTTGCACCTTCAGCTTCAGCTCCAGAGACCTCTGCACATTCTAGTGTTCCAGTCTGCTGCTTCCAGTCTCACCTGATCTGCAGTCCAGCCATCCCTGCGGGATCTCTCACCTCTTCTGCATCAGAGACTCAGCTCAACAGGCACTCCTACCCCACTGCGCTCAGGAGACCACTGTCCCCACTCCAGTGGCTCCTGAACCAGCGTTGTATGAGAGGTCTTCTCCTACAAAGTCAGGCTCTCCTACCAGGTACCTAACACAGAGATTCGAAGAAAGAAGAAAACAACCAGAGGAAACAGAGGAGGGAAGAAGAAAGCGAAGAAGAGAACATTAGGAAAGGGCATATTTAACCTTAGTGACGTCACATTCACTGAGGTTGAGATGAGAACCCTAGATCTAGGACTTAAATTTGCCCCTGAAAAATCCCTAGATAAATTTGAAAACTTCATCGACCTTAAAAAGTTTATGAGGAAACTTAATTTCAAGAAACACTTTTCAATGTAAAAAAATAAAAATAAAAATCTAAAAATGAAAGATGAACCACCATATGTACAAACCACATTAAAAAATAATTCCACCTTCAATCCCCCAACATCAGGGAACCAATGTATGGGAGCTTTTCAAAAAATGGTCGAGGATGATTTGAGGAAATTAGAAAAACGTAGAAGTCACAAAAGCAAAAATGTCTGGAAAACTATAAAGTCCTTAGGCAAAAGAAAGGAAGTTGTAATCCGACCCGCGGACAAAGGGGGTGGACTGGTGATCCTAAATAAAAGGGACTACGAAGAGGAGATGGAAAATCTGCTTCGGGTGGAGAACACCTATAACAAACTTAAAAAGAACCCAAAACGCATATATGAAAATAAGCTGAAGGCGTTCGTCAAGAAAGGAAAAGACATGGGTATTCTTAATAGCAAAGAAGCCGAATATTTGGTCTCCAGCTCAACTAAACCCCCAGTCATCTACTATACACCAAAAATTCACAAGAGGCTAGACAAACCACCTGGGAGGCCTATTATTAGTGGCATCAATTCAGTATTCTCCTGATTGGGTGAATATCTGGACAAATTTCTCAAACCATTGGTCTGCAAAGAGAAATCTTACCTACGAGAGAGTGCCCAGCTTTTAGAAGAATTACAGCAAATAAATGGGGCCCACGATTACTTACTAGCCACCATAGATGTGAATTCACTCTATACAAGTATCGTCCAACAAGATGGTATACTGAGTGTGAAAAAAGCCCTTCATGAGCTTACCAACATGAAGCAAGAACAGATTGATTTCATATTTGAAGGCCTACAGCTCGCCATGACTTGCAATTATTTTTGGTACAACCAAGAATACTATGTCCAAACCATAGGAGTTGCTATGGGCGCACATTACGCCCCAAGTGTAGCTAACCTCCTTATGACCATGTGGAAAGAAGAGTACATATATGCTAAGGAAATTCCCCAATTGAGGTTGTACTGGAGGTACATAGATGACCTCGTCATACTTTGGGAAGGTACACCTGAAACCTTTGAAGAATTCCTGCAGAATCTAAATGTTAACGGATATGGCCTTACTTTTACCGGAAATTGGAATAATCATAAAATCGAGTATCTAGATCTTGTAATCATGAAGAAGGGAAACAGTCTGCATACTAAAACTCACTTCAAGACAACGGACAAGAATGGGTATATCCCAATAACTAGCTGTCACCACCCCCAATGGAAACGGAATATCCCCAAAGGCCAGCTTATCAGACTGTGGAGAAACTGTGCCACAATGGATGATTACCTAGAACAAGCAGACATCCTGATTGAGCGATTCCTTGAAAAAGGATACAAGTTAAACCAATTGGCCAAACTCAAGATCAATGTAGCAAAAATGGATCGCAACAATCTGTTCATTAAATCTAAAAAAGGGGAGAAAAAACTGAGCATGGCGTTTATCACAGGGTTCAATACTCAATACAAACAATTTGAACACATCCTAGCAAAATATTGGCTTATCTTAAAACAAGATCGGGTTCTCGCAGACCTGTTACCGAACAAACCCAAGGTGATATATAGAAAAGCTCCAACATTGAGAGACTACTTCGTTCACAACGTTATCGATCCACCTAAATGCACAAAGATTTTTCCAGACATGAAAGGCTTTTACAAATGCCAAAGATGCCTGCCATGCAGGGTTAGCAAAAAACAACCCCGGAAAAGGGAAACTTTTAAGTCCAAAACAGATCATAAAGAATACAGTATTAGGGAACGCATAACTTGTCAGAGCACCCATGTAACTTATATCATAGAGTGCCCATGTCAGTTACAATACGTGGGCAGAACCACCCGTCCTTTGTATGTACGGATAAGGGAGCATATTAAAAACATCAGGAAGGGGTTCCCAAAAGATCATCTCTCAAGGCATTTCGATGCAGTTCATAATCGTGACCCCAGGGGTTTGATTTTCTATGGGATTGACTGTATTAAGGACCATTGGAGAGGCGGAAATAAAACCACACTTATTTCGCAAAATGAAACCGCCTGGATATATCGGTTGGGGTCCCTGGCTCTGGGGGGCCTCAACCTAGTTATTGACTTGAACTGTTTCATAGCCAACCCTTGAGCATTGCATGGCAGAAAATACTTAGTGACTTGGGACTACTTGACGTGATCACCCTAAGAGCTTCACGTTAGGACATTACCAGCAATATATGTCATTGTCCCCTATTTATCTTAAAAGTGCACTTTCTTTTCTCTCTCTTATTTTCCTTTTTTGCCCTTCCCTATTGAGTTATTAAAAAACCATCTAATACCATACGAGTGTCCTGGCTCAGAAGGTACATCCTATGCCTCACACAATAGGTTTTTAAATAGGGGTGCCCCTCACATATAAAGAATCAACCCCTTCTTCTGTATCTACCCCATTAGACCTATTTCATTATGTTTGATTATCAGCATTATAGAGAGAGGCATGCAATATGGAGAGATTGTCCTAAGTCCATTTATAATGCTTGTTTTGGAGACACAACCCATATCTCTATACACCCACATCCACACAGCCTATTTTTAATAGATAATATTACATTTTAGGCACATATTGGTGGACTATTAGTTTTACCACGAAATATCTGGGTTGGTGTGGAATGTAGGTACTGGCTGCCCCCACCAGGGGGATCTCTACATATGGGGTATAGCACAGGAGATTGTGTAAATACATGTGTTTGTTTGCCGCACATATTAGGTATGCAATGTGTACCTGAAGAGTCCTCCATGGCATCTTCCTCAAGATACTATTACTGTTTTAATTTACTGTTTTAATTTACGTATAAGTAATTTGAATACTGGTACTTTTTATATTAGCAAGTACTGCAGACATTACATCGAGGCCCGAGCGTCTATTCCTAATGCTCCGCCTCTACTCCTAATTGTGACTGGATGTCCCGGGATTGGGGGCCCGGGACAGGCATGGAGACTCTTCCATATAATAACGTGGTGCGTGGCGTGCTGGCACCGTCGCTGAGGACGTCTATGACGAAACGCGTACGACGGCGCCACGCACGCTACGTCTTTTTCTGTTTGTAGCAGTAAGTGAAACGCAGCTGGTAGGCAGTGCGGCGCTGCTGTCTCCACAGTGTGTCCATAGCGCTTGTTCAAATTATTCAGCCCTGACCGATACTAGCAGCCGTCCATATCACCTGCAGTATAGTGGACGACTGTCTAGCCAGCTAATCAAGCTTGGTCTGGGACTTTTTAATGTTACTAGGCTTTTGTATTAGAGTTTTTTTTTATGGCTTTTAAATAAATTTAAAATGAGGTACTACACTATGGGAGTCCACATCTTTTTCCCTCTATGAGGAACTAACTACAGATCACTACAACCTAGTTGAAGACGGGAGCCCATCCTTGACATCGCAACAAATACGGGGGAATTACTGCAGTGGTTGCATCCATACGCGCATTGCCCCTGCAGGGGCATGTGGATTAGGTGAGTGGGGACTCAGGAGGGGGAGCACAGAGTCACTTGAAGAAACTGAGAGCACCCGAGTCACCATTTGTGTTTCATGTCACACCATCTGAAGAAGAGCACATGCACATCATATGGATTATTACTTGTACATGCAATTGACTTATATATGCTACATTAGCATAACAATGGATTTATAGCAAGTCCGCTGGCCGCGGCATTTTTTTACACAGCACCATTTATTTTTACTTTTATTTTATTTTCATTATACTGTTTCTTTCACAGCATATTATTTCTGTTGCAGTTTTATGACTTTTTTTGGCATTCTTTGGTATACTGAAGGTGATACTTACATGTATGTGGGTGAACATTTTAAGGTCTATGTCTTCACTGCAGCTACTTAGCACTAAGGATTCGTGAGAGAACCTGCATTATGATATTGCCTAGTGGGGAAGCTATGGTATTTTATTAGTTGTGTTAGATGTGTTTACTTTCACTTTCACTTATATTTGTATTCTCATATTGTGCACTAACAGATTATACACTATTTACGATCACATATATATCCCCACATATACGTGGACAACTGCAAAATATCTAGATAGTGCCAATAACCCCATTTATTATATCATATAACACTTTAAGAGCCAGTTCACACTAGTAGCGGTGCAAATTCGCTGTAAATCCGCACCACATCTAAATCGCAAACCTGTTCATGCAAAATGATTGCGGAGTGTATGTTAAGTTAATGACACCTCGCAATCAGTCTGCAAAACGCAGCGCCATTTGCAGAATCAGATCACATTGGTGGGAACACCCATGCCATTCAATTCTGGTGCAGACAAAAAAGAAAGGGTCCAAGTTTGATCTGAATGCGATGCAAATTCGCCCATACAGTTTTAATGAGTTTGAATGGCTGAATTCACATCACACAGACAACACATGTGATCTGCACAGCAATGCGGTGTGTATCGCATGCTATGTCTGGCATCGCACTAGTGTGAACCGGCCCTAATGGTCCCTTAGCAGTTATTGTATGTCTGCATCATGGCATCCCACTGCCTACTCAACCACCATCAGATGGTCTGCTACGTCCCTTAGTTTCTCCTTCAATGCCCTCCATCAGTGTGTTTTTTTTGTGAGAAGCATTTGACTGGAGATCGGACATTTTAGGCATTTGTTGTATACTCAATACTGAGTCTGAGTCCATCCTCATAGATCCGTGTGCCTATGTTCATGGCTTGCGAGACATGGCAGATGGAGAGGGAGCTGAAGGGGAGAGCTGTATCCAAAATATCTCTGGGATATAATTTCTCTCCAGTTGAGGGTGAGGGTCTTAGAGTAGGATAAAGGAGTAGGACTATTTGGACCACTGCATTCATAAAAACTGTGAATTGCTGATAAAAACCACCCTGTAGTTTCTGAGCTTCACCGTTTTTGGTTTATAGACATCTTGAAGGGTTTTTCACACTGTACCAGCCTTCCCAACTTTTGTAATCCTCATAGAAACCTGTGACCCCAGCCAATAATTATGCCTTTTTATTGAAGAAAACTGCCTGACTCTGAGTTCAGCTAATAATCTGACTTTTTATTTTTTACAGTCCAACAGCACAATATACGGTAATGAATGTTGTTGTGTCAAGGAACTAGTGCATAACTTCAATCCTGAATTGTGAGTGATCCAGTCTACTAAAGTCAGCATTTTCTCCAGCACTTCACTGGTAACCAGTCCATCCAGAACAAATGCATCCTAAATATAGAGCCATCTATCCAACTGTCCATCCAGATCCTCTGGTTTATAGACCGGATACATCCTAAATATAGAGCCATTTATCCAACTGTCCATCCAGAGCTTCTGGTTTATAGACCGGATACATCCTAAATATAGAGCCATCTTTCCAACTGTCCATCCAGAGCCTCTGGTTTCTAGACAGGATATATCCTAAATATAAAACTATTTATCCAACTGTCCATCTAGAGCCTCTGGTTTATAGAACGGATACATCCTAAATATAAAACCATTTATCCAGCTGTCCATCCAGAGCCTCTGGTTTATAGACCAGATACATGTAAATATAGAACCATTTATCCAACTGTACATCTACAGCTTGGTGGTACCCCACTAGTGACTGGTCTCTGTTCTGAGTGAACCACATTTACAATCACACTCTGGGATCTATCCTTTAGCCAGCTGCATATCCCCTGAACCACCCAAGGTTTAAGTCCTAGCTTGTACAACTTTTGTATTAGATCCTTATGTGGAACTGTATCAAATGCCTTGCTGAAATCAAGATATGCTGATATATCCACAGTACCATCCTGGTCCAAGACACTGGTAATATAGTCAAACACTTCATTCAGATTACTCTGACATGATCTTCCCTCGGTAAAGCCATGCTGCTTTTGGTCCAGCAAGCTATGTATTTTTAGGTGATCAATGATCCTTCTCTTCAGGAATTATTCCATTACCTTGACTACAATTTATGTTAAACTCACTGACCTGTAATTTCCAGCTTATAACTTGCTCACCTTTTTGTGTATAGATACAATATTAGCTGTCTGCCAGTGATGGGGAACTTCTCTTGTTAGAAGAGATTGATTAAAAAGATCTGTTCATGGTCCAACAACTTTATCTCAAAGTTCTCTTAAACTTTGGGATGAATACCATCAGGGCCCATTGCTTTATTAAGCTTTAACTGAGGCAGTTCTGCTACCTCTGTCTCCAGAAATCTTCTGGTCTATAGACCAGATAACATCCTAAGTATAGAGCTATTTATTCAACTGTCCAACCAGGGCCTCTGGTTTATAGACCGGATACATCCTAAATATAGAGCCACGTATGCAATTGACATACCACTGGTATCTTCCATTAGTACAAGCGTAGAAATCATGGCTTGTGGTAGTAGGTCAAGAGAAATCCAGGCCAGAATATCTGAAAATTATAAGATTCCTAATTCTCACAGAAGGTGATAGTTGTGTTTTCTCTTCCATCAGATGTATTGTCATGGGAAAGATTGAGTTCATGGCTAAGGTAAGTTCTATTTACTGAGGGGAACTTTTTTATTGAAAATATGTGAATCTAATCAGCATCATCAATGTGTTTTCTAAGCTTGGTATAGATTGTAATGAGGTACTGACATATATGGCAGGTGGCAGTGCTGCACAGATATAGGACTTGTAATGCTCAGACATGGGATGGAGGTCAGAAGATCTTACAATAATATTTTTTTTCCCTTCTTATAATTTTTTTTTTGGTAGCTGACAATGGCTAGAATCTGTCAGGTTTTACTGCATCGTTTCCCTGCTGGGGAGATTCATCCTTACTATTTGTATTGGTAACAACTTGCCACATGGAAGGTCACCAGGGGTGAAAGTTAGAATCTTCCAATGAGGAACTTGTACCAATAGTAATAACCTAAAAGAGGTCCCAACCCTTACCAACTCCTAAGTAGGGATGAGCTGAACACCCCCCTGTTCGGTTCGCACCAGAACATGCGAACAGGCAAAAAATTTGTTCGAACACGCGAACACCATTAAAGTCTATGGGACACGAACATGAATAATCAAATGTGCTAATTTTAAAGGCTTATATGCAAGTTATTGTCATAAAAAGTGTTTGGGGACCCAGGTCCTGCCCCAGGGGACATGGATCAATGCAAAAAAAAGTTTTAAAAATGGCCGTTTTTATGGGAGCAGTGATTTTAATAATGCTTAAAGTGAAACAATAAAAGTGTAATATTCCTTTAAATTTCGTACCTGGGAGGTGTCTATAGTATGCCTGTAAAGGGGCGCATGTTTCCCGTGTTTAGAACAGTCTGACAGCAAAATGACATTTCAAAGGAAAAAAAGTCATTTAAAACTACTCGCGGCTATTAATGAATTGCCGGTCCAACAATACACATAAAAGTTCATTGGTAAAAACGGCATGGGAATTCCCCACAGGGGAACCCCAAACCAAATTTTTTTAAAAAATGACGTGGGGGGTCCCCCTAAATTCCATACCAGGCCCTTCGGGTCTGGAATGGATATTAAGGGGAACCCCAGCCAAAATTAAAAAAAAAAAGGCAGGGGGTCCCCCTCAAAATCCATACCAGACCCTTATCCGAGCACGCAACCTGGCAGGCCGCAGGAAAAGAGGGGGGACGAGAGAGCGTCCCCCCCTCCTGAACCGTACCAGGCCACATGCCCTCAACATTGGGAGGGTGCTTTGGGGTAGTCCCCCAAAACACCTTGTTCCCATGTTGATGGGGACAAGGGCCTCATCCCCACAACCCTTGCCCGGTGGTTGTGGGGGTCTGCGGGTGGGGGGTTTATCGGAATCTGGAAGCCCCCTTTAACAAGGGGACCCCCAGATCCCGGCCCTCCCACCAGTGTGAAATGGTAAGGGGGTACAAAAGTACTCCTACCATTTCACAAAAAAAGTGTAAAAAATGTTAAAAATGACAAGAGACAGTTTTTGACAATTCCTTTATTTAAATGCTTCTTCTTTCTTCTATCTTCTATCTTCCTTCCGTTTTTTCCTCCATCTTCTTCTTCTTCTTCTTCTGGTTCTTCCTCCGGTGTTCTTACATAGTTACATAGTTACATAGTAGGTGAGGTTGAAAAAAGACACAAGTCCATCAAGTCCAACCTATGTGTGTGATTATGTGTCAGTATTACATTATATATCCCTGTAGGTTGCGGTCATTCAGGTGCTTATCTAATAGTTTCTTGAAGCTATCAATGCTCCCCGCTGAGACCACCGCCTGTGGAAGGGAATTCCACATCCTTGCCGCTCTTACAGTAAAGAACCCTCTACGTAGTTTAAGGTTAAACCTCTGTTCTTCTAATTTTAATGAGTGGCCACGAGTCTTGTTAAACTCTCTTCTGTGAAAAAGTTTTATCCCTATTGTGGGGTCACCAGTACAGTATTTGTAAATTGAAATCATATCCACTCTCAAGCGTCTCTTCTCCAGAGAGAATAAGTTCAGAGCTCGCAACCTTTCCCCATAACTAAGATCCTCCAGACCCTTTATTAGCTTTGTTGCCCTTCTTGTACTCACTCCATTTCCAGTACATCCTTCCTGAGGACTGGTGCCCAGAACTGGACAGCATACTCCAGGTGCGGCCGGACCAGAGTCTTGTAGAGCGGGAGAATTATCGTTTTATCTCTGGAGTTGATCCCCTTTTAATGCATGCCAATATTCTGTTTGCTTTGTTAGCAGCAGCTTGGCATTGCATGCCATTGCTGAGCCTATCATCTACTAGGACCCCCATGTCCTTTTCCATCCTAGATTCCCCCAGAGGTTCTCCCCCCAGTCTATAGATTGCATTCATATTTTTGCCACCCAAATGCATTATTTTAGATTTTTCCACATTGAACCTCATTTGCCATGTAGTCGCCCACCCCATTCATTTGTTCAGATCTTTTTGCAAGGTTTCCACATCCTGCGGAGAAGTTATTGCCCTGCTTAGCTTAGTATTGTCTGCAAATACAGAGATTGAACTGTTTATCCCATCCTCCAGATTGTTTGTGAAAAAAAATAGGATTGGTCCCAGAACCGAACCCTGGGGAACCCCACTACCCACCCCTGACCATTCTGAGTACTCCCCATTTATCAACACCCTCTGAACTCGCCCTTGTAGCCAGTTTTCAATCCATGTACTCACCCTATGGTCCATGCCAACAGACCTTATTTTGTACAGTAAACGTTTATGGAGAACTGTGTCAAATACTTTTGCAAAATCCAGATACACCATGTCTACGGGCCTTCCTTTATCTAGATGGCAACTCACCTCCTCATAGAAGGTTAATAGATTGGTTTGGCAAGAACGATTCTTCATGAATCCATGCTGATTACTGCTAATGATACTGTTCTTATTACTAAAATCTTGTATATAGTCCCTTATCATCCCTCCAAGAGTTTACATACTATTGTTGTTAGGCTAACTGGTCTGTAATTCCCAGGGATGTATTTTGGGCCCTTTTTAAGTATTGGTGCTACATTGGCTTTTCTCCAATCAGCTGGTACCATTCCAGTCAGTAGACTATCTGTAAAAATTAGGAACAACGGTCTGGCAATCACTTGACTGAGTTCCCTAAGTACCCTTGGATGCAAGCCATCTGGTCCCGGTGATTTATTAATGTTAAGTTTCTCAAGTCTAATTTTAATTCTGTCCTCTGTTAACCATGGAGGTGCTTCCTGTGTTGTGTCATGAGGATAAACACTGCAGTTTTGGTTACTGAAGCCCCCCGATTCACTCGTGAAGACTGAGGAGAAGAATAAATTCAATACCTTCGCCATCTCCCCATCCTTTGTAACCAGATGTCCTTCCGCATTCTTTATGGGGCTAATATGGTCTGTCCTCCTTTTTTTACTATTTACATACTTAAAGAATTTCTTGGGATTTTTTTTGCTCTCCTCCGCTATGTGTCTTTCATGTTCTATCTTAGCTGTCCTAATTGCACCCTACATTTCTTGTTGTATTCTTTATAAAGTCTGAATGCTGAGGATGATCCCCCATCCTTGTATTTTTTGAAGGCCTTCTCCTTTGTTTTTATATGCATTTTTACATTGGAGTTAAGCCATCCAGGACTTTTGTTTGCTCTTTTAAATTTATTACCCAATGGGATATGTTGGGATACGTTGGCTAATGCCCTTATTTAATATGCTCTTACCCCTTACCATTTCACACAGGGGGGATGGCCGGGATCTGGGGGTCCTCTTGTTAAAGGGGGCTTCCAGAATCCGATAAGCCCCCCGCCCGCAGACCCCTCACAGAACTTGGTGCATTTCATGGAGATACTCCCCCTGCAACTTCAAACTACACCCCAAAACACCATTCACATATTACTATGCTACAGACCATCAGGACCAAAGACTAATCTCCTCACACCATTTACGGAATTCATCTCAATGCACACCCTGAAAACTAAAAACCTTCTGGTACTTGGAGACTTCAACCTTTGGGCAAACTCCACCCAAGATCCTATTGCGACCGCCTGCATCAACCAACTGGAAGAGCTAGGTCTCCAGCAGTTGATAAAAACGCCCACGCATGGTTCAGGACATACCCTAGGCCTCATCTTTCAACAGAACATGGACATCAACATATCCGACAACACTCCACTACTATGGACGGACCACTACTCCATCAAATTCAATATCACCACCAACTCCATCTTTCAAAAACAGAAACATTCAACAACAATACACTGGAACAGATCCCGGAAGAAACTGCATTCTGAACTCTTCAAAACCACATTATCAAACAAAATACAATCATTAAACGTAGACCTCTCAACGGAACAAACACTCAACTCCCTAAATAAGGCTTTACTACAAACAGCAGACTCAGTAGTGCCAAAACGCAGAACACTCATCCGCAAAAAAAACTCGAGATGGTTCAACGGCACCCTCACTTTACTCAAGCAAGAACGTAGAAGAGCGGAAAGAGCATGGAGAAGAAATCCCACCATGGAAAACCATATAAACTACAAAATACTCACTGTGAAATACCACAAAGCAATTTTCACAGCCAAAAAAGAACATTTCTCGAACACCATCTCAACCGCCATAAAACGGCCACAGGAACTTTTCAAAATAGTTGCCCAATCAATGAACCCAACCTGCTTAGAGCCCCCAGCAAATGATACTCAAGAATACTGCAACGAGCTAGCTAATTTTTTCATTGACAAAATCGACAGGATTCGGGAATCAATTTAACAGAAAAAAGCAACCAACCTTACCCAACCAAAGCAAAAAGGACGCGAACAGCACACAACCGCCAGACTTCTTCTTGAGCCCAATCACCACTGACACGACAAAAAACATTTTGAGAAGCCTTCGAGACAGCACATCACCAAACGACATCATTCCCACAAAACTCCTGAAAGAATGTGCCGACATCCTGGCTCCAACTATAACACACCTGATAAACCAATCATTCAAAGAAGGGATTGTACCAACTACCCTGAAGCAAGGCATTGTCAAACCCCTGCTAAAGAAGCCCAATCTTGACCCTAAAGACCCCAACCACCGCCGACCGATAACAAGCCTCAACACCGTCTCCAAGATTATGGAGAAAGCGGTAGTACAACAGCTACAAAGCCATCTTGACATGCATCAACTTCTGTACACTCTACAATCAGGTTTCCGCCCAGGCCATGGCACGGAAACAGCACTTCTAAAAGTATGGGACGATGCACTTGAATCAGCAGATGATGGAGAGTTGTGTCTCCTGGTACTGCTAGACCTCAGCGCAGCATTTGACACAGTGGACCACAATACTCTACTTGGCCGGCTCACAGAAGTAGCAGGAGCCACAGAGTCTAGTCTAAAATGGTTTGCATCCTTCTTAGAGAATCGCTCGCAGACAGTGAAACTAGGAGCATTTACCTCGGAAACCCGGGCAATCTCCTGTGGAGTCCCTGAGGGCTCCCCCTTGTCGCCAGTGCTATTCAACATTTACATCCGCCCTCTCCTCAGTATCATCAGAAAATCAGATCTCTGCTTCCACTCATATGCAGACGATACCCAAATCTACTTTCGGATCACTGGACAAAAAGACCATCAGCAACTAGAGAAATGCCTCACTTCAATAGATAACTGGATGACCATTAGTTCCCTCAAACTCAACGGGTCAAAAACAGAACTTCTCTACCTGCACGCTAACCAAAATCCCAAAACCAAGACTCCATGGACACCCCCCACCATCTTCGGACAGACCATTTCACCGAGCACCAAGGCAAAAAGTCTTGGAATTATCTTTGACTCAGAAATGACAATGGATGTGCAAATAGGATCAGTAGTTAGTGGATTGCACCATCTCCTCCGCAAGTTACGCAGACTCATCCCCTTCATCCCAGAAGATGACAAAGCAGCAGTAGTTGGAACAATCATTAATTTCCATCTCGATTACGCAAACTCACTCTACCTAGGATTATCCCAATATCAGCTTATGTGCCTACAGGCCATTCAAAATGCGGCGGCAAGACTAATAACAGGAAAAAAACCCTGGGAGTCCATCTCCCCATCCCTGAGATGCCTACAATGGCTAACAGTAAAGAATCAGATCACTTTCAAGATGCTCTGCCTCACCCACAAATGCATACATGGAAACGCCCCTCAATACCTCAGAGAGAAAATAGAACATTACACACTGAATGGCAATCTGCGATCATCTAGCCAAAACCTCCTCCTCGTTCCCAAATACTGCTACAAAGCAAGGGGAGAACGAAGATTTGCAGTCCAGGGACCTCGGTTATGGAACTCTCTTCTGACTCACATCCGCATGGAAGAAAACCAAATCATTCATTTATTCACCCCCACAACCACCGGGTAAGGGTTGTGGGGATTAGGCCCTTGTCTCCATCAACATGGGGACAAGGTGTTTTGGGGGGGGGCGCTACCCCATAGCACCCTCCCAATGTTGAGGGCATGTGGCCTGGTACGGTTCAGGAGGGGGGGCGCTCTCTCGTTCCCCCTCTTTTCCTGCGGCCTGCCAGGTTGCGTGCTCGGATAAGGGTCTGGTATGGATTTTTGGCGAGACCCCACACCATTTTTTGGCGCGGGGTTCCCCTTAAAATCCATACCAGACCTGAAGGGCCTGGTATGGAATTTAGGGGGACCCCCCACGTCATTTTTTTTTTTAAATTTTGGTTCGGGGTTTCCCTGTGGGGAATTCCCATGCCGTTTTTATCAATGAACTTTTATGTTTATTGTCGGACCGGCAATTCATTAATAGCCGCAAATAGTTTTAAATGATTTTTTTTCCTTTGAAATGTCATTTTGCTGTAAGACTGTTCTAAACACGGGAAACATGCGCCCTTTTACAGGCATACTATAGACACCCCCCAGGTACGAAATTTAAAGGAATATTACACTTTTATTGTTTCACTTTAAGCATTATTAAAATCACTGCTCCTGAAAAAACGGCCATTTTTAAAACTTTTTTTTTGCATTGATACATGTCCCCTGGGGCAGGACCCAGGTCCCCAAACACTTTTTATGACAACTTACATATAAGCCTTTAAAATTAGCACTTTTGATTTCTCCCAGAGACTTTTAAAGGGTGTTCCGCGGGCTTTCGAATTTGCTGCGAACACCCCAAATTGTTTGCTGTTCAGCGAACTGGCGAACAGCCGATATTTGACTCGAAGCTAATCCCTACTCCTGAGCCTTAATAAATGCAGCTCACTCTTTGTTAGTCTGCTTGGCAAATTTAGTTTGGACTGCTGCTGTAATCACAGGTGTTTGTTCAGTCTGGTTTGTTCAGAGCTTCACAGGCTGAGAGTTTAATTAACAATCCCACCCCCCCAAGAAGTTTTTTCCGGAACTTTGGTAGGCAACATTCAAATGACCAGCCTGAATATTGAGCAGAGCCTAGCCAATTTCTGTGGAGGTATGTCCAGATGGTGGTTGGGATGCTGCTAAATAGTTTGGAGCCCTGAGGAGATCGTATTTTCTCTCCTGTGGAAATGGATCTTTGAGCTGAGAGGAGGGGGCTGCTTACCTCTGGAGCCCTATGGATTGAATCTGATCTTATTTTTTGAAAGTTTTCACCCATGGGCTCGCTGTGTACCAGATAACAACAAAACCTGGGGAATGCCCAGGAAAAAACTCCAAGCCTACTAACCACCAGCTCGCAGACAACCAATTAACCTGTCATCTAACAGTACGCGTTAAAAACAGGGGTTCAGTCCGCACGCATTTACAAACGCATGCGTAAGCCACAGAGCCACATCACGGCACCCTGTAATCTGTGGTCCTAACACTAAAACTTTGGGTGTCCCCACAGTGGAGGCACATGCATTCTGATGGTTAAGTGAGGGCAGGTGGACCGAAGGGAGCCCACCCCTTCTTAAAGGTACAGGACACACCAGACACCCAGCAAATAGCACAATGGCTGCAAAGGTGCTGGTGCGTTGCTGGACCAATACACACCCCAACGTGATTACAAAAACATTGCCACCACCCTCACTTACAGCTGGCTATCACAGTAAGAGGCATTGGAAGGCCACAAACAGATAACAATAAAACCTGGGGCATGCCCAGGAAAAAACTCCAAGCCTACTTACCACCAGCTCACAGACAACCAATTAACCTGTCTAACAGTACGCGTTAAAAACAGAGGTTCAGTCCGCATGCGTAATGCCTCCACTGTGGGGACACCCACATTTTAAGTGTTAGGACCACAGATTACAGGGTGCCATGACGTGGCTCTGGGGCTTAAGCATGCGTTTGTAAATGCGTGCGGACTGAACCCCTGTTTTTAACGCGTACTGTTAGACAGGTTAATTAGCTCTCTGTGTACCAGGATCCAGTAAATAGACCTTCTTTTCTGTGCAAAACTGCTTCATGGTGCCCAGTTATGAACTGTGGCCTGTTCCAGTCTGCTTTTACCTATGCTCAATCTACTTCATGGTCCCCAGTCATGAACCATGGACTGTTCCAGTCTACCTATACCGGCCCTTCTGTTTTTTTTAATAAAGAAACTTTATTGGGTTTTCCAAATGACAACTTCAAAAGACTTAGCAACAACGACAAGCATTAAAAGGTAGGCTAATATAAAGACTCATAACATAACAGAGGGAAATGGCATACTTGGTTATGCCAGTGCGAGGGGGAAGGGTGAAGGGAAGGAAGGGGGTGGGGTGTAAGGAAATAAGGGGGGGGAGGGGGTGATAGAATAAAGGGAAGAGGAAAGGGGTCAAATATCCAGGAGTTTTCATAAGGGCCAGCACTGGGCTCAGGCAATGTCAACCATTAACCAAAATGAGAGTAAACCAAGTAAGTAGGTAGCATTATGACATAATAATGCAAACAATAAATATGAGAACACCTAATTGTGAGACAAGCAGAACCCAGAATGCACAAAATCCGATTGGGTGGGTGGATGAAAGGTTAAGTTTGTGGCATCAGTCTGGAGAAAATGGAATTTGAGGCTGGGTAGAACTAGAGTCTAGAGGTGGGAGACCAGAGGTTGATAGATCCAAGGTAGGCTGAATCCTGGAGATGTATAGATAACATTTGTTCAGGAAGCATGACGAGTTGGAATGGTGTGACAGGACAACGTCTAGTTTATCTTTGCGTAGCAGGCTCAGCAGACTCAGCAGGTTCACTTTCACATCAGCAATGGTTCGTAGGGTAGTGGAGGTCCACTGCTTTAGGATGGCCCTCCTGACTTTCATAAAGCAGGAAGCAAGCTAGGCTTTGTTACGTTGGAAAGTCACACACTGAGCCTTTGGTAAACCTAATGAATATCTGTTTCGACAGCCAAACAGTGGAAAAGGGTCTTTGCATGGTTGGTACCTTGTGACCATGGCAGCAAAGTTCTCCAATTGGTCCCAAAAGCAGGAGACGTGGGGACAGAGCCAGAGTTTGTGGTACAGAGATTGTCTTGGCACTCCACACCATGGGCACTATTGTCTATCTGGCGAGGAGGAGGATATCGAGAAGGGGATATAAATGTGGTGCAGGATTTTGAATTGCTGCTCCCTTCAGAACTCATTGGTGATGAAAGCGCAAGTGGTGTTGTAGCCGCTTAATATACGTTCTAATGCCTCTGTGGAATGGAGGTTCTTTTTCCAGGAGGAGGATGGGCCAGAGAGCAAGGGTTTGGCTAGATAGGATATAGACTGTAGATGTAGACGAGATGTTTTAGACTCTGATAATGAGGAGGTTGACCCCCCTCACGTCATGGGAGCCGACCTCCCTCTCACCTTCCCTTCCGTTATCAAGTAGGAGTCGTTTGTAAGTTGGATGTTTGAAAGTAGGGGCCTGCCCTATATACTCAGCAGAAATTTGGGCTTTAGGTGTTGTAGTGGCCTCAACACTGTAAGCCCTCACAGGGCCCTGCTGTGAAATATTAGATCAAGAATTGTAATTACATGCCCCTGTTGAACAGGGCCAGAAAAATTGGGCCTTTGGTGATGCTGGTGCCACAACACTGTAAGTCCTCACAGTTAATCTTGGTGGGTGCAGAAACGGGCCCTGCTGTAAAATATTAGATCAAGAATTGTAATTACATGCCCCTGTTGAACAGGGGATGAAAAATTGGTCCTTAGGCACTGGTGGCGGCACCCAGAACCAAAAATGTTCTTACAAGCTATCAGCATGATCATTGAGGAGGAAGAGGATAATTACTCAGAATAACAGGATAGTCACTCAGCATCAGCATAGGCAGTCTTTGAAGGGATCTGAGATTTCAAAAAAAAATATTCGGTTACATCAGCATCAGGTGCTTTGTAGCTGGTGGTGATCCAAGACTGATTCATTTTTATGAAGGTCAGTCGATCAACCGAGTCGGTGGACAGACGCACCCTGTGATCGGTTACAAAGCCTCCAGCAGCACTGAATGCGCGTTCCGAAAGAACGCTGGATGCAGGACAGGCCAGTAGCTCCATTGCATACTGTGCAAGCTCTGGCCAGTGATCCATCCTTAAGACCCAGTAACCCAGAGGATTTTCGGTGAGAAAGGTGTCCAAGTCAGATCTTGCCCCTAGGTATTCCTGCACCATGTAAAACAGACGCTGGCGATGGTTGCTGGAACAGATCATACCTTGGGGCTGCGGACTAAAAAATTGTCTGAACGCATAGAAAATCTGGAAAGAATACAAAGCAATTCTTCATAAAGAACAAACCGGTGGAAAGCTATTGATCATTTATTGATAATCCAGTTAATTTAACAATTACATAAATGGTGAAAAATCTACAAATATCTCCAACACATAATTAAAAAAGACATCACAGTCTTGATGTTTGTAGTCCATCGTCCTGAAATGTGCGGGGGAGCTCGGAAACGGAATGCAAGGTACAGATAGTTTCCTCCCTCAGGAGTTGATGTAGTTATCCGTATCGGGAAAAGGGAGGGGAGCCCCGAACTCGGCAGGGGCTGACCGCGGGTGATGGACCAAGACAATGCCGCTAGTGATGGTTACATCAGATTCCACTTTCAAGTGAATGGTGGCGGCTCGAGGAAGGTAGAGGGGGGAATCAAGAAAATAGATGGGGGTCACCGTGTCCTCACCACCGATACCATGATAGCATCATGCTTACATGTTTCGCTTAGTTACAAGCTTCTTCAGAGCATGCGCAGTAGTTTGGAGTCCTCGTTTAAATCTTCAGTTAATTACAAGTTGAGTTATTCCAGAAGGGGACATCCTAATTGCGCTATAATCCAACCAGGGTATCATTCATCACCCGTGCAACAACTCACTATCACACAGGGGCAATCCGTAGCTAAGTGTATTGCCCCGTACACACGGTCGGACTTTGTTCGGACATTCCGACAACAAAATCCTAGGATTTTTTCCGATGGATGTTGGCTCAAACTTGTCTTGCATACACACGGTCACACAAAGTTGTCGGAAAATCCGATCATTCTGAATGCGGTGACGTAAAACACGTACATCGGGACTATAATTGGGGCAGTGGCCAATAGCTTTCATCTCTTTATTTATTTTGAGCACGGCACTTTGTCCGTCGGATTTGTGTACACACGATCGGAATTTCCGACAACGGATTTTGTTGTATTTTGTTGGAAAATTTTATATCCTGCTCTCAAACTTTGTGTGTCGGAAAATCCAATGGAAAATGTGTGATGGAGCCTACACACGGTCGGAATTTCCGACAACAAGGTCCTATCACACATTTTCCGTCGGAAAAATCCGACCGTGTGTACGGGGCATATTTATATTTTATGAAAAAGAAAACATAAATAAATCAAAAATTAACTCATAGAGATCAAAGAGGAAAGAATTAATTGGGGGGGGAGTTTTTTTTTTTGAGGAGAGGATTCAGTTCATAGAGAAGTTCGTGGTAAAAGGAAAAGACACTTTATGTCACTAAGTTAAGGAGGGATATCAAGATAGTTATCCTATTCAAGGCCTTAGGTACTATACAACAGAGATCTGGCCAAATTATAGCCTACACTTTTATATGGATTACCTTTAGTTCACCAATGTTTCAACTATCTATTTTATTTCCATTTGTAGGTTAAGGGCATTCCTTTCAGCCGCTATGATATATGAAAAAAGACTATTTTATAGGGGGGAGGGAGGGGGAGGGGAGGGAAAAAGGGAACAGAGACAGGACTGGGAAAAAGTTCTATACACATTATTGCTCTAGAAAAACAGATAGATTACATTCGTTATTCAAGCCTCGGGGTTGCATACTGTTCAAAGTAAAGATCCACATTTTTTCTTTTTGATAGAGGATCCTGTCAAAGTCTCCCCTCTGAGGTGGTAGATTGAGTCTATAGATACCTTTGCATTTAAGGCCATTTGGTTCCCCTCCATGCATCGGTCAGATGGCCACCTTCTTCACCGCTCCTTCTTTGACTGACCGAAGCCTCAGCAACACGTTGTCCAGAAACAGGAGTTTGTAACCTCCCAGTCTCTGGGAACGCGTTGCACAGACTTTTCTGCAAGGCCTCCCGAAGATGTTTCATCCTCTGCTCCCTCTGTGACGGCAAGATAAGGTCCGCAACCTTACCCTTGTAACGTGGATCAAGGAGGGTTGCCAGCCCGTATTGGTCCTTCTCCTTGATACCACGAATACGAGGATCACCATGCAGCATAGGTTTGATGAGGCATTCGGTCCGGAGTCCTCTGGGTCACTAAGGACGACATGGTCCGCAGCCACCTCCTCCCAGCCACATACAAGTCCATGTGTTTCTTGGGACTGATCCCTTAAAGATTGCTGCTGATTCTGAGTGCCAGGCTCCACCTCCATACTGACACAATCCTCCTCTTCCTCCTCGTCCTCTTCCTGTGTGATCGGCGTGGAACGCAGGAACACTGTCTGGATAAAGGTGGCCTTGAGAGCTAAAGAAGTCCTCCTCTTCCTGCCTCTGTTCTGCCTCAAGTGCCCTGTCCATTATTCCATGCAGCGTGTGCTCCAACAGGTGGACAAGGGAGACAGTGTCACTGATGCATGCACTGTCACTGCTCACCATCCTCGTGGCCTCCTCAAATGGTGACAGGACAGTGCATGCATCCCTGATCATGGCCCACTGGCGTGGGGAAAAAAACAAGCTCCTCTGACCCTGTCCTGGTGCCATAGTCGCACAGGTACTCATTGATGGCCCTCTGCTGCGTGTGCAGCCACTGCAGCATGGCCAACATTGAGTTCCACCTGGTGGGCATGTCACAGATTAGGCGCTTCTTGGGCAGGTTAAATTCCTTTTGGAGGTCTGCCAGTCGAGCACTGGCATCATATGACCGGCGGAAATGCACACAGAGGGCAGAGAGGAGGTTGGTGCCATTGTCGCAAACCACCATTCCTGCCTTAAGTTGGCGTGGCGTCAACCACCTCTGAACCTGCCCCTGCAGAGCTGACAGAACCTCTGCCCCAGTGTGGCTCCTGTCCCCCAAGCACACCAGCTCAAGCACCACATGGCATCTTTTGGCCTGCGTACTTGCATAGACCGTTGAATGCCTACGGAGCACCGCTGGTTCCGAAGACAAAGCACAGGAAGAGGCCATGGAGGAAGAAGAAGAGGAGGGGGTGGAGGAGAGAGGTGTGTCACAATCATTAGTAGTGTCATTTTGGAGGCGTGGTGGCGGAACAACCTCCAACACTACTGCACCGTGTCCTGCATCCTTCCCAGCTGCCAGCAGAGTCACCCAATGCGCGGTGAAACTTAGGTAACATCCCTGTCCATGCCTGCTAGACCATGAGTCAGCAGTAATATGCACCTTACCGCTGACCGCCCTGTCCAGCGAGGCATGGACATTGCCTTCCACATGCCAGTAGAGAGCCGGAATCGCCTTCCATGAGAAAAAGTGGCATTTGGGTACCTGTCACTGAGGAACCGAACATTTCACAAACTCACGGAAGGGGGCAGAGTCTACCAACTGAAAAGGCAGCAGTTGAAGTGCTAGCAATTTTGCCAAGCTAGCATTGGGCATGTGGATGGATGGGAGTGAACTTCTTTCGGCGGTGCAGCAGCTGGGGCAGGGAAATTTGCCTGTTACAATCTGAAGTTGGTGTACCAAAAGCAGATTGCCCACAAGTACTTGGCTGTGACACACCTAATTCTACACCTTCATTCCTCTCAATGCAGGTCTCAGAGAGGGCTGAAGGTATAGTGGAGTTGGAGATCTCAGCTGATGAGGAGCAAGGAGAGGTCCTCTTTGTTCTATGGTGTGGGGCTTTTAGATACGCTTGCCAACTAACTGCATGGCAGGTCAACATATGTCTGGTCAAGCTTGTGGTGCCCAAGCAGGAGATGTTTTGGCCACGCGAGATACGCTTGAGACATATGTTGCAAATAGCAGCGGTGCGATCTGATGCACTCGTCTCAAAAAAGGCCCACACAAAGATGGCAGCGCCCTGCACATGCAGAGCTTTGGGGTGTGATGCCCTTAGGCTGGCCCCTGGAGGGCATCCTGCCTTTTTGGTGATGTGCCTCCTCCTCTCTCCTATGACCTCATCATCCCCTCCCTCCTCATCACTGGAGCAAACCTGGCAGTATGCTGCAGCAGGGGGAGCATGACTGCCAGATTGCTGTCCTTCTTGGGCACCCCCTCTGTCTGTGCTCACGTTACTGCCTTTATCTAGCTCAGTATCATCATCAGAGCCTTCTAAACGCTGGGCATCCTCCTGGAGCATGTACCCAACACTGTGGTCAAACAGTTTGAGGGACTCCTCAGGAGGACATGGTGGGGCTAGGGAAGGAGTCACTGATGCCATTGAGCCAAGGGAAGAGGCCGTGTTGGCAGCTGCTTTGCCAGACAAAGTACCCTAAGCATGGGTGAGAGAGGATGAGGAGGATGAGGACACTTGGTCCTCGGCTTCCGTATGTTGCGGTTCAACACGGCCAGCTGCCGAAAAAAAGGCCAATCGTGGCCACGTGCTGATGAGGATGCACCGTCCCCATGACCAGAACTGTTGCCTCTAGACACAGAGCCTGCTTGCCCTCTTTTGTTGGCTTGTGACTGTCTGCCTCTCCTTGTTGGCCTTCCAGACATACTAATAGCCTGCAGCTGCACTAAGCTGGGATATATATATATATATATATATATATATATATATTATTATTATACGAGATTTATGTAGCGCCAACAGTTTACTCAGAGCTTTACAATGTATAAGGGGGACAACACAATTACAGTACAGTTCAATACAAAAGGTACAGGAGGGCGATGCTCGTAGAGCTTACATTCTAAAGGGAGGGGGTGGTGGTACAAAAAGTAATAGCTGCAAAGAATGATTTGATGGGGGTGGCTCAGGGACAGTTATGTGGGTGTGGGATAGGCTTCCCTGAATAAATGAGTTTTCAAGGATCTCCTAAAGGTGGACAGGGTAGGGGCTGATCGGACATACTGGGGCAGGGAATTCCAGAGGATGGGAGAGGCTCTGGAGAAGTCCTGAAGGCGAGCATGGGAGGAGGTAACAAGGGAGCTAGAGAGCAGGAGGTCCTGGGAGGAGCGGAGGGGGCGATTTGGGCGATATCTGCAGATGAGGTTGGTGATGTAGATGGGGCGATGTTGTGAATGGCCTTGTATGTTATGGTTAGCATTTTGAATTTTACACGGTGGGGTAGGGGAAGCCAGTGAAGGGATTGGCAGAGAGGAGCAGCAGTCATGGATCGATTAGTGAGGTGTATTAGTCTAGCAGCAGCATTCATAATAGACTGAAGGGGGGATAGCCTGCTTAAGGGTAGGCCATTAAGGAGAGAGTTGCAATAGTCGAGGAGGGAAATAATAAAGGAGTGAATAAGTTGTTTTGTAGTGTCATTAGTCAGGAAGGGTCGAATTTTGGAGATGTTGCGGGGGTTAAGGCGGCAGGATTTAGCCAGTGATTGGATATGGGGGCTAAAGGAGAGGTCAGAGTCAAGGATTACACCCAGGACTCTGGCATGTGTGGAGGGACCAATGGTTGTGTTGTTGATATTAATGGTGAAGTCACAGGAGGGGGACCGTGAAGGAGGAAATATAATAAGCTCAGTTTTAGAAAGATTAAGTTTGAGGAAGTGGTGTGACATCCATACCGATATGTCATTCAGCAAATTTGAGATCCGTGAGGAGATAGTGGGGGTGAGTTGGGGAGTGGAGAGATAGATCTGTGTGTCATCGGCATAGAGATGGTATTGGAAGCCATGGGAGGTGATCAACTAGCCCAGGGAAGAGGTATAGAGTGAGAAAAGGAGAGGCCCAAGGACAGAGCCTTGGGGTACCCCAACAGAAAGAGGAAGGGGAGCAGAGGAGATGGAGTTGTAAGTGACGCTGAAAGTGCGCCGAGATAGGTAGGAGGAGAACCAGGATAATGCAGAATCACGGAGGCCAAGGGAGTGTAATTTGCTGAGGACCAGCAGGTGGTCAACTGTGTCAAAGGCAGCAGAGAGGTCTAAAAGTATGAGTATGGAGTAGTGGCCATTGGTTTTGGCAGTTATTAGGTCATTGGTGATTTTTAGTAGGGCAGTTTCAGTCCAATGTGGTAGGCGGAAGCCAGACTGTAGGGGGTCGAGAAGGTTGTTGTCCGTGAGGTAGCGACTCATTTGGTCATGAACAAGGCGTTTGATGAGCTTGGAGGCAAACGGGAGAAGGGAGATAGGTCTTAAGTTATTCAAACAGGTGGGGTCTAGTGAGGGTTTTTTGAGTATGGGGGTAACCAGTGCATGTTTGAGCAGGGAAGGAAAGGTGCCGGAGGAGAGGGAGAGGTTGAAGATGTGGGTTAGGGAGTTGAGGATAAAGTGGGAAGGTGGTCGCAGTAATTGAGAGAGGACAGGGTCCAGGGGACATGTAGTGAGGTGGGCCATGGAGAGGAGTTTATCAACTTCTTCTGTGGTAACTGGGCAAAAGGAGGAGAGTATTGAGTGTGGTGTTGGACCCGATATGTTGGGTAGGGGAGGAATTTTAATGCTGGATATCTCCTTGCGAATTGTGTTGATTTTGCTATTGAAGTGGTTGGCAATATGTTGAGCGGTAAGCAAGTTGGTGGGAGGGGGCAGTGGGGGGTGAAGTAAGGAATTAAGGGTAGAAAAGAGTTGACGAGGTTTGGATGAGAGGGTTTTGATGAGAGTGTTGTAATAGGTTTGTTTAGCAGTGTGGAGGCAGGAGTTGTATTTGAGAAGGACAGATTTGTAGAGGGTAAAGTCTTGCAGGGATTTAGATTTACGCCACGCTCGCTCAAGAGCACGGCTGCGTCTCTTGAGACTTCTGGTGTCGTCTGTTTGCCAGGGTTGTGGCAGATGGGGCCTGGTTCTGCGTGTAGAAAGAGGAGCAAGTACGTCTAGGGAGGATGACAACGTGGTGTTGTAGATGGAAGTGGTTAGGTCTGGGCAGGACAGGGGTGCGATTTTGTCATAAAGGCCATCAGTAGCAGAGTGAAGAAGGGAAGGTTTGAGGTTACGAAGGTTCCTGCGGGTAGTGGTTTGTGGGTTGGCAGCATGGGATATAGGAGACAAGGAAAGTGTGAAACGGATAAGGTTGTGATCAGAGAGAGGAAAGGGTGCGTTGGAGAGATTGCAGGGAGTGCAGCGATGGGAGAATACAAGGTCAAGAGTGTTGCCGTTGGAGTGAGTGGTGGTTTGTGTCCATTGTGTTAGGTTAAAAGAGGAGGTAAGTTGAGTAGTTTAGAAGTGGTAGCATTATTAACATTGATTGGAATGTTAAAGTCACCTAGGATGATGGTAGGCACTTCAGATGAGAGAAAATAGGGTAGCCATGCAGAGAAGTCATCCAGAAAGCGTGACACTGGTCCAGGAGGCCGATAAATGACTGCGACCCTCAGACAAGCTGGAGAGAAAAGACGAATGCAGTGCATTTCGAAAGAGCAGGTGGAAAGAGAGGGAGGTGTGGGCAGTACCTGGAAGGTGCATTGTGGGGAGAGGAGAAGTCCGACACCACCTCCTTTTCGTCCACTGGGTCTGGTGGAGTGAGTCCAGAGAAGGCCACTGTGGGACAGTGCAGCTGGAGAGGTAGTATCAAATTCCTGGAGCCAGGTTTCAGTTATAGCAAATAGATCAAGGGATTTGGAGAAGAAAAGGTCATTGACAGAAACTAGTTTGTTGAAGACTGAGCGGAAATTCCAGAGGGCACATGAAAGAGGGGGGCTGACTTGTGGAATCAGGGGAATTGGGATGAGAAGGTTGAAGTTACGACTACTGTTGGAGGAGGTAGATGGCCGATCTTGGCATTGGAAATTGGGTGTGGGAGGGCCGGGGTTTGGTGCGATGTCCCCAGACATTAGGAGTAGTAGGAGGGTGAGGGTGGTAAGGCGGGAGTGGGATTTATAGGAGCGCAGATGCTGTGGTGGAATGGACGTGGTGATACTGTGTGGGCTTAGAATGAGCAGGAGGTGGTAAGTGGAGTAATATTGAGTGGGCAGAAGAGATGGAGATATGTAAAGGTTGGGGGCTGGAAAGGGGGGGGGTAAAGACAGGAGAGTTTGAGGAGAGAGGACGTTATAACAAAGATTAGTGTGAGCATTTTAGAGGGTGGGGACAGGCTAATAGAAGGAAGGCTGAGGAAAGTTAGTGAATGAAGTGAAACTTCCTGCAAAATAGCTGTGAAACAATAATGTCTGTACTTACTTTCTTTTGTAGCAGTGCCTTAGTCAAAGTGCCCGTGTCCAAGTGCCAAACACTTGCCGGCGTGACACTTGTGCAAGGAGTGACCAGCCTAAACCCTCGCCAGCCGTCCCAAGAAATGAACTAAATTTATAGTGGGAAGGTGTGGGGGGGGGGGGGGAATTCAAAATTATTCAATTAGAAGCTGATAAAACTAAGCTTGTGGGGGGTGGGGTTATACAACTGGCCTGGACAGATTGCAGTGCAAGAGGGGGCAACAGAATAAGGTTAAATGTTTGGTCTTGTTCAGGGCAGCAGAATACAAAATAAATGACACTTTCAAAAACAAACAAGTATAGGCACTAGTTTCAAATTCTTAGTAAGGCAGAATTAAAGTTCAGTTAGGCAATGTAGTCCAGTGTTTAAGAGAAGAGGGGTATATATAGAAGATATATAGAAGATATATATATATATATATATATAGAAGATATATATAGATAGATATAGATATATCTATCTATCTATCTATCTATCTATCTATCTATCTATCTATCTATCTATCTATCTATCTATCTATCTATCTATCTATCTATCTATCTATCTATCTATCTATCTATCTATCTATATCTCTCTATATACCGTATTTATCGGCATATAACACGCACCGGCGTATAACACGCACCCCAATTTAGGAGGGAATTTTAAGGGAAAAAAAACTTTTAGGAGGGAAGCTGAAGGGAAAAAAACTTACATTTAAATGCCCATCATTGCAGCCTTGTCAGTGCAGCCTTGCCCCAGTGCAGCCTTGTCAGTGCAGCCTTGTCAGTGCAGCCATGTCAGTGCAGCCTTCCCCAGTGCAGCCTTGTCAGTGCAGCCATGTCAGTGCAGCCATGTCAGTGCAGCCTTCTCAGTGCAGCCTTCCCCAGTGCAGCTTTGCCCCAGTGCAGCCTTCCCCAGTGCAGCCTTGCCCCAGTGCAGCCTTCGATCCCCTGTCCCTGCTTGCTGGGCTTCAAAATCGCGGACCGCGATTTGAAAATGGCGCCGCCGGCGCCGAAATACACAGAGCCGGTCCTCGGCTCTTTCCGGCGGCTCTCGTTTACTTTCGGTTTCACTCGTAGCCCCGATCGGAGCTATCCGAACCTACTCGGATAGCTCCGCTCGGGGCTACGAGTGAAACCGAAAGTAAACGAGAGCCGCCGGAAAGAGCCGAGGACCGGCTCTGTGTATTTCGGCGCCGGCGGCGCCATTTTCAAATCGCGGTCGGCGATTTTGTTATTTTGACAGGTCGGGATCGCAGGGGATCGGCGTATAACACGCACCTGCGACTTTCCCCTGATTTTAAGGGGAAAAAAGTGCGTGTTCTACGCCGATAAATACGGTATATATCTATATCTATCTCTATAGATATAGATATAGATATAGATATAGATATAGATATATATATATAGAGAGATATAATATATATTGATACAGCAGCTGGCAAAATCAACTGCCTGCTTGTAGTATGAGAATACCACCAACCTTCTACAGGTAGCTTTAGCTGAACACTGTGCAGAGCCCGCACTACACTAACTTGTAGTTTTAGCAGAACACTGTGAGGAGGACGCACTACCCTAACTTGTAGTTTTAGCTGAACACTGAGCAGAGGTCACACTAAACTAACTTGTAGCTTTAACTGAACACTGTGAGGAGGACGCACTACACTAACTGTAAATAGTCTAGCTGCCTGACTGTGGTACTAATAGGATCAAAAGAACACCAGCAATTTTCTTCAGGTAGCTGTAAATACTGTAACAAGACAAGCCTGCCTGTCAGTAAAAAGATAACAGGAACGGATTTAGCTAAACTGAATACAGTGTATATATATATATAAATATATATATATATATATATATATATATATATACAACACCTGGGATGCATATATATATAAACAATACATTGTAAGTGCAGCTAACTCACTGACTGTCCTGCCTAATCTATCTAACTTAAATCAAATTACACTGTCTCTCTGTCTATCTCTCTCAATGCCGGAACACACACTACACAGGGCCGCCGTGCAGGCGGCCTTATACAGTGTGGGGCGTGTACTAAATCCCCTGAGCCATAATTGGCAAAGCCTCCTTGGCGCTGTGATTGGCCAAGCATGCGGGTCATAGTGCATGCTTGGCCAATCATCAGCCAGCAATGCACTGCGATGCCGCAGTGAATTATGGGCCGTGACGCGCCACATGAATTTTGCGCGAACGGCCCATATCGTTCGCAATTCAGCGAACGGGCGAACAGAAGATGTTCGAGTCGAACAGGGGTTCGACTCGAACACAAAGCCCATCCCTAATGAGGAGCACACCTGCCTTACCCCTGACAGCAGCTGACCCGAAGACCTAGCCTAACCATAACTTGCAGATACGATTAAAGTACTCTGCCGCTAAGGTTTCTTTAATAGTTTCTTCAATAGTGCAATGTCGGTTTTAAGACGTTTAAAGCGAAGGTCCGCCAAAAAAAAAAATTAAAAGCCAGCAGCTACAAATACTGCAGCTGCTGACTTTTAATATAAGGACACTTAATCGTCCAGGGTGCCAGTGATTTCGGCAGCCGAAGACTATCTGTTAGTCGGCTCTTGGCTGCTGCCGCCGCCATCCTTGTGGCTTCACTTCTTGGTTCCCTACTGCGCATGCGCGAGTCACGCTGTGCATCCTCACTGGTCCCTGCTGTCTTCTGGGACCTGTGTGTCTCCCAGAAGACAGGGGGGAGGACAGAGTAGGTGCCGGAAGTGGCGTAGGTCACCTCGATCACCGAGGTGATCTAAGCCCAGAAGATCTATGCCCAGAAGTGGGAGCAAATACCTGTATTACACAGGTATATCCTCCCTCCTCCCCCCTGAAAGATGCCAAATGTGACACCGGAGGGGGGATTCCAAAAAGTGGAAGTTCCATTTTTGGGTGGAAATCTACTTTAAAGTGGTGTTCCAGGGGCGCATGTGCGGCCGGCGATGATGGTGGACGCTCAATAGAGTAGCTCCGGACCCGCTCCTTCCATTCCCGGACCCTGCTCCACAACGATAGCCTCACCAGATCCAGGATCCACTGGAAAAGATCCCGGAACCCTCCGGGCACCTCATGGGGAAAATAGGATCCCAGCGACAAGGATACCAGGGGTTTGTCCCGCCTCCGACCTCCCGGCTGGCTCAAAATATGGAGCGGTTCCTGTATAGGCCGCAATCCCCGGCCTCAATTAGCCAGACGGCTACAGCGCTCGCCGCGGAACGAACGGCAGATACGGGGACCACTGCACCGGATCGCTCTGCACACAGTCCCCTATCCCAAGAGACACCCTCCTCTGCACAGCAACAAAGAAGGGAGACTTCACATAGTAACTACAGAGAAACAGGAGAACATGCTGCAGACCTCCTTGCTGATCATCCTGCATTATTCACAGGTACTTCCATCTCTACCCCTCCACCCCCAGACAACTCAGCTACAGTTACAGTTGCGGTGCTTGACTTAAAGCTACAGTCCCTGCTACAAGACCTGACCCGTAACTTTACAGTAGCAGTAGGGAAACTGGCTCAGGAGTTACGAGGGGAAATCGATCAACTTGGCGACCGAACAGATACTTTAGAATCCAAATTTGACGAACTGGTGAAATACGTGCACGTGCTTGAAGAAGATAACGTGACACTCAAACAAAGCATGTTCCAGGTCCAATCACAGCAGGAGGACCTGGAGAACAGAGAGAGATGCCAAAATGTGAGAATCCATGGAATTCCGGAAACAGTCCCTGATAAAGAAATACGTCCCTATCTCCTAGGACTGTTTGTCACTATGGCTCCACACATTCCGGATATCGACTGGAGACTAGATAGGGCCCATAGGTCCCTAGCTCCGAAACCACCCCCTGGCACCAACCCGAGAGATGTAATCGCTCGCCTCCACTACTATGAAAGCAAAGAAGCTCTCATGACGGCCACGCGAAATAAACATCGCATTGAATATAAAGGCGCTAAACTCCAAATATTTAGTGACCTATCTCCCATCACTCTCGCCAAAAGACGTGACTTACGGCCAGTGACCATGCACCTACAACAACACCAAGTTGCCTACAGATGGGGTTTCCCCTTCCGCCTCTCGGCCTCGAGAGATGGCACTCAATATTCGATGCGAGCCTTACACGAATGTGAGGCCTTTGTCCGTAACTTGGGACTGCCGCCCATCCCTGAAGAGGATCTGCCCCCGCCACCATTGAACATGGTCCCTGGCCCTCTTCAACCACTCACAGCGATTTGGACCCCGGTTCGTCGGAGACGTCAAAGAAACCTTTCCACTCCTCAACGCCCTGCCTCAGCTAGACTGCCTACCTGAACTTACCCCACATAAGGAGAAACAGCTCCTCAATATTTCATTCCTGTTCTTCTTTTACCATCTTCCTCGATACCCCGAGGGTTTGATGGCGGCACTATCCTGGTATCCGCAGAGAGAGACCTCCCCATTCCAGTCCTTGATGGCCTAGGTTAACGGCAATTGTTCCAGTCTTGGACTTCAAATCCCCGACCGAGAAGGTCCCTTCTCTCTCTCTCCGTTTTTTTTTTTTTCTTTTTCTCTCCCCCAGAATCTAAAGTTTAAAGTTTGCATACACAATTTTCTTTTCCTTTTGGAGGGAGCGGGTACCTCCCGCCCTTGTCGCTGACCGACATGCTCCTCTACAGGTCTATGGCTGATAGCCAAGACCTCCTGAAGATTTTTACATCTTCAGGCTTACAAACTGTTTTTTTTTTATTTTATTTTTTTGGACTTTTTTTTGTAGTTCATATTTTTCCTTTTTCTTTTTCTTTTTTCTTCAAATCTAGGCCCTTTTTTGGCCTGAATATATACTTAACATTTTCTGGTTATTTTGTTAATATATACTTGCTCACTGTCTACATGCTAATTGAGAAATGTGCAAAGATTTTACAGATTAATTTACACTGGTTAAACATACTGTTGCTTATTACTAAGATTTCATTAGCTGTAAATTACTTGTCCTCCTTATGGCTCTGAAGGTCTTCTCATGTAACGTGAAGGGCTTGAACTCCATTCACAAACGCTGGCTGGCCTTGAAGGAATTCAGAGCCTCCGGAGCCAATGTGGTCATGGTTCAGGAGACACACTTCCGACCGGGAGGCTCCTTTAAGTTCACCTCTAAATTATTTCCCAACACATTTGTAGCCTCCGACCCATCTGGGAAGGCAGGGGTAGCAATTTTGTTCAAGAATTCATGCCCTATAAGAGTAATTGACTCCAAATTAGACCCCCAGGGACGATTTGTCATCCTGAACTGTGTCCATATGAAAACAAAACTCAAGATAGTCAACATATATGCACCCAATTCTGGACAGATAGGTTTCCTCACTAAGGTCCTTGAGGAGGTACAAAATTCCCTTCACCCATTCACGATTGTAGGAGGAGATTTCAACATGTGTATGTCCGCCAACAAAGATAGACTAAATCTCTTCCAAAATACTCCCCCAACTCAAGCTTATAGGTTATCTACCTCTTTCCGCAAATTAATTCGCACCCATAACCTGTTTGACTCTTGGAGAGTAAAACACCCCACTGGTAAACAATTCACCTTTTATTCCCCCCCACACAAAGGATACTCTCGCCTTGATTATTTCCTACTCTCCGCACCCTTACTATCCCACTTAGTCGCCTCTGAAATAGGCCCAATTCCATGGTCTGACCACGCACCCATAACTTTAGACATATCCCTACATGTAGCATCCCCTAAGTCTTGTCATTGGAGACTTAATGAATCTCTCCTGAAAAATGAAGGCATTAAACAACGACTCCAATCAAAATTAATTGAATACTTCGAGTTTAATGAAGGCTCTGTCTCAGACACTTCCATGATGTGGGAGGCCCACAAGGCCTTCTTTAGGGGTGAGTGGATTTCTGCTGGGTCGCATAGGAAGCGTGATTCGCTCCAACAAAAATCTGAATTATTGACCCAACTGCGTTCAGCCGAGGTGCACTTACTTCAAGCCCCCACAACTTTAAAGGAGGTGATAAATATCCGTAATAAAATTAAGTCCTTAGATATGAATAAAATCTCCAAGGCCATTCTATGGTCGAGGCAGAAGTTTTACGAATATGCTGACAAACCCCACAGAATGTTAGTGAACAAGCTGAAACCGCGTCCAAGTCTCTCTATCCCTGACCATCTAACACAATTGGATGGAACTCCCACCTACTGTCCCCAATCCATGTCTAAGGTCTTTGGAGATTTTTACAACAAATTATATAATTGTTTAAGCTCTGATCCACATACCCAATTCACACAAAGGAAATTTGACTCATTTATCTCATCTTTGAAGCTCCCACAAATATCACCTGACCAGTGCTCCTCATTAAACGCCCCCATTACCACTGAAGAATAAATCGAAGTGACTAAATTACTCCCCCTACATAAATCCCCAGGCCCAGATGGACTCCCCTACTCCTACTACAAAACCTTCCTTCCTATATTATCTCCACACATGTTAAATTTATATGCCTCCTTACTAAAAGGTACAATACCCCACCCCCAATTTCTTCATGCCCATATTATAGTCATACCAAATCCAGATAAAGACCCTTCTATCCCTGACAATTATCGTCCTATAGCCCTACTAAATTCCGACTACAAAATTTTCACCAAAATCTTGGCAAACAGACTCTCCAAAATTTTACCATCTCTGATAAATAGAGATCAGGTTGGATTTGTCCCCCTGAGAAACGCAGGGGACAACACTAGACGCACCATAGATCTTGTCGATTTACTAACTAGAACTAAAACCCCGGCAGTAATACTTAGTTTAGATGCACAGAAAGCATTTGACCGCCTTAGTTGGCCTTTCATGTTTGCGATCCTGTCCAAATATGGTTTCTCAGGTCCCTTTATACAGGCCCTTAGATCCTTATACTCCTACCCTACTTCCCAAGTACAACTTGCATCCTACTTATCTTCCACATTCCCCCTCAGCAACGGTACTAGACAGGGATGCCCTCTGTCACCCCTACTTTTTATACTCAGCTTAGAACCCCTAGCTACAACAATCCGCAAAAGTCCCTCCATTACAGGAGTACGCCTACGTCAGTCAGAATATAAATTATCCCTTTTTGCAGACGATATTCTTTATAACACTTACTCAACCACACACGTCCCTACCCTCGCTACATAAAATCCTAAACACTTTCAGTGAAATCTCTGGGTTTAAAATTAACACCACTAAAACAGAAGCTCTCCCCATAAATATCACATCAACTAATCTGACCACCCTTAAACAGAAATACAATTATCATTGGAGCTCTACATCCTTAAAATACTTAGGTGTCCGAATTACAGCATCATATTCCTCATTATATCAGGTGAATTTCCCCCCCCTATTCCAAGAAATTAACCGCTTGCTGAATCATTGGACCACTTTGCCCATCTCTCTCCTGGGACGTATAAATATTCTAAAAATGTCTATCCCTCCTAAACTATTGTACTTATTTGAGACACTCCCAGTGGCAGTACCAATGTCTCAGTTGAAAACCCTTCACAGAAGAAGTCTCCGTTTTATTTGGAACAACGCCTCACATAGGGTGGCGGGCTCAGTGGTCATGGCACGCAAGCTTAAAGGGGGCCTAGGTGCCCCTGACTTCATCAAATACTACTACGCTTCTCATCTAAGGGTTCTTACCTCGTGGACCAACAGAACTGCCCCAAATAGATGGGCGGACATTGAAATGAGCATAACAGCCCCAGTACACCCGTGCTACATGCTCTGGCCGTCCACGGACAAGTATATGCCCCAGCTGAGAACACTATGCCTGGCCCCAATGCTCTTCACACTGGCAATATGGAAAAAATGCTCCACTAAATACTCACTTTTATCCACATGCTCACCTCTCACCAATATCCTCTTTAACCCAGACATCCCAGATAGTCTGTCCTATGAACGTATGATGCCCTGGACTAAGGCCGGGATTTTTCAATTGCGACAGCTAGTCAACCCAGCCACAAGACACTTATTATCCTTTGAGGATCTTAATAAACAACACCAATTACCCAAATCAATATTTTACTCATACCTCCAAATCAGACACTTCTTTTCTATCAAAAATCCCACACTATCTCTAGATAAACCTACCCAATTTGAACTGCTTTGTGCTACAGGCCCTCATGAACCCCAACTGATATCCACCATTTATAGAATACTCCATGAGGCCAACCCCCTAAAAGTAGATACACATTACTATATGAAGAAATGGTCACAGATTCTCCAACACGACATATCTCTCCTAGACTGGGATAAGATCTGGATCTCCATCTCCAAGAGTTCCAGATGCATTTCTCACAAAGAAATCGGTTGCAAAGTACTTATGTTTTGGTATAAAACTTCAGAAAGACTACATGCGGTGGATCCGTCTATATCCCAACTGTGCTGGAGATGTAATAAGAAAGTAGGCTCCCATTTTCATATTTTTAGGGAATGCTCTCTGGTTACACAACTCTGGGAGCAGATCCAAAAGTTACTAGAGAAACTGGTGGGAATCCTCGTTCCCCTGGACCCCATATATTATTTACTAGGTCTTCCCTATCAAGGTCTTCACAAAGCAAAGCAGAAACTGATGTCATACGTATTATTAGCAGCTAAGAAAATTATCCCTAAACTTTGGTTATCCACTTCCTCTCCCACCCTATCACATACTCTAACCACCTTAATAGATATACGTAGAATGGAACACCTAACTGCCATTGTTGAAGATTCCATACAGAAATTTTCTCTCATTTGGCAACCATGGGATGACTATGATAACAACAGTATGACAAATGAAACTGACTGAAACGTTGGATGTATATAGTAATACATGTTTTCTATTTCCTCGGGCTAATACATACTTTACTCCTCTGATTGTGTAAATTTTTCTTAACAAGATTTCCATTTCCTGTAGGACAAGTAATGTAATCACAGTAGCACCGCTTAATTAATAACCAAAGGTTCTTATCACTTGTTATCTCCAATCTTAAAGTTGAAGTGTAAGTTACCCTGCGGTCCCTGATAAGGACATGCACTCTTGATAGACAGTATTGAAGCCTTCTGTTTTCCTTTTTTATTCTGAATGTGACATCAATGTTATTATAATTGTCATGAAAAAATGTTAAATAAACAATTTAAAAAAAAAAAAAGTGGTGTTATTATACTTTTTAAATAAAAATACCCCTATAATACACAAGCTTAATGTATTCTAGTAAAGTTAGTCTGTAAACTAAGGTCTGTTTTGTTAGTTTATAGCTGTAGTTTGTTATTTTATAAACTTACAGCAGGCCGTGGCCATCTTAAGTGTGGGCATCTGAAGCCAGACTGTATTTCTTCCTGAATCTCATCCTTGCAGATCTCGCACATGCTCAGTGCAGCACAAGCAGTGTAATAGCTTTCAGGTCAGATTTCCATAGCAACGGCAGATTCAGAGGAAGTTGCCACCCCTTCCCAGAAGGCATTGCAAACAGGAAATGATGCAATGGGCCGCGGCCAGGGAGGATGAAGTGAAAAATGAATACAGCAGATATACAGTAGGTGCTGAGAAAAAAAATAAAAAAATATCCAATTTGTTTACAGTGCACAGTTTAGTGAGGGATGCTGAAGAGTGGTAAAAGTGGGTGGAACTCCACTTTAAGGTGTCGCAAAACCTCCATCCGCTTATGAGTAGAATGAAGCCCTTTGACATTCCATGAAACGATTCCTATGGGGGGACAAAATGCAGGTGGGATTTTACAATGAAGTTACGAGGGGTACTAAACCACATACTGAATAGGCAGAGAGAAGCCAAAGAGGTACCACCTAAAGGTTTAGGCCTAACACGGGGATGCTTAACTCCTAAGAAAGAAGGTGTAGATGAATAACTAAACCAACAGGGAGTTAAAAGGAAAAACAAACATTAAAATACTGAAAATGACGTAGACTTCACTTTCTTCCACATGAGCCGCCCAACATATACAGCATTAACGGAGATGACTCGTCCGCGAGTTCTGAAAAGTTGAGTCTTTCTATAAGGCTGTAAAATAAAGGAAGACATAATATAATTAGAAGAGTATACATTTAAGACCAATAAACAGATCAACAATATAAACAAGTGCTAGAGCAATTCAGCAATGTACAATGTTTAATAGTGGTCAGGTGAGCATAGTGCCATCAAAGTGGGACAGTCAAAAGACGTATCAGTGAGGTTTGTTAAGACTTGACGTAAAAAGGTATTTTCGACGGATCCTTCCCTCAGACTGTGTTGTCCCTGAGACCGGACGGACAAGGTGATACATTCGCTGAGTGAGGTTCCAGTGACATATGAAGGTAAGTAAGTAATTAGTAAGTAATTAGTCGCCTCTTCCAGGTGTGATAAAGTAAAGTGTAGGATGGCGGGGTAGGCCAAGGGAAACGTCATGTCTTTCTGAAATAGTGCAGTGCAGATGGGTTGGAATGCCTTGCACCTACAGGAGACCTCTTGAGAATAGTCCGTGAACAGGAGCAGCTTGTGACTTTCAGCTTGAAGAGACTTGGCATTGCAAAAGGATCTCAGTATGGCCACTCTGTCAGTGTTGTTTAGATAAGTGACAATGACAGGTTGGGGGGAGCAGTGATTATTCAAGGGGGTCCCGAGGGGATGAGCCCTTTCTACTACGCAGAGCGCAGTGATCCCTAGTGCTTCTGGAATTCATACTGCACAGATCTCTGGCAGGGAGCTAGCATTAAATGACTCGGGGAGACCAATTACTCTCAGATTGCTCCAATGGGAATGATTTTCCAGGTCGTGGATGTAGCGGTGTGGTTACCACTAGTAACTAACATTCACCAAATCACCCTGCTGCCAGATCTCCATGGATCACTTCTGAGACAATGAAAATTAATTTTCGTTGTTTTGTCTATTAGGGAATATAACTTGGTTGGGGGAAAGGGGGATATGGGATGCCCATAGAACGATTTTCTTTGCCATCATATTTAGTGAATAAGGATGAGCTGAACACCCCCCGGTTTGGTTCGCACCAGAACTTGGGAACAAGCAAAAAATTGGTGCGAACACCATTAAAGTCTATGGGACACGAACATGAAAAATCAAAAGTGCTAATTTTAAAGGCTTATATGCAAGTTATTGTCATAAAAAGTGTTTGGGGACTCGGGTCCTGCCCCAGGGGACATGGATCAATGTAAAAAAAGTTTTAAAAACAGAAGTTTTTTTCGGGAGCAGTGATTTTAATAATGCTTAACAAACTAATAAGAGAGAGCCTAAGCTGCCTCATAGAGAATGGGATTTTAGAGGAGACCATTATATCTGTATAACGAGGTGAGCACAAACTCATAAAAATATAATTAAAATTCAATTTATTATATTAGTACAAAAACATCGTATCTGATGCAATAAAATCACCGGCTATACAGAGTACATTATTAGTACTTGATACTGGAAATACTATTGCGCGAGATGCTGGAGAGATGCTAGAATATGCAGAAGGCCAACATGTTTCGCAGTTTCCTGCTTCTTCAAGGGCGTCACATGCATCTGTAGGTGTCTCTAAATTACATAAAGTAACATTAGAAGCAATAATTTCTAGAGTATACAACCCAAGTATATTTTCCTTAGCTGATAAAAGTGTTTACCCACTAGCAATTATTGGTGCCTAAAATAAAGCGTGCACAGCAAGAGCTCAAATCAAGGACCCAGTAGATTGTCAGACAGTCGTGATCAATACCCCATGGCAGTCAGAGCCTAAGGAGTTGGATGGTGGAGTGTCAGACCACGTAATGGCCAAAATATCAGAAAGGTTTAACCTGTATGAAAGGATATGTTTATCTGTTATTGAAATAAAATAAAGCTTGATTAAGATTACTGGTATTCTTTATATGTTCAATCCCTCTAACTTTAATTATCAATTAACATTCGGTAATTTGTGTGTGGATCACAGTACTGACCCCATCACAACTACCATTAATGCTTAATGGGAGTACGGTAATAAGGTAGAGTTTATTTAATTATATTTATTATAGTGACAATAAATCACAGATATATCAAGAGATGTGAAAATATAATCCAGAACAGAATACTACACATCGTTTACTTAAATATAGACATGGATGTATTAGGGATATAGTGTTAGGCAACTGTCATAAAAAACTGTCATAAACCGACAACACGTAAATTAAGCTATCTGGTTATGAATAGCAGGTAGACCCTTGCTTGTGTGTTCCGGTATAGATTTCTCAGCAGATAAGCTGGGCGAAGTATACAACCTCAATATCTCATGGCACAGTGTTCTATAAAAGAAAAACAAGAGGAAAGTTTGTATAGCAGTTACCTCTGAGGGGTCTTGATATGGGACGGCTTGGTAGCCGGGAACCTCCGACCACTGTACAATGCGTGTGCTGCCGTGGTGAGTGGCTATGGAGACGCTTGCCACGTCTCCTTATGTATACGTGATCCCTCCGGAAGTAAAGGGTCTGCTGACCCCTGACTCTACTTCCAGAGCGGGAGCCCCTGCATTGCGCATGCGCGAGAAGGCCTGGAGCGGCCGTCATCACGCTGACGCACATCACGCACTGGATATCGTGCAAGGGGAAGGAGGGAGGGAGATGAAATGACCCTACCCTCCACCAGGGGCGCCCGAACAACACCACTAGTCTCCTGATTGCCACTGGCTGAGTCTCTGAGCCCCAAATGTGAGATGCTGAACGCGTCTTCCGGCACCAATCATTATAGCAAACCAGGAAGGTTATTCAATACATCAACTTGTAGACAAAAGCTTTGTCAAATACAAAAAATAGAAAAAACAAAAACAAAAAACAAACATAGAATATCTATTTAACTAGTCATTATAAGTTACATCTAGTGCATACATCTCTTGATGGTGTTGCATAATTACAAAATATACAAAGAAAATAATAAACATGGGAAAGGGAAGGAGGATTGGGACGGGGATACAAAGGGGGGGAAACAAAGGAGAGACCAACGGATAATATAAGGAGATACTGACCATTATCAAGATCTTATCCCCCATTGCGTCATCTAGTGAGCTATGTATATTGAAATAGGTTCATAGAAACATGCCAATTAGTAAGAAATATTATGCCAATCAGGTAGGAAATATCTATTTGATTTACATTAATCAAGTTGAGTTAGGGCCATTATATAGATGGGAAGGGGAGTGGAGCCCATTTCTTCGATCGATGTCTCGCCGAATGGGAGGTACAAAAAGATCCAAACGATTCTGTTGGTTTCGAATTGGATCTTGCTGTCTGTTTATAAGAATGGTTTAAATGATAAGGCAGTATTCAATCCTGGTTGGTGAGTGGCTCTTTGACTAAAGATCCATCTAGCCTCTTGCTGGAGGATTCTTTTGTCAAAGTCCCCTCCTCTTTCAGATTCTGGTATCACCTCCAATGCAAAGAATGATATATATGTAGGATCATAGCTATGATTTAATCTGACATGCTTACAAATTGGGGTATATAATAGTCCCACATCAAGATAGTAGAGGTGATCCTGAATCCGTTTTGCAAATGAGCGTTTCTTCTTACCAATATAGAATGCGCCACATAGGCACATTGCAAGGTAGACTATCCCAACGGTACTGCAGTCAGCATATGTTTTTGATTTATGGTACCCTTCTCTCGGTAAGGGACAGCCAGTGCCCTCTCTGATCCATGGGCATTAATCACACCTACCACATTTAAATGTCCCCTTTCCACCCGCCGCTCCAAGGAGGGGAGCGGCGGGTGCAAATTGACTATGTACCAGACTGTCCCTAATGGACCGGGATCTCCTATAGATGACCTCTAGTCTGTTTGTCACATATTTGGATACAATTGGGTCCTCTGAAAGGAAGTGCCAATTATTCTCCATAAGTTGCCGAAAAATATTCTGATGTGCACTAAAAGTAGTGATAAATTTAGTAGTAGGTTTGGTTTCTGGTCTCTTTGTTCCAAAAATTAGCGACTCACGTGTTTGTGCTTTAGCCCTTTAAAATGCTTGTTTGAGCACCTTCTTACTGTATCCTCTGGTAATCAGTCGTTCATATAGTGTTTTAGCTTCCTGGTAGAAGTCCTCGTCCCTAGCACAGTTTCTGCGCAGTCTTAAATATTGACTGTATGGTATGCTTCGTACTAAGGGACGGGGATGTGCACTGGAATAGTGTAGAATAGTATTCCCTGATGTCTCTTTCCTATACAGGTTGCTATAGATGGACCCGTCACTACTAAGGAAAATATGTAAATCCAAAAAGGCAATGCTTTTGGTGTCTAGTTGGATTGTGAATTTAAGATTGTTTGATATATAGGTCATAAATTCAGAAAGTTCCAGAGCAGAGCCTGTCCAGATGAGCAGCACGTCATCGATAAACCTTCGCCACAATAGAATGTGGCGAAGGTGTATTGCGGCGCTGTCATCTGAAAACAGCTCACGCTCCCACCCCCCCAGGTACAGGTTGGAATACGATGGGGCACAAGATGTCCCCATCACTACCCCCTGTACCTGGAGGTAGGTGGAGCCGTTAAACAAGAACATATTGGTGGTAAGAATATGTTCAAGAAGTGTCATGATAAATTGGCAAAGTTTCCAATCATTCCTATCTTGTTCTCTGAGGAATGCTGCAATGGTTGCCACACCTTTATTATGTGGAATGCTGGAATATAATGCTTCAATATCTATAGCAGCCAAGATAGTTTCAGGGGGCACTGTAAGTCCTTCGATCACTTTTAAGAGATCTAGGGTATCCTTTAGATATGAAGGAAATGCCATCACGTGCGGACGTAGATGGCTATCAACATATCTGCTGGCGGTTTCTGTGTGGCTACCGATCCCAGACACTATAGGTCGTCCTGGTGGATTTTGTAAGCTTTTATGGACCTTTGGGATTGAGTAGAAGGTGGGTGTAATGGGGCATTTCACGTCCAGGTACTCCAGCAGGTCCTTATCAATAAGGGCCTGCTGATGTGCCCGGGTAATGATTGCTTTGTATTGAGCTCTGGCTTCAATAAGTTTATCAGACTGGACCCATTGATACTATGCCTGGTTACTTAGGATCTTATTACACATTTCAATATAAGTATCTTTATCCATAACAACCATGTTACCCCCCTTATCGGATGGTTTAACTATGATCTGATATAATACCATCCAGGGCCAAACGTTGAGCATGTAACAGGTTGTTGTCTACCTGGCGTGGAAATAACAATCCTTCAATCTGTTTTTTAGTCTGTTTCAGAAAGGCCCAAATTGCTGGACATGTCTGTAGATTGGGGAACTTTTGGGACTTAGGTCTGAACTTACAGGGCTCAGGGCATATAGGTACATCTGTATATTCTTCCTCACTGGATGAGTCATCTGGGTTCACCAAACCCTCATTTTCATCCAATAGTTGTATAAGTATTTTGAGGGCCCTGAAATCTTGGACCTTGAACCCCTTGTATATATCTTCATCTTTTGTCGGGGTCTTGCCCCGTTCAGTGTCAAAGATGTACTTAAAGGTAAGGTTTCTTGCAAATAGATGCAAGTCCTTCATAAGAGTGAATTTTTCAATTTTTTGTAGGGGACAAAAGCTCAGTCCAAGCCCTAGGACTTCAATCTCAATTGGTGATAATTGGTAAGAGGATAAGTTTATGACATCTAGTCCTGGCTCCCCGGAATTTGCTTCACCATAAAGGTGTCTATTTTGCCTGCCTGTAGCTGTGTGGTTGTTGGCAGGGGAGTATGAGCTGGGCCTAAAGGGATTGGACCCTGATTACTATTTCTAGATTGGGTGGCTTTCGGCGTAGCTCCTAGATCTTTGATTCATGTAGATTCATTTGTTTGTGTATTTACTTTATCGCCGGCAAACATTGATAATGAAGCGGCACCCATCACCTGGTCACCCTGTGTGTCCTCGCCTGATTCATAATTACTACTTGGTGGATATCGTCTTGGACCCGTTTAGGGAGAGCCCATACGTTTTTTGCCACTAGTGCCCCCCTGTGTCATACCACCACCATTACCACGTCTCGATGTGCGTGCCTTCACCGAGGATCCTCGTACGATCTTGTTTTGTGGTTTCTGGGAGGAAACAGAAGATGAAGAGATTGACATGTCTGAATCTGATTTGTACATTGTGTTGTCATTATGTGTATAGTTTCTATGAGGCAAGCCTCTTCTAAACAGTCCTCCCTTTTGCCACCTATAAGCATAACCACCTGAAAAAGCTAATTTATCCTGGTAAAATTTACGGTCTTTTCTCATTAATACATTCTTATTATAGTTCTCCAGATGTTGTAACAATTCATGTTCCCTCTTTTTGAACTCGGCATTAGAGGAATCGTGATTGTCATTTGTTCTTAATGTCTCAATCTCTTTATCAAGGTCTCTCAGTTCCAAGGTGTATTTGTCTTTCAACATTTCCATTAATTTGGCAGTGTTAGGTTTTTCTCCCATTTTTTTTAAACAGGGCATCTGTAACTACAAAAGATGGAAAGATCTGTATGCGTAGTCCCTGAGGGTTTATGTCATCCTTAAGATATCGAGTCAAAAAACCTAATATGCCAACCTAGGTTGGACTTTTTTTCCATCAGTTTCTTAAGTTTAAGGAAAAACACTTCCATTCCCACATCAGTTTGTAATTGGGGAGTGCAAGTGTTTTGGATGGAGTCCAGAAATTGTTCCCATCCTGGACCTGAAAATAGAGACATTTTACAGGGTGGGGGGGGGGGGGAGAGAAAAAAGAAAAACAAAAAGGTATGTGAAGGGGAATAAGGAAAGTGGGGATAGTGTTGTATTTGTAGCTATGTTGTCACCAACAAGACAATGTCTAGACAAATATATTTAAACAAAATATCAGGTATACAATATTAAATACCTTAATACCTTAAACTGGAAATAACCCAACCAAAGTGGGGGTTCTTCACCCCGATTTAAAGTATAATGTGGACAATGGATAGTGTTGGGTTATTTCCAGATACGGATAAGGGTCCCCGATCCCTAGTATTATATCACAAACAAACTAATAAGAGAGAGCCTAAGCTGCCTCATAGAGAATGGGATTTTAGAGGAGACCATTATATCTGTATAACGAGGTAAGCACAAACTCATAAAAATATAATTAAAATTCAATTTATTATATTAGTATTAATAATAATAATAACAATATTTAATAATGCTTAAAGTGAAATGTCATGAAGATCCTGCCAGTAATCGGTGATCCAGACGCATGGGGACACGGCCACGGGTTCCACTGCGCATGCGTGCGCGTCCACAGGTGCTGTCACACACGGGCACGCGCGTGCGCACTCCCACTAGTGCTAGGCAGGCTATTTAAACCAGCCTGTCACACTCAATCCCCGCTGTCTGCTCTACAGCGTTCCATGTGCCTTAACCTGATCTGACCTGTGTACTCTGCTATCTGACCCGGCTTCCTGTTAGACCATCCTGCTATCCGCCTGCACCCGACCCTTTTGGCTTGCCTGACCATCCCTCTGTGTTATCCCTGGTACCTCTGCTGCTCGACCGATACCGACCTCCGGCTTGTTTGGCCATCCCTCTGTCTGATACCAGTATCCAGTCTACTACCTGCTGCTTGTTCCTGGTTCCAGTCCAGCATTCCAGGCTACTACCTGCTGCCTTGTTCCTGGTTCCAGTCCAGCATTCCAGACTACTACCTGCTGCTTGTTCCTGATTCCAGTCCAGCGTTCCAGTCTACTACCTGCTGCCTTGTTCCTGGTTCCATTCCAGCATTCCAGCCCACTATCTGCTGCGTTGTTCCTGGTTCCAGTCCAGCGTTCCAGTCTACTACCTGCTGCTTGTTCCTGATTTCAGTCCAGCTCTTCAGTCCTACTTACTTACCTGCTGTGGTTCCGGGTCCTCTCTGCATTCCAGCCTCCTCTTCAGCTTCAGGTTCCAGAGGGTGCCACCACTCCTGAACTTCCAGTGACTGTCGATCCTGCCAGGCACCCATACCACTCCTCACTCCTGGGCCTTCTGTCTCCATTCCAGAGGAACTGGAGTGGGAGCTGTAAGGGAGGTCTTTCTCTGAACTTCAGGCTCAAAACCTACCAGGTACGTGACATGAAACAATAAAAGTGAAATATTCTTTTAAATTTCGTACCTGGGGGTGTCTATAGTATGTCTGTAAAGCGGCACATTTTTCCCGTGTTTAGAACAATACCACAGCAAAATTACATTTCTAAAGGAAAAAAGTAATTTAAAACTACTTGCGGCTATAATGAATTGTCGGATCCCGCAATACAGATAAAAGTAATTTTAAAAAAATGGCATGGTTCCCCCCTTAGTCCATTACCAGACCCTTTGGGTCTGGTATGAATATTAAGGGGAACCCCAAACCAAAATTAGAAAAAAATTGCGTGGGGGTCACTCCAAATTCCATACCAGACCCTTCAGGTCTGGTATGGATAATAAGGGGAACCCTGCGCCAATTTTTTTAAAAAAATGGCATAGGGGTCCCCCTCAAAATCCATACCAGACCCTTATCTGAGCACGCAACCTGGCAGGCTGCAGGAAACGAGGGGGGATGAGAGAGCGCCTGCCCCTGAACCATACCATGCCACATGCCCTCGACACGGGGAGGATGCATTGTACATTACATTATTATACATTGTACCCCTACCATTTCACAAAAAAGTGTCAAAAATGGTAAAACACAGGAGACAGCTTAGGACAAGTCCTTTATAAAAAAAAATTCCAGCGATGTAAATCCATTTTTGAGTTCCGGAACGAGGGGAAAAAAAGTGCCACACTAGCTCTGCCTCCATGGGCAGCTTCTGCCGAGTGACGCATCTACCGCTGTGACAGCTGTTATATAGTTGAGGGCAGGGCCACCTGGTTACGTGTGTGAGGCTCCCCGCCCCCTCTGACACCACGGGGGTACTCACTGGGTAACCCTGCAGCGTTTCCCCGTGGCATCAGAGGGGGGCAGGGTCACAAGCACACGTAACCAGGTGGCCCTGCCCCCGCTATATAACAGCGGTCACAGCGGTAGATGCATCACTCGGCGGGAGCTGCCCTTGGAGGCAGAGCTAGTGCGGCACTTTTTTTTTTTTCATTCTAGAACTTGAGAATGGATTTACATTGCTGGAATTTTTGTTTTTTTTAATAAAGGACTTGTCCCAAGCTGGCTCTTGTGTTTTTTACAATTTTTGACAGGTTTTTTTGTGAAATGGTAGGGGTACAATGTACCCCGTGTGAGAGTGAGAGCCCCTGTCTTAGTGAAAATGTGTGTAAAATGGATACAGGACTCTCAAAGAAGCAATTTGAGAAGTTCCAGCAATGCCATTTTTTTCAATGACTTTTATCTGTATTGCGGGACCCGACAATTTATTATAGTCGCAAGCAGTTTTAAATTACTAAGGACGGTGAGCAAAGAAAACTATGCTTAAAGTTTTCTCTGTATTTTGTAAGTCTGGATTGGGGCTGGAAACTTGAAGACTTCAAAGAGCATTGGGAGGGATTGAGTCTTCAGTCATGTGTCCAGGTTTTCCAGAAGCTCTGCAGGTTGTGTGTTTCCTGGTGCACACACCCGTTATAAGACAGAGCTGAGCATAGCTCAGTGTGTGTGGGAAAGGAGTTGGTGTTGGAGCAGTTGTTGCAGACAGGAAGGAGGTGTGCTACCATTTAAGAACCCAGGCAACATCCTTGAGATGGTACTCCATGTGGGAGATGTTCCAGGTCAGTGGACTGAGAGAGCCGGGCCAGCTCAGAGAGTCAGGGAGACCATATCTGAGACAACTGGAAGAGAGAGTCTTTGGGACCAGAGGGGACCATGAGTCTTGGAGTGTGGAAGCCTGGAGTGTCAGGAGAGCCCATTCCTAGAGGCCAGGAGTGGGCCTGTGCTGCAAGGAACTGTGCCTAAGGCTGAGAAAGCCTTAAGAGCCAGGTGGATTGGCATTTTCAGTTGTTTTTGGGAGAAGAACCCCTGTGTGGAAAACCAAACGCGTGTGTGAACTCTCATCTTTTTTGTTACTTTCAATAAAAGTGGTCTACTACACCCTTAAACCTTAGTTCCTGTTGGCTATGAACTCACTTAAAATGCATCTATCACTGAGCTAGACATCCCCCAATATCACACCCATTAATAATTCACATAGAGGGGGCCGGGATCTGGGGGTCCTGTTGTTAAAGGGAGCTTCCAGATTCCGATAAGCCCCCTGCCCACAGACCCCTGCAACCACCGGGCAAGGGTTGTGGGGATGAGGCCCTTGTCCCCATCAACATGGGGACAAGGTGCTTTGGGGGTCACAGACAATTTTTTTTTTTTTTTTTTTGGTTCGTGATTCCCCTTAATATTCATACCAGACCTAAAGGGCCTGGTAATGGACTGGGGGGGGAACCATGCCATTTTTTTCAATGACTTTTATCTGTATTGCGGGACCCGACAATTTATTATAGTCGCAAGCAGTTTTAAATTACTTTTTTCCTTTAGAAATGTCATTTTATTGCAGGGACTGTTCTAAACAAGGGAAACATGCACCACTTTACAGGCATACTATAGACACCCCCCAGGTACGAAATTTAAAGGGATATTTCACTTTTATTGTTTCACTTTAAGCATTATTAAAATCACTGCTCCTGAAAAAATGACCGTTATTTAAAACTTTTCTTTGCATTGATACATGTCCCCTGGGGCAGGACCTGGGTCCCCAAATACTTTTTATGACAATACCATGCATATAAGCCTTTAAAATTAGCACTTTTGATTTCTCCCATAGACTTTTACAGGATGTTCCGCGGCTTTTGAATTTGCAGCGAACACCGCAAATTGTTCGCTATTCGGTGAACAGGCGAATACCCGATGTTCGAGTCGAACTTGCGTTCGACTCGAACATCGGGCTCATACCTATTAGTGAACATTAATGAATTGATTCTGCCTTAAAGATCTGATGTACTTATAACATTTACAGTCTCTCTTCTGCATAAAACCATGCAGACTATTGCTCTTCCTCTGCATCAACTTCTGCAGACTGTTACTCCCAGGTCTTCTCTCCTCCTACACAAACGTCCACTGTAAAACTATTAGGTTCTCGTCCCATCATCTTCAATATGACAAAAGGGATCACTCTGAATAACCCCAGTTGCTGGCTGTACTTGGATGCTGTTACTAGGCCAGAGGTCCTGCGGTATCTCTCCCCGGTGGTCTAGTAATTTAGTAGCATGAGATAGGTGAACTACTGCTCCCAGCTAGTCCGGCCTGCAAATCCTGAGCCCGCAGGCTGCAGCGACCTAACACTATTCCCCACAGTCTCTCCTCTGTTGCAGGACTCCTCATCAATGACCGTGTAAAGATGAGGACTTCATCCATGACCATGTAAGGACCCCCCAGATCAGGGCGCCCTCCTGCAGCTGCCTACTACTCCATTCTTCACTTCTCTTGGCCGAAAACCTCCCCCAGTGACATGTGACCTCAACTTATATGGGTGGCCTGCCCCCTGCCAATATCAAGTGGAGAATGGTCAGGGCTCCTCACATGAGCTGTCTGCCACTCCAGTCCCAGGCCCTGCCCCTCTTCCAGAACAATCTCCCTGGAAGCAGGGAAGGCGCCTCAGAACTAAAGCACAGGTGGTCACACCCACTGCTACACTAATCACTCCCTGCCCCCAGATCAAAACAAGCAGGCCTAGCCTAAGCACAGGCCTGCCTAAATTTACCTGCACTGACAGTTTCCTTTGCAAAAATCCTATGGTAGCACCTACCTAGGGTAGAGGGTGCTACATTGAGTTTCTCTAAGATATATTGCTGCATTTGGGAAAATTGTTGGTCACTGGTCTGGGTGGTTTGCATTTCATCTTCCAGATCAGATAGTCAGTGTTCTATTTCAGAGATTCTCTTGGCGTGGTCTCCCAGCGCCTTCCTGAGCTGTGATTGCTCTATCTATAGCAGCTGTGATTGTAGGAGACAAGATGGCTGCTACTGCCTGGGCCTCAAAGGGAGCACCCCCCCACCAGAAGTGGTAGTGTGTACTAAAAAGGTCGCTTCTTCCTCTGTAAAGGAGTTTTCTGTAAAGACTTCAAAGAAAAAAACAAGAAATCAGGGCATCTCTGAAGCTGACCTGCAGTACCTGGAGGAGAGAACGAAGGTTGGGAAGTGGAAGAAGCAGGCGGTGAGGACAGAACAGGCTCCAGTACCTGTCTCCAACCGTCATAGGTCCTCTAAGTGGTATATTTCTTCATCTGGAGCTACTTCGGAGTGATGTTCCGATTCTCAAATGGAGTTTGAGGCGGCCTCAAGAAAGAGAGAGGCTTCTGGTGATGAGCAACAGAGGGGAGGTAAGAAGCAATTCATCCAATAACCCAAATGGCGGTTCCCCCTCCATTAAAAACGGTGACAATAAATGTCGCCAGCAATAAGTCAGTAAGACCTCGTTCTATGGCCTTCTTTTTGTTCAGCCAATTAGACGCTGAAATTTTATTTTTGCAAGAGACTAGGCTCACCTCCTTGGCAGATATTCATATGGTCAAGAGAGAGTGGAGGTATGGTCCATCTTACTGGTCTCTTCTGGCCAAGCCTTACGGCAGTGTGGCAGTGTTTAAAACCGGCATGGTAAATGTCTGGCGGGTTATTGAGGTGGAGATTGGGAGATGTATGGTCTTAGACGTCCTTGTGGGAGGGCAGGACCTGTGCCTAATTAATGTTTATGGGCCGCACACAAAGTGGGACAGGAAATGCCTTTTTACAAGGATCAAGCCATTTCTTTTTACATCCCGACAAGTGGTCTTTGGAGGTGACTTTAATACAGTAACTAGACCCAAGGACAGGAAGGACTTCAAGGACAGGCTGGGATATGATAGCTTTTTTTTAAATAGTATGGTTAGGGATGCTGGTCTTGTGGATGTGCACATTTAAGCACCTCCCGGATGACACCGGGTTCACCTTTCATTGAGGTAGTAGTCAGAGTAGAATAGCCCCTTCCCGCTGAGCGTACGCAGATGTGCTTACTCGGCTTCCCGGGGCCCGCTCTAAACAACGGTACTGGGATGATGCCTGCAGCTGTGGGCATCATCCCGGTAACATTGTTTAGAGCGGGCAATCGGCTATCCGAGTATAACAACCAATGCGGCTAAAAGTCTCTCTCAACACTATCCTCTGCATCAACTGAGGCCACCGATACTAAGCCTAATCCTGCACAAGATGAAGAGGAGGAGGAGCTCAGCTTGACCCAGGTATAGCATGGTTTAAAAGCTTGCCTAAAAATATAAATGATTTAATTAGATGGTAGTAATGTATAGCAATTTGTTGTCTTAAAATAGTGAGTTCCGTATCAATAGACAGTAGTGGCCAAAAAGGATTAGGACAAGAATGAGAAATGCTGGAGTCAGAATGATAGTCTTTACTATTTGGACACATTCCAAATTAAAAAGTCATGACCTGAAAAGTGTTTGTGATTGATGTCCAAAAATTTAAATGATGTTGGTTTTACACACACAGGAACTTTTGAGGCAAGAAGAGCCTGGGCTCAGCAGCCAGACGACAACTGAGTGCAGAATCCCTCGCCTGCGTCCTCCCAAAAAAAGGGCCAGGAAGAGCCAACATCTGGATGAGGCCACAGCTGAGTTCTTAACTGGGGCTACTTCTGTGATCACCACAGCACCTGATAGTGCTGAAGGGTTTGGCTGTTTCACTGCTAATAAGCTCCGTGAGCTTGACGCAGATCAAAGGGAGCTATGTGAGGGTCTAATCATCCAGCTCTTAAGCAAGGCCAGGAAACAAGAGCTAACCAGTAAATCTCATGTGTGTGATTTGAACCACACACCTCTACCTCCTCCACAACAAGCCTACCCACCCCAGCAAACCTACTCACCTCAGCAAACCTACCCACCTCAGCAAACCTACCCATCCCAGCAAGCCCACCCCCAGAAAGCACACCCACTTCAGCAGAATGGTGGTCAGTGGCAAAATCAGCCCCAGGATCCACAACAAGGCCAGTGGTATGGGGAGTTTAGGCTTTAGGCTTTAGGGAGTTTAGGCTTTGACTTTTGTTGCCGGAAAGTTTGTCCGTTCGCACAGCCAACAAAAGTCCGATGAAAACAGAAAAAGTTGGTCCGATGGAGCGTACACACGGTCGGATGTTGCTCCAAAATGGCTAATTTGCATGTTTGTTGTCAAAAAGTCTGATCGTGTGTACGGGCCTTTAGTCATGAAAGGGATAGATAGGTTTTTTTTTTTTGAAGGAGACCTCTGCTTTCTCGCCCCCAGTGGTGCAGGCAGTAGAGTTCTCTGATCACTGTATGCTATCTGTGGTCCTGAATGCTTCAGACGCCCCTCAGAGGGGCAAGGGCACCTGGAGATTGAATTTGACTCTACTCAAGGAAGGACATGTTAGACAATCCTTTGAGGAATTCTTTCAGGCTCAGGTGACAAACCTGGACTTTTGTAGCAGCAAGGCTGAGTGGTGGGAGCTGACCAAAAAGAGGATCGCTGGATTCTTCAGGGACCTAGCCAATAGAAAACAGTTTAATAAATACATGTCCTACCAATGTTTACGGAGGAAGCTGGATATTCTTGTCTCGAGAGGAGGAGATCCTGGGGCAATCTCCGAAGTGAAACTTCTTCTCAGGAAGTGTCAATATGACCGGAATGCCTCTTTGGTTCTAGAGGGGGACTATGGGAAGTACCACTCGCCTGACCCTTACCAGAACTGCAAACAAGGTGTAGAAGTTAAAACGGTTGTTGGCCTTAAGGATAGTACAGGTTCCTTGACAAAGTCCAGGTCAGGGATCCTGGAGTTTGTGAGGTCCTTTTATGCTGACATTCTTCGGAGGAAAAAGCTTGACCGTGACAAGATGGAAAGCTTTTTGGACTCTACTCCAGGTCTAAATGGTGGAGATGTTCCATTGATGAATTCGACAGAGGAGATCACAGTTGAAGAGGTGATGAGGGCAATTGAACAGCTTGCCATCAAAAAGCCACCTGGACCGGATGGCTTGACGGCTGAGTTTTACAAAGCCTTTAAAGTGGTGTTCCACCCAAAAAAAAAAAATACATGAATGTGCCTGAAAAAAATAAAAAAAAACATTTGAAATTTTTTTTTTACTCACCTTTAAATGCCTGTTGCTAGGGGGTCCCTCGTAGTCTGCCTCTTTCAGTGCCTGGGCTGTTGACATCACTTCCCCTCGACACAGGAAGGGCTCAGCTCTGCTCCCTCCCTCTTGTCAATCATCTGGGACCCATTACAGGTCCCAGATGACTGAGCGGCCAATCACGGCGCACGGCGCTGCTCGCGCATGCGCAGTGGGTGCCCGGTTGTGAAGCCACAGCCCGGCGCCCACAGTTGCAATGCCGGCGCTGACGAGCGGAGGGGGGGACGAGCGGGGCTTCGATCCCCCGCATCGCTGGACCCTGGGACAGGTAAGTGTCCAATTAAAAGTCAGCAGCTGCAGTATTTGTAGCTGCTGACTTTTAATTTTTTTTTTTTAATGGGAACTCCTCTTTAAGCCTATTCTGGCCCTACATTTGGTAGAGGTTTTTAACAAGTGCCTTGCTGAGGGGGTGCTTTCCCCTTCCATGAGGCACTCGGCTGTGGTTCTTCTTTCAAAAGGTAAAGATCCTTCGATGATTGAGAATTGGCACCCCATCAGCCTTCGTAATGTCGATAGAAAGATACTGGCAAAGATATTTTTCTGGCGCCTATCGTCAGTAGCAGTCTTTGCTTTCTCGCCATCAGCACTGTTCGGTCCAGGGTAGGTGCACCTTCACATCGGTTTTAGCTGTCTGGGAGGCCTTGAAGCAGTGCAGGGCTGCAGGCTGGGGAAAGTATTTGCTGACATTGGATCAGGCAAAGGCTTTTGATCATGTTAACCATGAGTACCTGTGGTTGCTCCTTAGTAAGTACGGTCTGCCGGGTAGTTTTGTCGATTGGTTAAAACTCTTGTATAAGGAGGCAGAAAGCTTTCCTCTTGTTAATGGTTGGGCAGTCCTTTGAGGTTGGCTCTGGGGTGCGCCAGGGTTGTCCCCTGAGTCCCCTGCTCTATGTGTTTGCAATTGACCCCTTCATCAGGAGGCTAGAGAGCAGCATGTTGTGTGGGGTGCCAGTGGGGCTCCCGGGTGTGTCGCCATTGAGGGTTGTTGCCTATGCAGATGATGTGTCAGTGATTGTAACTGGGACGGATGAAGCAGAGGAGGTGGTCTCTCTGACATCACGGTATTCTGAAGCATCAGGCTCCAAGATCAATCAGGAAAAGAGTGGAGTTTTCTGGATGGGAAAAGAAGGTGAGGGGTTTGATCTCCCGGACACCTTTCCAGTGCCCCAGGAAAGAATTAAGATTATAGGCATTGAATTTGGACCCGGCGATTATGGCCTCAAAAACTGGGAAGGTAGACTGGAAATTGTCAATACTAAGGTGGTCAGCTGGAAGAGATGGAAGTTATCTATGAGGGAAAGGGTTGATCTGATTAAGACTTACCTGATTCTGATCTTCTTGTATGTCAGCTTTGTCTGCATCTTGCCAGTGTCTCTCTATGCTAGGGTCAGTAGTGTGTTCTTCCAAATGTTGTGGGGGAACAGACTGAACCCCATCAAGAGGAATGTCACCTATCTATCTAGGAGGGAGAGTGGCTTAGGTATGGTCAACCCAGTTCTGTTCTTCTCACTGCTATTTCTCAAATTTAACATTGGTAATATGCTTGCAGTGGAACCTCCTGGATGGGTAGGTATATTTAGATCTTGGTTTAGGCCTTTTCTAAGATTTTGGGAAGAAGGTGGCCAAGTGAAGAATCTCAGGGGTCATCCTGGTCAGTTACCAGCCTATTTCGCTCCATGCCTGAAGTTGCCGTGGCAGTGGCAATTGTCGGCTGAAGATCTCAGATCGGTTCTGAGTAAAGTCCTTATGAGTCGAGTCTTGAGCAAAGTCTTTCATGACCCACTGGCCTTAAGGGATTGCCAAGGCCCAGTTTTGAGGGCAGGGTTAAGACTGATTATTTGGATAGAGTCCCCCTTAAATTTAGGGATCTGGCCTGGTTGTGCTTCCATGGGAGGCTCTATGTTCGGGGCAATTTGAAATTCCGCAGTGAGATGGATCGTAGCTGCCCTCGGGAGGAGTGTGCAGGTGAGGAGGAGACTATGGACCATTTTCTGCTTCATTGCCCTTTTAACATAGAGGTGTAAAAACAGGTGGGATGGGCCCTCGGTGTTCCTTTCCTCTCCAGGCTGGGTTATGCCAAATGAGTGGGTGCTGAGTGGGTGTACTGAGCATTCATACTGGCGGAGTTTTTTTGTTTGGATACACTTTTTTAGTTAGCCTAGTAGTCCGTTATTTCACCTGGAATGCACAGTGTCAGGTCAGCATTCGGCATAAAATCCTTCCTGTTGAGGTGGTGGTATGTGACATTTTGCATGAGATGGGGAAGATTCAAGAGCTTGAGAGAGACAAGCGGGTCAGGGGGCTTGGTTGAAGGAGTGGAGGGGTTTTAATCCTCCCTGACTGCCAGGAGTCTCTTTTTAATTTATGATACATTTTTGATAAATGTCTGCGTACATAGGTGATGGGCTGTGCCTCTTATGCCCTCTGCTGCTTTATGTAAATGGTTTTCTAAAAATGTTTTGGTAGTGGTCTATGTATATATTGTATATATTCTGAACATGGATGTGTATTCCTTTCATGTCAGTTGAAGTATTGTATTATGGTTTTGTTTTATACTTTTGTATAAAATTGGTTGCTTGATTCTTTTAAAAAAGTGTTCAATAGTGCCCCATAATTGGTATCAGTGGGAGGAATAGTGCCCCATCATTGGTGTCCATGGGAGGAATAGTGCCCCATCATTGGTATCAGTGGAATGAATAGTGCCCCATCATTGGTGTCAGTGGGAGGAATAGTGCCCCATCATTGATATCAGTGGAAGCAATAGTGCCCATTTCCAATGTCAGTGGCAGGAAATGTTTTTGGCAGTGGTGGAAATAATGCCCCAAGGGCCAGATATAAGCAAGCAAAGGGACACATCCGGAGACCACTGTTGTAGAAATTAGTTCTGATTTATTAATCCATAAAAATATTTCTTTTGCAAAACTTTATTAAAAGCTACAGCAATTTAAAGCTTAGATATTCAATAAAAATCATTTCAATTGTTACATACAGAGTAGATCCATAGAAAATATGATGTATAAAAAAAGTCATCTATTTTCATCAATGCAAAAGAGAAACACACATTAAGTCTTGCCATATGGAAGAACATAGATGCTAAATAGTGCAACATCTAGTCACAATCATTAATGATGTATAGTAGATGGGACACCTGTCAGGTTTTTATTTCTGTCAGTGACACCATTAGGGAGATTCACACTCTCTATTTGTCCTGTTTACCACCATCACCATGAGCAAAAGGGAAAGGAAATCACCAAATCTGGGTTGCCACCAGATCAGAAAAAGGGGAAAAATCCCACTATGGGGACACTAGTTCTAGCCACTCTGGTGACAACCAAAGATTCTCTCACTTTGGAGAGATTTCCTCTTGTTTCCTATTTTGTATATGGGACAAGAAGGGAAATCTCCACAATGATACTCAGATGGCAAAAATATACTGACAGGTGGTATAGGCAGTTTTGGAGTTACATCTATTATAACTTTTTGTTCATCAGTGTTTCAGTTTTATAAAATTGTAATTTGTTGGGTAATGCAGGATAACCCTGCTCACCATGACTCCATAGAATTGTATTGTCTAGCTGCATTAAAAACCAACTATCACCCTTTAGGAACAATATCCTCCTGTTTTTGCTTGACTTGCACATGGAATTGTTCACCCACAAACTCTATAATCAAAAGAGTGCACACGGCTTTGCATCATATTGGAAAACGCAAAAAGCTTCTAAAGCCTCTAGGTATTTTACCTTCTCTGATAAAGGATCTCACTGGCCCCCCTCCCCTCCTTATTCTTACCTGAGTCTGATCCAGCGACATGCACAAGAGCAATGGCTCCCTCCTCATTTGCCAGATTGATAGCACGGTTCCCGCTCCTGTCAAACAAGGAGGCATTGGGGAGCGAGGCCGCACAAGTACCCCCATGGGAATCGGTTTCCTATTGGGGGTACTGGCAGGAGAAGAGGAACCATGAGTGCCAGCAGGGGACCCGAGAAGAAGAGGATCGGGCCACTCTATGAAATTCTGTTGCACAGAGCAGGTAAATATGGCATGTTTGTTATTAAAAAAGAACCACTTTAAATCAGGTGCAAATGTGAAGTCAAGCATTTTTTTATCACATTTTTTAAATGTTAAGACTGCAGTTTAGGTTATCGGCATTGTGCATTTTTATTATATAATCCATTTTCCATTTTGTTAATTTTATTTGGATGGAAATCTTCCTTGGCTTTGGGCCAGTCTTCTCTCTGTAAACATGGAAGCAACGTCACAGCGTCACTTCCGGTTTACTCAACTGCCAATGGCGCCGGTTTTAAAAAAAGTGACAGTATTCAGAATCACCGATTTTGCCGATCTGAACACTTTGAAGTGCAAAGGAGGCATTTGGGGTCTTTTAGACCCTGATCCCTCCATAGAGAGTACATGTCATCACTATTTACTGTCATGGGATGGCAACAAAAGTAAGTACACCTCAGAAGCCTCGTACACACAGTTTGGTTGTTGTACGACCGAGCGTCTGATTTTGGACACCAACGTAGTTGTATCTTTGATCTTAAAAACTCAGGGATAATGGTGTTGTGGTAACTTCCCCAAAAAATCAAACAACCACCATAATATTGATATTTTTTATATCACTACAAAACAAATGCCCTTTAAAATATGTTTGGCATAACTACATCAGTATCACCTGCAAAGCACCTTCATTATTATCTCATTAAAGAAGATGAGAATGTGCGCTGCATTTCGACATTTCATCAATTGCCGCGTCACGAATGTTAATTCTAGATCACGAATGGTAGTTTACAAGACCGCCAGCTTCCGGGTCGTTCCTTGCTTCTGATCATGCGTGTTTGTACTTTCGACTTTTGTGTAACAATTTTTGTACTGACCATCCGAAAATCAGACGTTTGAGTTCACATCCGACAAATTTTATAGTCTGCACATCCAGATTTTGTCTGACGAAAAAGTGAAATCGGCTGTCGAAAGCACCGTACTAACGATCCGAAAATCCGCAGACAGCTCGTCTTACGAATTTTCCCATCTGATTTTCGTATCGTGTGTAGGGGCCTTAAGTGAAAATGTCCAAATTGGGCCCAAAGTGTCAATATTTTGTGTGGACACCATTATTTTCCAGCACTGCCTTAACCCACTTGGGCATGGAGTTCACCAGAGCTTCACAGGTTGCCAATCCTCATCCAATAATCCATAAAGACATCACGGAGCTGGTGGATGTTAGAGACCTTGCACTCCTCCACTTTCCATTTGAGGATGTCCCACAGATGCTCAATAGGGTTTAGGTATTTTAGATATGGAGACATGCTTGGCCAGTCCATCACCTTTACCCTCAGATTCTTTAGCAAGGCAGTGGTTGTCTTAGAGGTGTGTTTGGGGTCGTTATTATGTTGGAATACTGCCCTGCGGCCTAGTCTCTGAAGGGAGTGGATCATGCTTTACTTTAGTATGTCACAGTACATGTTGGCATTCATGGTTCCCTCAATGAATTGTAGCTCCCCAGTGCCGGTAGCCCCAGACCATGACAATCCCACCACCATGCTTGACTGTAGACAAGACACACTTGTCTTTGTCCTCCTCACCTGGTTGCCGCCACACACGCTTCACACCATCTGAACCAAATAAGTTTATCTTGGTCTCATCAGACCACAGGACATGGTTCCAGTAATCCATGTCCTTAGTCTGCTTGTCTTCAGCAAACTGTTTGTGGACTTTCTTGTGCATCATCTTTAGAAGAGGCTTCCTTCTGGGACGACAGTCATGCAGACCAATTTGATGCAGTGTGTGGCGTATGGTCTGAGCACTGACAGGCTGACCCCCCACCCCTTCAACCTCTGTAGCAATGCTGGCAGCACTCATACGTCTATTTCCCAAAGGCAGCCTCTGGATATGGCGCTGAGCACATGCACTCAACTTCTTTGGTCGACCATGGTGAGGCCTGTTCTGAGTGGAACCTGTCCTTTTAAACCGTTGTATGGTCTTGGCCACCATGCTGCAGCTCAGTTTCAGGGTCTTGGCAATCTTTTTATAGCCTAGGCCATCTTTATGTAGAGCAACAATTCTTTTTTTAGATCCTGAGAGAGTTCTTTGCCATGAGGTGCCATGTTGAACTTCCAGTGACCAGTATGAGAGAGTGAGAGTGATAAGTTGTACACTCACTACTTTACATTGTAGCAAAGTGTCATTTTTTCAGTGTTGTCATGAAAAGATAGAAGAAAATATTTAGAAAAACGTGAGGGGTGTACCCACTTTTGTGAGATACTGTATGTATCATTGAACCCCTCATATTACAACCCCACCAGCACAATGGTGATATCTCTGGCTGATATTTTGCACTAACACAGGGGTAACATTTATAGTTCATTTCTATAGTGTTTATGTCTTCCACCATACCACGGACTGCTCACTTGACGCCAGTGGCGGCCCGTCCATTACCCCCCCATCCATGCATCAGGCCCTCTTATCTACATACAGGGCTCCAGGTGCATGGATTCCAATGGTGGGGGTGTGTTGTTGTTTTTTTTGAAGCAAGTGATTAGAGCCAGAGGCTCTAATAGGTTTCAAAAATGGTGGGCTCAGGGTGCAGAGCAATGCCCCCCAATCCCATCCAGCTGTGTGACAATAGTGAATGAATATTCACTATTGCCACATTGATTTTCCTCCCAGGCCAATCAGGAGGTGGGTTTTGAGACCTGTCACCTGATTGGCTGAAAAGACAGGTGATCCTAGTGAACGCCTAGGAGGAGGAGGAAGAAGCCACATGGCGTAAACCGCCGAAGTTGAGGAGGAGAGGATACAAAAGTAGCTGCCCGCAACCCACCCACTGCCCATAGGAGTCCACAACCCGCCCGTAGGAGTCTGCAACCAGGCCAACACCTAGATTGAGTAAGTGCCAGGGGGAGGGGGTGCCATCGATCATCTCCCCCCCAAAAAAACACCAGCTGCCACTGCTTTTCACTCATTTACACGTGTTCCTATTTCCTTTTCCCACATACCAATGAATTGAGGTATTTCAGTTTCCTCCTATCTTTGTTATTATCTAATATATCTGGGCCACCCCGTGCTTTACATAATTAACTGATTACACAGTTTTCATATTGAATTTATTTATTTTCCCAACCTGATTGGTTGCGGTAGTGTTTCTACAAAGTGCTTCAACTGTAAATACCTCCATTCGTTCAGTGCCATTAAATTATTTGTGTTTTAATTCCTCATATGGACAAATGTTTCCTCTTTTCATTATGTCTTTTAAAATATTTAAAATGTAAAATAATTCTTAACAAAACTTTTCTAGGTCTTTATTATTAAGTGGCCTGGTCCCATCACCTTACCTCAAGAGCAGTCCCCAGTTTGTATTGCTTCTAGATATGATGTCTTTAACAATGGAGACAACTGCGTCACCACCAACTTGACCTATACCTGTGATTCCAGTAAGTGAATTTGATATTATGCAAAAAAAACTATTAACCTATTGTAGCGCTACCCCCGGAGGAGTCGCTTAATGTATGTTTGGTTCTGTACCAACAAGTGTCTGGGGAATGCGCAGGAAAAAGCCAAAGTCTACTTAAGACCAGCTTGCAGACAACCAAATTGACCTATCTAACAGTATGCGTTAAAAAAGGGGTTTAGTCCGCACGCATTTGCAAACGCATGCGTGAGCCACAGAGCCACGTCACGGCACCCTTGTATCTGTGGTCCTAACACTAAACTATGAGTGTCCCCACAGTGGAGGCACATACATTCTGATGGATAAATGAGAGCAGGTGGCTGGAGGGGAGCCCACCAATCCTTAAAGGTACAGGAGCACACCAAACACCCAGCAATAGCACAATGGCTGCAAAGGTGTTGGTGCGCTGCTAGACCAATACAAACACCAACGTGATAACAAAAAACTTGCCACCACTCTCATTTATAGCTGGCTATCGCAGTAAGCAGCATTGGGAGGCTAAAAAAGGTACCAACAAGTGTCTGGGGAATGCCCAGGAAAAAGCCAAAATCTACTTACCACCAGCTTGCAGACAACCAAATTGACCTATCTAACAGTAAGCATTAAAAAAGGGGTTTAGTCTGCACGCATTTGCAAATGCATGCGTGAGCCACAGAGCCCTTTTTTAACGCTTACTGTTAGATAGGTTAATTTGGTTGTCTGCAAGCTGGTGGTAAGTAGACTTTGGCTTTTTCCTGGGCATTCCCCAGACACTTGTTGGTTCCTTTTTTAGCCTCCCAATGCTGCTTACTGCGATAGCCAGCTATAAATGAGAGTGGTGGCAAGTTTTTTGTTATCACGTTGGTGTTTGTATTGGTCCAGCAGCGCACCAACACCTTTGCAGCCATTGTGCTATTGCTGGGTGTTTGGTGTGCTCCTGTACCTTTAAGGAGGGGTGGGCTCCCCTCCAGTCCACCTGCTCTCATTTGTCCATTAAATTCATGTGCCTCCACTGTGGGGACACTCATAGTTTAGTGTTAGGACCACAGATACAAGGGTGCCGTGACGTGGCTCTGTGGCTCACGCATGCGTTTGCAAATGTGTGCGGACTAAACCCCTTTTTTTAACGCTTACTGTTAGATAGGTCAATTTGGTTGTCTGCAAGCTGGTGGTAAGTAGACTTTGGCTTTTTCCTGGGCATTCCCCAGACACTTGTTGGTACCTTTTTTAGCCTCCCAATGCTGCTTACTGCGATAGCCAGCTATAAATGAGAGTGGTGGCAAGTTTTGTTATCATGTGAATGTTTGGTTCTGTACTCTGCCTCTCATCCCCAAGAACGGTCCCAACCCCTCTGGCACACCTACTTGATAATATTAGTGCGGAACCCAGCAATAGAGAGGAAACACAATAATGATAAACCATGAAGTATATTTACCGTCACGTCACCAGCTGTGGAAGTAAATAGAGACTCACACAATATCAATGAACCACTCAGAAATTTTTACTGAGATGAAAGAGAAACACAATATAAGGTATGAATGAACACAACTGATGTTTAACAGTAAAATATCACTTGACATTGATATGCAAAGGTGTGCACCCTTATGACCTGAAAAGGGTCTATGTGGAGGTACACAGAGAGACAAATATCCAAAACCTTTAACACCTGTATTGGATACCCTTCCTCTGAGGCCTCAGCACACAAACCAACAAACAGTGCACAGCATATACTTATGTCCTGTACACACGGTCGGATTTTCCGACGGAAAATGTGTGATAGGACCTTGTTGTCAGAAATTCCGACCGTGTGTGGGCTCCATCACACATTTTCCATAGGAATTTCCGACACACAAAGTTTGAGAGCTTGCTATAAAATTTTCCGACAACAAAATCCGTTGTCGGAAATCCCAATCGTATGTACACAAATCTGACACACAAAGTGCCACGCATGCTCAGAATAAATTAAGAGACGAAAGCTATTGGCTACTGCCCCGTTTATAGTCCCGACGTACGTGTTTTATGTCACCGCGTTCAGAACGATCGGATTTTCCGTCAACTTTGTGTGACCATGTGTATGCAAGACAAGTTTGAGCCAACAACCGTCGGAAAAAATCCTAGGATTTTGTTGTCAGAATGTCCGATCAATGTCTGACCGTGTGTACAGGGCAATACAGTAACACAATGCAAATTTAAAGAATACCTAACAAAATGGCTCCCCCAGGTTGTAATTACTATGTGGGTTATACGCCACCTATAGGTGAATGGACACTGGTGCACTCAAAGACAGGAAGTCCCCCTCTATATAACCCCTCCCATACAGGATGTACCTCAGTTTTTTTGCCAGTGTCTCAAGGTGTTAGTCACGGTGGTTAAAAGTGCTATGCTATGAAGAACTCTGTTGGAAAAATCCTTTACTGGATCAAGGGGCTATGCAATCGGATCCATTTAAGATGCCAGGAAAGTACCCAAACCTCAAGGAAGAAAAAGCGAGGTTTCCTGCCTGTAACGCTCCTCTTTTTAGGGCTGGACCCTGGGAATCCAGCGCTTTGGTCACATAACTAAACTAAAGGTTGTCCTGGCAGGGTGCTGTACAGGTCCAAGGGGGTGGACCCCAGTATACAAAGGGGACCCGGTCTTTGAAGGTCCGTCATGACATAAACCCGCCGTGATGGGTGAAGATTGGGTCTGGCTGTTTTTTCCAGCAGTATCCTGCGGCGGGAGTGGTAAGTCAAGCAGGCTGGATCTGGGGGTCCCCTTGTTAAATGGGGCTTCCAGATTCCGATAAGCCCCCCCGCCCGCAGACCCCCACAACCACCGGATAAGGGTTGTGGGGGTGAGGCCCTTGTCCCCATCAATAAGGATGAGCTTCGTGTTCGAGTCGAACCCATGTTCGAGTCGAACCCATGTTCGACTCGAACATCAGCTGTTCGGTCGTTCGCCGAATTGCGAACGATATGGGCCGTTCGCGCCAAATTCATGTGGCACGTCATGGCCCATAATTCACTGCGGCATCGCAGTGCATTGCTGGCTGATGATTGGCCAAGCATGCACTATGACCCGCATGCTTGGAGAAATCACAGCGCCGCCTGAACAGAGAGCCGTAATTGGCCAAAGCCAAGGAGGATGGCAGGGGATTTAGTACACGCCCCACACTATATAAGGCCGCCTGCACAGCGGCCCTGTGTAGTGTGTGTTCCGGCGTTCATTGAGAGAGAGAGACAGACAGTGACATTTGATTTGAGTTAGATAGATTAGGCAGAACAGTCAGTCAGTTAGCTGCACTTACAGTGTATTGTTTATATATATGTATCCCAGGTGTTGCATATATATATATATATATACACTGTATCCAGTTTAGCTAGATCCGTTCTTGTTATCTTCCTACTGACAGGCAGGCTTGTCTTGTTACAGTATTTACAGCTACCTGAAGAAAATTACTGGTGTTCTTTTGATCCTATTAGTACCACAGTCAGGCAGCTAGACTATTTACAGTAAGTGCAGTGCGTCCTGCTCACAGTGTTCAGCTAAAACTACAAGTTAGTGGGGTGCGTCCTGCTCACAGTGTTCAGCTAAACCTACAAGTTAGTGCGGTGCGCCCTGCTCACAGTGTTCAGATAAACCTACAAGTTAGTGGGGTGCGTCCTGCTCACAGTGTTCAGCTAAAACTACAAGTTAGTGGGGTGCGTCCTGCTCACAGTGTTCAGCTAAACCTACAAGTTAGTGCGGTGAGCCCTGCTCACAGTGTTCAGATAAACCTACAAGTTAGTGGGGTGCGTCCTGCTCACAGTGTTCAGCTAAACCTACAAGTTAGTGGGGTGCGTCCTGATCACAGTGTTCAGCTAAACCTACAAGTTAGTGGGGTGCGTCCTGCTCACAGTGTTCAGCTAAACCTACAAGTTAGTGTGGTGCATCCACCTTACAGTGTTCAGCTAAACCTACAAGTTAGTGGGGTGCGTCCTGCTCACAGTGTTCAGCTAAACCTACAAGTTAGTGGGGTGCGTCCTGATCACAGTGTTCAGCTAAACCTACAAGTTAGTGGGGTGCGTCCTGCTCACAGTGTTCAGCTAAACCTACAAGTTAGTGTGGTGCGTCCACCTCACAGTGTTCAGCTAAACCTACAAGTTAGTGGGGTACGTCCTGCTCACAGTGTTCAGCTAAACCTACAAGTTAGTGGGGTGCGTCCTGCTCACAGTGTTCAGCTAAACCTACAAGTTAGTGGGGTGCGTCCTGCTCACAGTGTTCAGCTAAACCTACAAGTTAGTGTGATGCGTCCACATCACAGTGTTCAGCTAAACCTACAAGTTAGTGGGGTGCGTCCTGCTCACAGTGTTCAGCTAAACATACAAGTTAGTGGGGTGCGTCCTGCTCACAGTGTTCAGCTAAACCTACAAGTTTAGTGCAGTGTGTCCACATCACAGTGTTCAGCTAAACCTACAAGTTAGTGGGGTGCGTCCTGCTCACAGTGTTCAGCTAAACATACAAGTTAGTGCAGTGTGTCCTGCTCACAGTGTTCAGCTAGATCCGTTCCCGTTATCTTCTTACTGGCAGGCAGGCTTGTCTTGTTATAGTATATACAGCTACCTGAAGAAAATTACTGGTGTTCTTTTGATCCTATTAGTACCACAGTCAGGCAGCTAGACTATTTACAGTTAGTGCAGTGCGTCCTGCTCACAGTGTTCAGCTAAACCTACAAGTTAGTGTGGTGCGTCCACCTCACAGTGTTCAGCTAAACCTACAAGTTAGTGTGGTGCGTCCACCTCACAGTGTTCAGCTAAACCTACAAGTTAGTGGGGTGCGTCCTGCTCACAGTGTTCAGCTAAACCTACAAGTTTAGTGCAGTGCGTCCTGCTCACAGTGTTCAGCTAGATCCGTTCCTGTTATCTTCCTACTGACAGGCAGGCTTGTCTTGTTATAGTATATACAGCTACCTGAAGAAAATTACTGGTGTTCTTTTGATCCTATTAGTACCACAGTCAGGCAGCTAGACGATTTACAGTTAGTGCAGTGCTTCCTGCTCACAGTGTTCAGCTAAACCTACAAGTTAGTGGGGTGCATCCTGCTCACAGTGTTCAGCTAAAGCTACCTGTAGAAGGTTGGTGGTGTTCTCATACTACAGGCAGGCAGTTGATTTTGCTAGCTGCAGTATCAGTACATATATATATATATATATATATATATCCCGGCTTAGTACAGCTACAGGCCATTAGGATGTCTGGTGCATCCTCATCAGCACGTGGCCGTGGGACACGCTTGGCCTTTTTTTCGGCAGCTGGCCGTGTTGAGCCGCAACATGTGGAAGACTTGGTCGAGTGGATGACCAAGCCATCCTCATCCTCCTCATCCTCTCTCACCCATGCCCAGGGTACTTTGTCTGGCAAAGCAGCGGCCTCTTCTCTCGGCTCAATGTCATCAGTGACTCCTTCCCTAGCCCCACCATGTCCTTCTGAGGAGTCCCTCGACCACAGTGTTGGGTACATGCTCCAGGAGGATGCCCAGCGTTTGGAAGGCTCTGATGATGATACTGAGCTCGATGAAGGCAGTAACATGAGCACGGACAGAGGGGGTGCCCAAGAAGGACAGCAATCTGGCAGTCATGCTCCCCCTGCTGCAGCATACTGCCAGGTTTGCTCCAGTGATGAGGAGGAAGGGGATGATGAGGTCACTGACTCAACGTGGGTGCCTGATAGGAGAGAGGAGGAGGAGGAGGAGGCGGCACATCACCAATGAGGCAGGATGCCCTCCAGGGGCCAGCCTAAGGGCAGCACATTGACTGCATCACACCCCAAAGCTCCACATGTGCAGGGCACTGCAGTCTCTGCGCGTTATTCAAAAAGTTCTTTGGTGTGCGCCTTTTTTGAGATGAGTGCATCAGATCGCACCGCTGCTATTTGCAACATATGTCTCAAGCGTATCTCGCGTGGCCAAAACATCTCCCGCTTGGGTACCACATGCTTGACCAGACATATGTTGACCTGCCATGCAGTTCGTTGGCAAGCGTATCTAAAAGACCCACACCAAAGAACAAAGAGGACCTCTCCTTGCTCCTCATCAGCTGAGATTTCCAACCCCACTAGACCTTCAGTCCTCTCTGAGACCTGCACTGAGAGGAATGAAGGTGTAGAATTAGGTGTGTCACAGCCAAGTACTTGTGGGCAATCTGTTTTTGGTACACCAACATCAGATTGTACCAGGCAAATTTCCCTGCCCCAGCTGCTGCACCGCCGAAAGAAGTTTGCTCCCAGCTAGGGATGAGCTGAACACCCCCCGGTTCAGTTCGCACCAGAACCTGCGAACGGACCGAAAGTTCTCACGAACGTTAGAACCCCATTGACGTCTATGGGACTCGAACGTTCGAAATCAAAAGTGCTCATTTTAAAGGCTAATTTGCACGGTATTGTCCTAAAAAGGGTTTGGGGACCCGGGTCCTACCCCAGGGGACATGTATCAATGCAAAAAAAACTTTTAAAAACGGCCGTTTTTTCGGGAGCAGTGATTTTAATGATGCTTAAAGTAAAAAAAAAAAGTGAAATATTCCTTTAAATATCGTACCTGGGGGGTGTCTATAGTATGCCTGTAAAGTGACGCGTGTTTCCCGTGTTTAGAACAGTCCCTGCACCAAATGTAATTTTTAAAGGAAAAAATCTCATTTAAAACTGCTTGCGGGTTTAATGTAATGTCGGGTCATGGCAATATGGATGAAAATCAGTGAGACAAACGGCATGGGTACCCCCCAGTCCATTACCAGGCCCTTTGGGTCTTGTATGGATATTAAGGGGAACCCCGCACCCAAATTAAAATAAGGAAAGGTGTGGGGCCACCATGCCCTATGTACTCTGAACAGCAGTATACAGGCGGTGCAAACAAGACAGGGACTGTATGTTTGTTGTTAAGTAGAATCTCTTTGTAATTTTGAACGGGTACATTTTTAACGTGTTTAGCTCCAGCCAAAAAATCTTTTTTAAGCTTTTTGGAAAACATAGGGAAGGGTTATCACCCCTGTGACATTTGTTTTGCTGTCTTTCCTCCTCTTCAGAAGATTTCACCTCACTTTTTGTCCCAATGAAAAATGTTTTTTGAAAATTTGGGTTTTTTTGTGGAACAAGGATTGGAAAGCATCAGTGGAAAGGAGAATTTTTTTTCCCATATTAACTCTTACAGGAGAGAATTTTCCTTCCTAGGGGTAGATTTCATCTCACTTCCTGTTGTCTCCTTCCATTTGCAAGTAGGAGTCGTTTGTAAGTTAGATGTTTGAAAGTAGGGTCCTGCCCTATATACTCAGCAGAAATTTGGGCTTTAGGTGTTGCTGTGGCCACAACACTGTAAGCCCTCGCAAGGCCCTGCTGTGAAATATTAGATCAAGAATTGTAATTACATGCCCCTGTTGAACAGGAGCTGAAAAATTAGGCCTTAGGCACTGGTGCTGGTGCCACAACACTGCAACCCCTTACAGACACTCTAGTTGGAACGCAGGAACGAGCCCTGCTGCAAAGTATTGCATCAAAAATTGTAATTACACGCCCCTGTTAGACAGGAGCAGAAAAATTGGGCCTTGGGCACTGGTGCTGGTGCCACAACACTGCAACCCCTCACAGACACTCTAGTTGGAATGCAGGAACGAGCCCTGCTGCAAAGTATTACATTAAAAATTGTAATTACACACCCCTGTTAAACAGGGGCTGAAAAATTTTGCCTTAGGCACTGGTGGTTTCGCCCAGAACCAAAAATGTTCTTACAAGCTATCAGCGTGATGATTGAGGAGGTAGAGGATAATTACTCAGGGATAGTCACTCAGCATCAGCATAGGCAGTCTTTGAAGGGATCTGAGATTTCAAAAAAAAATATTCGGTTACATCAGCATCAGGTGCTTGGTAGCTGGTGGTGATCCAAGACTGATTCATTTTTATGAAGGTCAGTCGATCGACCGAGTCGGTGGACAGACGCACCCTGTGATCGGTTACCACGCCTCCAGCAGCACTGAATGTGCGTTCCGAAAGAACACTGGATGCAGGACAGGCCAGTAGCTCAATTGCATACTGTGCAAGCTCTGGCCAGTGATCCATCCTCAAGACCCAGTAACCCAGAGGATTTTCGGTGGGAAAGGTGTCCAAGTCTGATCTTGCCCCTAGGTATTCCTGCACCATGTAAAACAGACGCTGGCGATGGTTGCTGGAACCGATCATACCTTGGGGCTGCGGACCAAAAAATTGTCTGAACGCATCGGTCAGACGGCCACCTTCTCCACTGCTCCTTCTTTGACTGACCGAAGCCTCAGCAACACGTTGTCCAGAAGCAGGAGTTTGTAACCTCCCAGTCTCTGGGAACACGTTGCACAGACCTTTCTGCAAGGCCTCCCGAAGATGTTTCATCCTCTGCTCCCTCTGCGATGGCAAGATAAGGTCCGCAACCTTACCCTTGTAACGTGGATCAAGGAGGGTTTCCAGCCAGTATTGGTCCTTCTCCTTGATACCACGAATACGAGGATCCTTACGCAGGCTTTGCAGGATCAGGGAGGCCATGCAGCGTAGGTTTGCTGAGGCATTCGGTCCGGAGTCCTCTGGGTCACTAAGGATGACATGGTCCGCAGCCACCTCCTCCCAGCCACGTACAAGTCCATGTGTTTCTTGGGACTGATCCCTTAAAGACTGCTGCTGATGCTGAGTGCCAGGCTCCACCTCCATACTGACACAATCTTCCTCCTCCTCCTCCTCCTCCTCCTCCTCCTCCTCGTCCTCTTCCTGTGTGATCGGCGGGCACGCAGGAACACTGTCTGGATAAAGGGGGCCTTGAGAGCTAAGGAAGTCCTCCTCTTCCTGCCTCTGTTCTGCCTCAAGTGCCCTGTCCATTATTCCACGCAGCGTGTGCTCCAACAGGTGGACAAGGGGGACAGTGTCACTGATGCATGCACTGTCACTGCTCACCATCCTCGTGGCCTCCTCAAATGGTGACAGGACAGTGCATGCATCCCTGATCATTGCCCACTGGCGTGTGGAAAAAAAACCAAGCTCCCCTGATCCTGTCCTGGTGCCATAGTCGCACAGGTACTCATTGATGGCCCTCTGCTGCGTGTGCAGCCGCTGCAGCATGGCCAACGTTGAGTTCCACCTGGTGGGCATGTCACAGATTAGGCGGTTCTTGGGCAGGTTAAACTCCTTTTGGAGGTCCGTCAGCCGAGCACTGGCATTATACGACCGGCGGAAATGCACACAGACTTTCCTGGCCTGCCTCAGGACATCCTGTAAGCCCGAGTACCTGCCCAAGAACCGCTGCACCACCAAGTTAAGGACGTGAGCCAAACAGGGCACATGGGTCATTTGTCCCTGTCGGAGGGCAGAGAGGAGGTTGGTGCCATTGTCGCAAACCGCCATTCCTGCCTTAAGTTGGCGTGGCGTCAACCACCTCTGAACCTGCCCCTGCAGAGCTGACAGAACCTCTGCCCCAGTGTGGCTCCTGTCCCCCAAGCACACCAGCTCAAGCACCGCATGGCATCTTTTGGCCTGCATACTTGCGTAGCCCCTTGAACGACTACGGAGCACCGCTGGTTCCGAGGAAGAGGCCATGGAGGAAGAAGAAGAGGAGGGGGTGGAGGAGAGAGGTGTGTCACAATCATTAGCATTTTGGAGGCGTGGTGGCGGAACAACCTCCAACACTACTGCACCTTGTCCTGCATCCTTCCCAGCTGCCAGCAGAGTCACCCAATGCGCCGTGAAACTTAGGTAACGTCCCTGTCCATGCCTGCTGGACCATGAGTCAGCGCTAATATGCACCTTACCGCTGACCGCCCTGTCCAGCGAGGCATGGACATTGCCTTCCACATGCCGGTAGAGAGCCGGAATCGCCTTCCGTGAGAAAAAGTGGCGTTTGGGTACCTGCCACTGAGGAACCACACATTCCACAAACTCACGGAAGGGGGCAGAGTCTACCAACTGAAAAGGCAGCAGTTGAAGTGCCAGCAATTTTGCCAAGCTAGCATTCAACCGCTGGGCATGTGGATGGCTGGGAGCAAACTTCTTTCGGCGGTGCAGCAGCTGGGGCAGGGAAATTTGCCTCTTACAATCTGACGTCGGTGTACCAAAAGCAGATTGCCCACAAGTACTTGGCTGTGACACACCTAATTCTACACCTTCATTCCTCTCAGTGCAGGTCTCAGAGAGGACTGAAGGTCTAGTGGGGTTGGAAATCTCAGCTGATGAGGAGCAAGGAGAGGTCCTCTTTGTTCTTTGGTGTGGGTCTTTTAGATGCGCTTGCCAAGGAACTGCATGGCAGGTCAACATATGTCTGGTCAAGCATGTGGTACCCAAGCGGGAGATGTTTTTGCCACGTGAGATACGCTTGAGACATATGTTGCAAATAGCAGCGGTGCGATCTGATGCACTCGTCTCAAAAAAGGCCCACACCAAAGAACTTTTTGAATAACGCGCAGAGACTGCAGCGCCCTGCACATGTGATGCAGTCAATGTGCTGCCCTTAGGCTGGCCCCCCTGAGGGCATCCTGCCTCGTTGGTGATGTGCCGCCTCCTCCTCCTACTCCTCTCTCCTATCAGGCACCCACGTTTAGTCAGTGACCTCATCATCCCCTCCCTCCTCATCACTGGAGCAAACCCGGCAGTATGCTGCAGCAGGGGGAGCATGACTGCCAGATTGCTGTCCTTCTTGGGCACCCCCTCTGTCCGTGCTCATGTTACTGCCTTCATCGAGCTCAGTATCATCATCAGAGCCTTCCAAACGCTGGGCATCCTCCTGGAGCATGTACCCAACACTGTGGTCAAATAGTTCGAGGGACTCCTCAGGAGGACATGGTGGAGCTAGGGAAGGAGTCACTGATGACATTGAGCCGAGGGAAGAGGCCGCTGCTTTGCCAGACAAAGCACCCTGGGCATGGGTGAGAGAGGATGAGGAGGATGAGGACGGCTTGGTCATCCACTCGACCAAGTCTTCCGCATGTTGCGGCTCAACACGGCCAGCTGCCGAAAAAAAGGCCAAGCGTGTCCCATGGCCACGTGCTGATGAGGATGCACCGTCTCCAGGACCAGCACTAGACACAGAGCCTGCTTGCCCTCTCTTATTGGCTTGTGACTGTCTGCCTCTCCTTCTTGGCCTTCCAGACATACTAATGGCCTGTAGCTGCACTAAGCTGGGATATATATATATATATATATATATATATATATATATATATATATATATATATATACTGCAGCTAGCAAAATCAACTACCTGCCTGTAGTATGAGAACACCACCGACCTTCTACAGGTAGCTTTAGCTGAACACTGTGAGGTGGACGCACCCCACTAACTTGTAGGTTTAGCTGAACACTGTGAGCAGGATGCACTGCACTAACTGTAAATAGTCTAGTTGCCTGACCGTGGTACTAATAGGATCAAAAGAACACCAGTAATTTTCTTTAGGTAGCTGTAAATACTTTAACAAGACAAGCCTGCCTGTCAGTAGGAAGATAACAGGAACGGATCTAGCTGAACACTGTGAGCAGGACGCACTGTACTAAATGTAAATAGTCTAGCTGCCTGACCGTGGTACTAATAGGATCAAAAGAACACCAGTAATTTTCTTCAGGTAGCTTTATTTACTGTAACAAGACAAGCCTGCCTGTCAGTAGGAAGATAACAGGAACGGATCTAGCTGAACACTGTGAGCAGGACGCACTGCACTAAATGTAAATAGTCTAGCTGCCTGACCGTGGTACTAATAGGATCAAAAGAACACCAGTAATTTTCTTCAGGTAGCTTTATTTACTGTAACAAGACAAGCCTGCCTGTCAGTAGGAAGATAACAGGAACGGATCTAGCTGAACACTGTGAGCAGGACGCACTGTACTAAATGTAAATAGTCTAGCTGCCTGACCGTGGTACTAATAGGTTCAAAATAACACCAGTAATTTTCTTCAGGTAGCTTTATATACTGTAACAAGACAAGCCTGCCTGTCAGTAGGAAGATAACAGGAACGGATCTAGCTGAACACTGTGAGCAGGACGCACTGCACTAAATGTAAATAGTCTAGCTGCCTGACCGTGGTACTAATAGGATCAAAAGAACACCAGTAATTTTCTTCAGGTAGCTGTAAATACTGTAACAAGACAAGCCTGCCTGTCAGTAGGAAGATAACAGGAACGGATCTAGCTGAACACTGTGAGCAGGACGCACTGTATTAAATGTAAATAGTCTAGCTGCCTGACCGTGGTACTAATAGGATCAAAAGAACACCAGTAATTTTCTTCAGGTAGCTTTATATACTGTAACAAGACAAGCCTGCCTGTCAGTAGGAAGATAACAGGAACGGATCTAGCTGAACACTGTGAGCAGGACGCACTGTACTAAATGTAAATAGTCTAGCTGCCTGACCGTGGTACTAATAGGATCAAAAGAACACCAGTAATTTTCTTTAGGTAGCTGTAAATACTGTAACAAGACAAGCCTGCCTGTCAGTAGGAAGATAACAGGAACGGATCTAGCTGAACACTGTGAGCAGGACGCACTGCACTAAATGTTAATAGTCTAGCTGCCTGACCGTGGTACTAATAGGATCAAAAAAACACCAGTAATTTTCTTTAGGTAGCTGTTAATACTGTAACAAGACAAGCCTGCCTGTCAGTAGGAAGATAACAGGAACGGATCTAGCTGAACACTGTGAGCAGGACGCACTGCACTAAATGTAAATAGTCTAAAATTTAACAGGAACGGATCTAGCTGAACACTGTGTGCAGGACGCACTGCACTAAATGTAAATAGTCTAGAAGATAACAGGAACGGATCTAGCTGAACACTGTGAGCAGGACGCACTGCACTAAATGTAAATAGTCTAGAAGATAACAGGAACGGATCTAGCTGAACACTGTGAGCAGGACGCACTGCACTAAATGTAAATAGTCTAGAAGATAACAGGAACGGATCTAGCTAAACTGAGTACAGTGTATATATATATATGCAACACCTGGGATGCATATATATACACAATACACTGTAAGTGCAGCTAACTGACTGACTGTTCTGCCTAATCTATCTAACTCAAATCAAACACTGTCTCTCTGTCTATCTCTTTCAACGCCAGAACACACACTACACAGGGCCGCCGTGCAGGCGGTCTTATATAGTGTGGGGCGTGTACTAAATCCCCTGAGCCATAATTGGCCAAAGCCTCCTTGGCTTTGGCCAATTACAGGTCTCTCTGTTCAGGCGGCGCTGTGATTGGCCAAGCATGCGGGTCATAGTGCATGCTTGGCCAATCATCAGCAAGCAATGCACTGCGATGCCACAGTGAATTATGGACCGTGACGCGCCACACGAATTTGGCGCGAACGGCCCATATCGTTCGCAATTCAGCGAACGACCGAACAGCCGATGTTCGAGTCGAACATGGGTTCGACTCGAACACGAAGCTCATCCCTACTCCCAGCCATCCACATGCCCAGCGGTTGAATGCTAGCTTGGCAAAATTGCTAGCACTTCAACTGCTGCCTTTTCAGTTGGTAGACTCTGCCCCCTTCCGTGAGTTTGTGGAATGTGCGGTTCCACAGTGGCAGGTACCCAAACACCAATTTTTCTCACGGAAGGCGATTCCGGCTCTCTACCGGCATGTGGAAGGCAATGTCCATGCCTCGCTGGACAGGGCGGTAAGGTGCATATTACCGCTGACTCATGGTCCAGCAGGCATGGACAGGGACGTTACCTAAGTTTCACGGCGCATTGGGTGACTCTGCTGGCAGCTGGGAAGGATGCAGGACAAGGTGCAGTAGTTTTGGAGGTTGTTCCACCACCACGCCTCCAAAATGCTAATGATTGTGACACACCTCTCTCCTCCACTCCCTCCTCTTCTTCTTCCTCCATGGCCTCTTCCTGTGCTTTGTCCTCAGAACCATTGGTGCTCCGTAGCTGTTCAAGGGGCTACGCAAGTACGCTGGCCAAAAGATGCCATGCGGTGCTTGAGCTGGTGTGCTTGGGGGACAGGAGCCACACTGGGGCAGAGGTTCTGTCAGCTCTGCAGGGGCAGGTTCAGAGGTGGTTGACACCACGCCAACTTAAGGCAGGAATGGTGGTTTGAGACAATGGCACCAACCTCCTCTCTGCCCTCCGACAGGGACAAATGACCCATGTGCCCTGTTTGGCTCACGTCCTTAACTTGGTGGTGCAGCGGTTCTTGGGCATGTACTCGGGCTTACAGGATGTCCCGAGGCAGGCCAGGAAAGTCTGTGTGCATTTCCGCTGGTCAAATAATGCCAGTGCTTGGCTGACGGACCTCCAAAAGGAGTTTAACCTGCCCAAGAACCGCCTGATCTGTGACATGCCCACCAGGTGGAACTCAACGTTGGCCATGCTGCAGCGGCTGTACACGCAGCAGAGGTCCATCAATGAGTACCTGTGCGACTATGGCACCAGGACAGGGTCAGGGGAGCTTGTTTTTTTCCCCCGCCAGTGGGCCATGATAAGGGATGCATGCACTGTCCTGTCACCATTTGAGGAGGCCACGAGGATGGTGAGCAGTGACAGTGCATGCATCAGTGACACTGTCCCCCTTGTCCACCTGTTGGAGCACACGCTGCGTGGAATAATGGACAGGGCACTTGAGGCAGAACAGAGGCAGGAAGAGGCGGACTTCCTTAGCTCTCAAAGCCCCCTTTATCCAGACAGTGTTCCTGTGTGCCCGCCGATCACACAGGAAGAGGAGGAGGAGGAGGAAGATTGTGTCAATATGGAGGTGGAGCCTGGCACTCAGCATCAGCAGCAGTCTTTAAGGAATCAGTCCCAAGAAGCACATGGACTTGTACGTGGCTGGGAGGAGGTGGCTGCGGACCATGTCATCCTTAGTGACCCAGAGGACTCCGGACCGAATGCCTCAGCAAACCTACGCTGCATGGCCTCCCTGATCCTGCAAAGCCTGCGTAAGGATCCTCGTATTCGTGGTATCAAGGAGAAGGACCAATACTGGCTGGCAACCCTCCTTGATCCACGTTACAAGGGTAAGGTTGCGGACCTTATCTTGCCATCGCAGAGGGAGCAGACGATGAAACATCTTCGGAGGCCTTGCAGAAAGGTCTGTGCAACGTGTCCCCAGAGACTGGGAGGTTACAAACTCCTGTTTCTGGACAACGTGTTGCTGAGGCTTCGGTCAGTCAAAGAAGGAGCGGTGGAGAAGGTGGCCGTCTGACCGATGCGTTCAGACAATTTTTTGGTCCGCAGCCCCAAGGTATGATCGGTTCCAGCAACCATCGCCAGCGTCTGTTTTACATGGTGCAGGAATACCTATGGGAAAGATCAGACTTGGACACCTTTCCCACAAAAAATCCTCTGGGTTACTGGGTCTTGAGGATGGATCACTGGCCAGAGCTTGCACAGTGTGCAATGGAGCTACTGGCCTGTCCTGCATCCAGCGTTCTTTCGGAACGCACATTCAGTGCTGCTGGAGATGTGGTAACCGATCACAGGGTGCGTCTGTCCACCGACTCGGTCGATCGACTGACCTTCATAAAAATGAATCAGTCTTGGATCACCCCCAGCTACCAAGCACCTGATGCTGATGTAACCGAATAATTTTTTTTGAAATCTCAGATCCCTTCAAAGACTGCCTATGCTGATGCTGAGTGACTATCCCTGAGTAATTATCCTCTTCCTCCTCAATCATCATGCTGATAGCTTGTAAGAACATTTTTGGTTCTGGGCGCCACCACCAGTGCCTAAGGCACAATTTTTCAGCCCCTGTTTAACAGGGGCGTGTAATTACAATTTTTGATGCAATACTTTGCAGCAGGGCTTGTTCCTGCATTCCAACTAGAGTGTCTGTGAGGGGTTGCAGTGTTGTGGCACCAGCACCAGTGCCTAAGGCCCAATTTTTCAGCCCCTGTTTAACAGGGGCGTGTAATTACAATTTTTGATGCAATACTTTGCAGCAGGGCTCGTTCCTGCGTTCCAACTAGAGTGTCTGTGAGGGGTTGCAGTGTTGTGGCACCAGCACCAATGCCTAAGGCCCAATTTTTCTGCCCCTGTTTAACAGGGGCGTGTAATTACAATTTTTGATGCAATACTTTGCAGCAGGGCTCGTTCCTGCGTTCCAACTAGAGTGTCTGTGAGGGGTTGCAGTGTTGTGGCACCAGCACCCCCACCACCACCACCAAAGGCCCAATTTTTCTGCCCCTGTTCAACAGGGGCATGTAATTACAATTCTTGATCTAATATTTCACAGCAGGGCCCATTTCTGCACCCAGCAAGAGTGAGTGAGGACTTACAGTGTTGTGGCACCAGCACCACCACCACCAAAGGCCCAGTTTTTCTGCCCCTGTTCAACAGGGGCATGTAATTACAATTCTTGATCTAATATTTCACAGCAGGGCCCTGTGAGGGCTTACGTTGTTGTGGCCACAACAACACCTAAGGCCCAAATTTCTGCTGAGTATATAGGGCAGGCCCCTACTTTCAAACATCTAACTTACAAATGACTCCTACTTGCAAACAGAAGGAGACAACAGGAAGTGAGATGAAATCTACCCCTGGGAAGGGAAATTCTCTCCTGTAAGAGTTAATGTGGGAAAAACATTTCTCCTTTCCACTGATGCTTTCCAATCCTTGTTCCACAAAAAACCCCAAATTCTCAAAAAACATTTGTCATTGGGACAAAAAGTGAGGTGAAATCTTCTAAAGAGGAGGAAAGACAGCAAAACAAATGTCACAGGGGTGATAACCCTTCCCTATGTTTTCCAAAAAGCTTAAAAAAGATTTTTTGGCTGGAGCTAAACACGTTAAAAATGTTCCCGTTCAAAATGACAAACAGATTCTACTTAACAACAAACCTACAGTCCCTGTCTTGTTTGCACCGCCTGTATACTGCTGTTCAGAGTATATAGCAGTGTTTCTCAACTCCAGTCCTCAAGGCGCCCCAACAGGTCATGTTTTCAGGATTTCCCTCAGATGAAACTGCTGTGGTAATTACTAAGGCAGTGAAAATGATCAAATCACCTGTGCAAAATAATGGAAATCCTGAAAACATGACCTGTTGGGGCGCCTTGAGGACTGGAGTTGAGAAACACTGGTATATAGGGCCTGGTGGCCCCACACCTTTCCTTATTTTAATTTGGGTGCGGGGTTCCCCTTAATATCCATACAAGACCCAAAGGGCCTGGTAATGGACTGGGGGGTACCCATGCCGTTTGTCTCACTGATTTTCATCCATATTGCCAGGACCCGACATTACATTAAACCCGCAAGCAGTTTTAAATGAGATTTTTTCCTTTAAAAATGACATTTGGTGCAGGGACTGTTCTAAACACGGGAAACACGCGCCACTTTACAGGCATACTATAGACACCCCCCAGGTATGATATTTAAAGGAATATTTCACTTTTTTTTTTTTTACTTTAGGCATCATTAAAATCACTGCTCCTGAAAAAAACGGCCGTTTTTAAAAGTTTTTTTGCATTGATACATGTCCCCTGGGGTAGGACCCAGGTCCCCAAACCCTTTTTAGGACAATACCATGCAAATTAGCCTTTAAAATGTGCACTTTTGATTTCAAACGTTCGAGTCCCATAGACGTCAATGGGGTTCTAACGTTCGTGCGAACTTTCGGTCCGTTCGCAGGTTCTGGTGCGAACCGACCCGGGGGGTGTTCGACTCATCCCTACCCATCAACATGGGGACATCCTCCCCATGTTGAGGGCATGTGGCCTGGTATGGTTCAGGAGGGGGCTCTCTCTCAAACCCCCACTTTTTCATGCGGCCTGCCAGGTTGCGTGCTCAGATAAGGGTCTGGTATGGATTTTTAGGGGGACCCCCACGCCATTTTTTTTTTATTTTGGTGCGGGGTTCCCCTTAATATTCATACCAGACCCAAAGGGCCTGGTAATGAACTGTGGGGGAATCCCATGCCATTTTTTTCAATGACTTTTATGTGTATTGCAGAGACCCGAAAATTCATTATAGCAGCCGACACTAGCACTAGTACTTTTAAATGACTTTTTTTTCCTTTAGAAATGTCATTTTGCTCTCAGACTGTTCTAAACATGGGAAACATGTGCCACTTTACAGCATACTATAGACACCCCCCAGGTACAAAATTTAAATGAATATTTCACTTTTATTGTTTCACTTTAATCATTATTAAAATCACTGCTTCCGAAAAAATGTCCCCTGGGGCAGGACCCAGGTCCCCAAACACTTTTTATGACAATAACTTGCATATTAAACTTTAAAATTAGCACTTTTGACTATTCATGTTCGTGTCCCATAGACTTTAACGGTGTTCGCGTGTTCAAACAAATTTTTTGCCTGTTCGCATGTTCTGCTGTGAACCGAACAAGGGGGTGTTCGGCCCATCCCTACTTATGGTTAAACTATGTCTTGCCTATTTTGTACCACTAGAGGGTGTAAATTGTAACATATCTGATGTTTGACATTACCATGCCTCCCCTGTGTGTGCTCAGTGTCCAGCAATGGTCCTGTGGAAAAGCATTGCCCTTTACTCCACTCTGTCGCATCTGCCAAAGGGCTTGGGGGATCACTTGCCTCCTGTACAAGGAGGCCGGCATCCCCCTGGTGACAGCCCCCCCCAGCCATCCCGATTGCGGGACCCCGTCGTCCACACGCGCTGGTGGGAATCTGCCTTATTTAAATAAGCTGCCCATGGGCACGGGGGGCGTGACCTAGGCACGGCCGGAGTGCACGAGGAACCAGCAAGCATGTTATATACGGAGGAGGTGCAAGGCTCACTGCCTATAAAAAGTTTTACTCTTGAAAGAGTCTGGTGGCTGACAGTAGGACACAGAAGCATACAAGGACATGTAAGCACTGTATAGGTGTTGGATACAGGCATTATTTAAAGGCACGTTTACTCAGCATCAGGCTGAGCAGTGATAGCGGCATATTTTATTACTGGACTAATAGCTCGGCAGTAGATGTATATTGTAAGTACCTCTGCCTTTTGTGCTTAGGACTATGTCTCCCCCCGAAAGAAAGCTGGTGGGAAGGCAGCAGGGAGAAGCGCAAAGGCACCGCGCCGAGTCCCAAGGCCTCTGTATGAAGGGGCGCCCCCGCTCGATTGAGTGGGGGGAAGGCTTCTGCAGTTTTCAGGGGCTTGGCAGGAAGAGATCCAGGACAGATGGGCCATCTCCACAGTATCTCTAGGGTACAAACTAGAGTTTCCACCACTTTGTTTTCTAAAATCAAACATTCCCAAAGACCCAGTAAAAAGAAGGTCTAGACCGATTGATGTCTCAGGGTGTAATCATAGAGATTCCCTCAGAAGAGCAGGGCATGGGTTTTTACTCAAATCTCTTCACGGTGCCAAAACAAAATGGAGATGTCAGGCCCATTCTAGATCTCAAAGATCTAAATCAATTTCTTAACATCCGCTCAGTTGTGTCCACCAAGCAGGGAGGAGAATTTCTATCGTCAATAGACATCAAGGATACATATCTGCATGGTCCACTGCAGGGGTGGCAGTGGAGGGCAGTATGATGGGGTGGAGGGCAGTATGATGGGAGGGGGTGTCAGTGGAAGGCAGTATGATGGGAGGGGAAGCAGTGGAAGGCTGTATGATGGGAGGGGAGGCAGTGGAGGGCAGTATGATGGGGTGGAGGGCAGTATGATGGGAGGGGAGGAAATGGAGGGCAGTATAATGGGGGGTTAGTGGAGGGCAGTATAATGGGAGGGGTGGCAGTGGAGAGCAGTATAATGAGAGGGGTGGCAGTGGAGGGCAGTATAATGGGGGGATTAGTGGAGGGCAGTATAATAGGAGGGGTGGCAGTGGAGGGCAGTATAATTAGAGAGGGCAGTAAGATGGAAGGGGTAGCAGTGGAGGGCAGTATAATGGGGGGTTAGTGGAGGGCAGTATAATAGGAGGGGGGCAGTATGATGGGATTGGGGCAGTATGATGGGAGGGCAGCATAATGGGGGGTAGTGGAGGGCAGTATGGGGGGACTGTATAGCATGACTGGAGGGGGGCAGTGTATGGGAGGGAGCAGACTGACCATGAGCATACTCAGAGTCAGGGCAATGCAGGGAGCATTTCTCCTACCTTTCTTCCAGCGTAGGAACAGCCTTCAGGGAAGACCCGGAGTCGGGGGTGGAGTTGGGGGTGGAGCTTAAGCGCGAGGAGGAATCCTCTTCCGACTCGCACTGAAGGCTGGGGCTCCACTCTCCTCCTCGTCGTGACGTCACTGGTTGTTAGATGCCAGGTGGGCCATGCCTAGCAACCAGTTGTTTTGGCAGTGAGCCAGGCAGCGTCTGGGGGTGAAATGAAGCAGTCTCAGCCAGAATTAGTACAGTGAGGGACAGCGGCAATGTGGTGGCAATTTTATGGGGGATCGGTCAATGGGGCAATTACGGGACATTGTATTGTTCCAGAATGAAGGTGCCCAGGACGCGGGACAGACCTCCCACAGCGGGACTTTCACGGGCAATCCGTGACGGGTGGGAGGTATGCTTTAGGAGTATTGGTTTATACCTCCTCTATACATCATTTTTGGCTCTCTATTGATCATTTAAGATATTTTTAAATATTTTTCTGGGAATTCATATGAATGGCAGCAGCGATAATATGGGTGTATTGCTGCCTACATACACATTTTAACCTTATTTTTGTTTTTGTCTTTATTTCCATTTTATATTTATTTAATTTTATTTCTATTTTTATATTCATCTTTATTTTTATTTTTCATTTTCATTCATACATCTCATACTTTAATTATCCCATACTACACACGTCTCCCACTTTTTTAACTAATTTAATTACATTTTAACATTAGTTTACATTGATATATATTGATTGTAGCATTTCCTATAATTCACAACTTGTTTGATATACTTACCCACAGGGGCGTTGCTAGGTCTGCAAAAGATCTGGGGCTAGAGCCCATAGCAGCGGTCACCAACCTTTTTGCATGCCCCGGGGGGGGGGGGCGGAGACTGGTGGTAAGCAATTTTTCACAGGCGATGGCTCGTGTTGGCGCTTCAATCACCATGGCACCTTGGTTGATATGGTGTCAGGGAGATTGAAGAAGTACATTATTTCTTACATCTTGTTAAATTCTAATATGTAATGAAGTGGTTCAACTCATTATACTGCAGAATCAGTGGGAGCTCTGGGTGTGTCACTTGCCACATCTCCTGCCACCAGATGCAGCATGTTACTTGCCACTTTTACCTGGCAGCAAATGTGGATTGTTACTTGCCACGTCTCCTGCCACCATTTGCAGATTGTCACTTGCCACATCTTTTGTCACCATTTGCAGATTGTCACTTGCCACATCACCTGTCACTATTTGCAGATTGTCACTTGCCACGTCTCCTGGCACCATTTGCAGATTGCCACATCTCCTGCCACCATTTGCAGATTGTCACTTGCCACGTCACCGGCTACCAGATGTGGGTTGTCACTTGCCAACTGATGTGGATTGTCACTTGCCATGCCAGTCAGTGCCACCAAATGTGCATTGACGCTGCATTGGTGGCAGGCTGACAAGCACCTCCGACATTCAAGCAAGGGGGTCTGGCTGCAAAGTGGAGCTCTATGATGACAGGAAGCACATGGCCTCAACTCTACCATGCTGTTAGGGCGGAAGAGCACTGATGTGTGGCTGGCAGTGGGAGATGATCTCATCTCTCTGCTGCTCGCGGCACCTCACTCCCAAATTGAAGAGGCCTGGCTGCGAAGAGCGCTGATGTGGAGCGGGCGGAGAGAGATGTCATCTCTGCTCGTCTGCCTGCTCACTTCTCTCTTCTCCCCCGCCACTCTCATGCAGTCAGCATGCCCGCTGCAGCAGCTGCAACCTGCTGGTTAGGCAGGGACCCTGCAGCAAGAGACTCGGGGCTATGGGCCCCAGATTCGGGGCTATAGCCCCAATAGCCACCCCTTAGCAACGCCCCTGCTTACCCACCTAAAATATGGCTGCCACTATCAATATGACGTAGGAGTATATCTGTGTATGGACTAATCAAAAATGGCCACATCCATGTTGGAGACAAGATTCCAACAAAATGGCCGATAACTCACTTCCTGTTTTTCTACATAAATTGATTTGGCTTAGAACCAATCCGGTTCTCCTGATGAAGACACGTGGTGTGTCGTAATGCAAAGAGAGTAACCGGACACCGAAAGACCGGAAGTGATGTGAGAGGCGTCTGTAACGCTGCTAAATTTACAGCTCTGCTGTTTTAATATTTCATTGTTGTAAGTGCCCATTTGGCCTTTTAATTAATAAATCAGTGTGTTTAAACGTACTGCGCTATGGGAGTCTCTCTTTCATCCCTCACATATGCTTGCTGTATATGAACATCCACGCTGTGCTGACACATTGGAAGCACTCATTTGAAACACAGCAATAGGAGAAGCACCATCCACTATTAGTGGATCCCAGGAGGTTTGTCAACCATATAGATCTGAAAAAGCTAAGTACCATGTACATTGAGGTAAGAGTCTAGAGAGCACTGAGTGATGCACATGAGATTCCACATGGGAGATTATTTATTGAAGACCCTGTCTGAAGCACTGTCTGCACCTGCACATTATTGCTTCTTTGTACATGATAAGGATCGACCATTCACATATTTGTATGAACAGCCTATATCTCTGCACAGGATAGCTTTTTTGCACAGGATTAGGATTGTTTACTTTTGCACATCACTACACAGTAAATTATTTCACATATAACTGCACAGTCATTATTTTTGACATAGCAGTATTTGTACAGAAGATTTTCTCTGATGATTTTTAGCTAATTTATTTTACTATATTTCAGTTGCACTGATCACTATTTATCTTCACCCATTCTAAGTGCACTGTATAGACTTTTGGTCCAGCTGCAACTGGTTAGATTTATCTTACAGATTCATTATTTATTCATTTATTTTATTCACTGTGATAGCGGGAGGGACTTTATGACATAGGTCACCCTTGTGCCCATGGGATTTGAATCTAGTTTTGTAGGCTTTACAAAGACAGCCCTTTGAGCCGATGCACCATATTCCCTTGATCCTTTTGACAAGGAAATTGGTATTTTTGGTTGCGGTAACCTCAGCAAGAAGAGTTTCAGAATTGGCAGCTTTCTCTTGTAAAAAGCCATACTTAACTATGCATAAGGATAAGGTGGTGTTGCATCCTCACCCAACCTTTTTTCCTTTTGGTAGTATCCAGTTCATCTGAATCAAGATGTCTCCCTGCCTTCCTTTTTTCCAGAACCCTGTTCTGCGGAGGAGAAATTGTTACACTCTCGATGTAGTGAGAGCAGTTAGGATCTATCTGAAAGTGACAGCTCAGATACGGAAGACTGGTACTTTGTTTGTGCTGCCGGAAGGGCCCAGGAAAGGGCAGGCAGAGTCAAAATCAACTATTTCAAAGTGGATTTGTCAGGTTATAATTCAGGCTTATGGTTTGAAAAGAAAGGTTACACCTTTTCAAGTTAAAGCGCACTCTACCAGAGCAGTGAGTGCTTCATGGTCGCTGCATCACCAAGCCTCTGTGACTCAGATTTGCAAGGCCGCAACTTTGTCGTCAGTCCATACATTTATGAAATTTTATCAGATGGATGTAAGACGGCAAGAAGATGCCACTTTTGGACGCAGTATACTGTAGGCAGCAGTATAGGTTCTCACATCTGATGGCGGCCTGCTTTGATTTGTGTCTCCCTCCCCTCAGATGGCATTGCTTTGGGACATTCCACATAGCAATTTTAATGGCTGCTCTGTGTCCCGTGATGTACGATAAAGAAAGTAGGATTTTTATAACAACTTAGCTGTAAAATCCTTTTCTTGGAGTACATCACGGGACACAGAGGTCCCTCCCTTCTTTGGGATATATATATATATATATATATATATATATATATATATATATTATTGCTTTGCTACAAAATCTGAGGTACTTCCTGTATGGGAGGGGTTATATAGAGGGGGACTTCCTGTCTTTGAGTGTACCAGTGTCCATTCACCTTTAGATAGAGTATAACCCACAGAATAATTACTATGGCTGCTCTGTGTCCCATGATGTAATCCAAGAAAAGGATTTTACAGATAAGCTGTTATAAAAATCCTAATTTTGTAATCCAGGTAGGCAAAAGACAAAAGGAAAAGAACAAAGGTGTACTGATGAATACTCAAACTGAAGCAATATCACCACTTGTAGATTCCTAGATTCCTCTTTAAATGTGAGTGCAATACAGTACTGACCTTACAGCGCAAAGGAGAAAAGACAAGGCCTCGAGTGCCAGCTATGTGATGCCTGTGAAGAAGTAGATTCACATCCGTGGAACTACAAGTCTCACCAGCCAGTCTGTAGAAAAGAACTCACTCAGCAATACTGTAATCTCTATCTGGATGTGCAGGTGCTCTCTCACCACAATAAACCCCAGTAGAAGGTTCTTGCCAGAATCCCTATTGGTGTCTCTGTCTGGTGAAAATGGCGCTGCCACGGCACGCTGCAACTCCGGGGGGGGGGGGGACTGGAGTGCAGGTGGTCCCAGATGCTCTGAAGCGCAGGCTGGTCCTCTGACTGTAGTAGCGATGCTGTCCTCTTAGTTGGGCGATCCGGCTCTCCGCTGTATAGGCCGCAGTCTCTCACTCCCTGTCAAACACAGACCTCCTGCTGGCAGGCAGGTTCAGAATGGCTTCCAGAGAGCTATATCTAGGCCTCATCTATCCCTCTAATAGTCTCTCCCAGCAGTCCTCTTGCCTTTTCAATGCAGCCTGGGATTTGTAGTCCAGCCCCCCTCACCAGTCAGTTAGGCTGCTTTGTGCTGGGACTTCCTATTCCACATTCCACAGTTCTTTGCTGCTCCTTCTTGCTGATTGGCTCCCAGTCTCTTCCAATAGGGAGGCTATAGAATAAGGAGAGTAAAAAAGCCCACGCAGCTGCTAGCAGGCAACTCTCTCCAATGTAGATTACATCAACCTGGAGAGGTACCTGCTACACTATTAAATACCTCATATCTCATGTCTAGGTTCTCTTGCCATGCCGTGCCCGTTCTGACACTATTATTGGCAAGACCCAGCTGGCGGTGTGTTTTTATTCCTTTATTAATGTGTGTATGTAGTGTATGAAATGGTTAAATACCTGCCTGTTTGATCATTTGCATTTTGTGTACCATTGGGGGAGGGGAGATTATTATTGAAAATTTTCGATTTCCTCATAACAAAATGTATTTCCCCTCACTTTTGATGATGTCACTCTTAAAACCGTACAGTATTAAACCCAAAACCAAAAATGTAACATATTGCAGCTTACCAACCTTTAGATGTGGTGGCTGCATTTGTTTTCTTTTTTTAGGCTTTCTTTCCCTCTGTTTTCACCTAGTGATCTTGCCAGTAACACACCTCCTGTATTAGAGCCCCTCCCCCTACTCTGGATGAAGGAGAACATGGGGAACCTTTGGACATCCGTATTGTCTGTCTGGGGGGAGGGGAGTGTTCGATTGACAAGCATAAACTCCAAACTTCTGCTGTTTTTCTCTAGCCAAAACCTTTGCATTTATTTCTTTAATAAACACTGTCTGTGTCCTATTGGCAAGCTTTCCACTCACTTCCTGTTAGACACAAAAGGAAAATTATTCCCAAAAATTCCTTCTTGGGAAGTTGTCATGCCAGATTGGGTGTCCCAGTATGGACAGTCCCCTCACCACCTGTTCGGTAACCAAATGTCTCACCACGATCCATCCCAATTCTCTTGGTGGCCTGTTGTAATGGTAGGCTTGTGGAAAATGCCTTTTATTAAAGTGGGACCTTCATAGACCTGTGATGGTCACTCTGTGGTACAGCTCCTCATTTTCATGCTTACATATTATAAAAGATACTCCTTTTTTTCCAAACTTCATTGACTCATGGAGGTCTAGCAATTAAGACTGAAATAATAATTGTCTTTGGCTGCACTCCACCTTATTTTCTCCAGCTCTGTAAAGTTTGACTCGAAAAGTTTGAATGTAAATACGGTGAAACATATAGAGATTGGTGGAGAAAAAACAAAACAGAAATGCTGCACCCCCATTGCCTAGATTGGTCCATTCCATTTTCTATTTGATGTGAGGAATTTTTTTTTTTACCTTGGTTGAAAAATTGGTGCCGCTTGATTTGGAGTTTGAAAAAAGTATATTTCTGGCAATAATGGGACAAAATATCAGCCTGGTATGAATAAGGGTCACCATGATGTAACCTATGGTTGGCTGTAAAGAAAGAAATGTCTAAAGCTAATACATGTTAGATGTGACTTCATGTTGTCATGTTAATCTCTCCTTTTCTCTCAACAAAAGGCACTTCAGCTAACAATCAGCAGGTGACTGGTCAAAAGTTAACAGAAGCCACTTCAGATAACCGTCAGCAGGTGACTGTTCCTATCCTGACCAGCGATGAGTGCCAGAAACGTTGGGGAACCAAGAGCCAAAAAAACAAGATCTGCACTGGTCTCTCCTCCTGCATGGTATGATGGCCTAAAGATTTATTATCGACCAGTGTTGGTTCTCTTTAGTTAGCTTGGGGAACAGGACAGTATCTTCTGGGTCGGACTATCTCTAGTTGGGTCTTTTATCAGAGTAGATCTGTTTGTAACCTCACAATCTCATATACAAGAGAATTATAATTTGTGTATAGGAGAATAAATGATTAGGAATAAAACCAGTCCTACAGTAATTAGTGACAAGTGACCATTAAAGAATTTGCTCCACCATTGATATGCTGGATCTGGTCCTGTGTTCTGTTTGAAAGTGTAAACGCGTGCAAAGGAAATATTTCTTCTTCTGTTTCATAGTGTGGATTACTGGCCACACAATCACTGTTGAAACTAACTGGTGGACTGTTTTAGACTCATTAAAGACTCACTTGTAGGCAGGTGCAGTTTGTAGCCTTGCAGTTGGGGAAGGAAGGCAAGAGGAGCATAGTTCCTCTATGGTTTCCTGGGTTACTGGGGGAGCAATCTGGTAGAAATCCGCCACCCCATGTGACTCTGGCAGCCATATTGGATGAGGCAGAGCCTATAAGCCCCTGACTCCCAGGTTTGGCACACTTTGGGGATTATTTAAGAAAGGCAAATCCACTTTGCACTGCAAGTGCCCTTGAGAGTGCACTTAAAGTGCACTTGGAAGTGCAGTCAATTTAAATTTAAGGGGTAGATCTGAAATGAGTGGCAGCTCTGCTGATTTTATCATCCAATCAAGTGCAAGCTAAAATGCATAGATGCTATACCTATGCACTGTCCCATGGGAGGAGTTCAGGCGTTCCTTCAATATCTGGAAGCACAATCATCACTGTGTGGTTGGTACATGTTGGTGACATCATGGTCATTGTTGGGGGTATATGATTTACCAAGAGGTAGATGATTTCCATTGGTGACTGAGCCCACCAAACTCCCACCAGTAACTGAAATACAAGTTTTCACTGACTTTAATCAATGCACTAACTGATCAAAATATGAAGCTAGACCCTCCACATCTGCTAAATTGATGTCGGGTGAGGATGGAATTTTCCGGTAGGAGCGATGTCCAGGTGTAAGTACATATTTCCATGGTTTCAAAGTTCTGTAAAAACTGCAGGCCAATAATGCATACAATACGTTCACTTAAATACTAATGGGAAACTTTCTTAGAACTTCTATTTTAACTCCTTTTCAGGTTGCCCCTGGTGCAGGCCTTCTGTGTAAAAGGAATGGAACCTGGATCATGGCCGGTATTGCGACCTCTTCCTGCTCTAAATCTAAGCCTGCCATGTTTACCCATATGTCCGCATTTAGAGGCTGGATAGAAGAGACTATTCCTGATAACTAAATACGGTTTAATCCATGTCTGATTGTCAATAAAGTGACTTTGAATTAAGATATGTCTGAATTTTTTAAATAGAGTACATACATTCACAAAGTGAACAAAAACACATTCAACTAATTGGGTAAATGAGACATTTGAAGATGTTGGCTTTTTGTTGAGGTGGTGACCAGTATGTAAGTCTCTCACTTTCTGTTTGTTGTATTTAGTTGCCTTGTATTGGTTAGTAAATGACATCTGAAGGGGGACACAAATGGGAACGGTCGAATTTCTATTACGCAAAAACAAAAAATGGGCCACACTCTCCCTTTTAAGAGTATGTTTATAGAGTATATACTATTATAGGAGAAAAAAGGCCAAAACTTTTTTTGGCTCAGCCTCTCAGTGAGGTGATGAGATCTGTAGTGGATTATTTAAAGCTTCTCTTTATAAGCAAATAATTCCATGCGGTAATAAGCACAATCATAGCTCTTGTATAATGCCTGGAAAACGCACTTGTATCTCTAAGCAACACAGACAGACGCTGGTATTACCTTGAGCGTAACAGACCATCCTCCCTAGGATGAGCAGATCCTTTTATTTATACTGTAAACATGAATAACAAAGGAAGGTGGTGGCTTCAGATTCAGCCAATCAGACACTTATATTCTATCAAAAGAACGAATCACACACATGTATATATTCAAATAGAATTCCAGTAGTGACGTGTGCAGATGGTCATGTGCAGAGCCATGCGGCCAGCCCCTTGTGAGACACAAAGTGTCTCACAATTTGAACACTAACTACATGGCTCTGAACACAATTGCGTGCACACCATCCCACTGCTACCAATGACGCGAGCCGTACTCTATCATGGCTCAGTGGGCCATAATTTTTGTATGGTTATGCTATGGTTCCCATGTACACAGATCTGCTTACTAGGAGCATTAATGCAGTCACCATGAGATGGCCAGTCTCTTGGTGAGGCATGAACGAATATCCTTAAAAGAGCAAACAGATCTGCCATGTCCACGGGAAGTTTCTGCAACCAATGGTCTTCCACCAATGTCTGTATGTGCGAACATGCTCGCATGAGCGTATTACAGCAAAACTGACACTGGGGGACATCTGACAACATACATTAATAAAAATTTCCACAACAGCCCCTCTTTGTCATATGCCCCCATGTGTCCCTCGATGAATCTTGATCTTCTTCTTACACCTGGAAATGAATCAGTCCTTACAGTCCATATGAGTTCATAACACTGCTTGACTTGTAGACTCTGTTCTTCAGGAGGGATGACTTAGAGGAGGACATGAAAGCCGGTCAGTCTGGGATCCTCTCTGTCTTGTACGTGGGTTGGGCTTCGGGCATCTGCTTGGTCTCTGTTCTCTCTGCAAATCAGGCAACAGTAACACCTTATCATGGCATATAGAAGGAATAGAAACAAAAACAACATGAGTATATACACCTCCACTTCCTTCAATCATGATCCGCTGAAAAATAAAAAAAATCCCCAAAGATTTCCAGACCCTTAAAGGGATTCCAACCTTCACTAACTATAGCTTTGGCTTTGCCTTGCAGGGATCTAAACTTATCCATATGGGCCTGAACTTTATCACTAGTATCCCCAATCCAGGTACAACAATTTTTTCCTATGAATTCACAGAAACCCCCCCTTGGATACCAACAGGTAATCATAGGACATCTTTTAATAGTCTTTATGGTCTTTAATGGTCTTGATCTGCTGTTGTTTCTGTGGGATCTCCCTTGCGACTTCAACAGTTACACTGAACATCCCATCCACACTGGAAGAGAAATTGCTCAATCGTTTAATAAGCTCAAGCCCCCACCCTGTACAAGCAGGTGTAGTGATCGAGTACATATTACAACAGCAGGAAACCATGCCCAGACCTGGTCGGGGTTGGTAAACAATTCCCTTCTAGCTGTCTCTGCCATTCTTCCCTTCTCTCACACCATCATATCCTCACGATCGGCCACGACATAAGATGCTGGGACGATTTTCATCAGGACGCATGAACTTCTTGCATTATGGGGAATTACCTTATAAGCTGTTGACCCATATAAGTACCAAACTAAAGTTGAAGCACCTTGTGGGCTACCTAGTTGTCCCGATACCCAAACTGGCAAGAACCAGAGCTATTTGTTAAAACTATAACTAATTTTACCCTCTAGAAATGTATCATTAAGTTCTATTGACAAGTGACTTTTTGGAGTTTTTTTATCGTTTCTTCTTTTCAAAATTCCTCATACCAATCTGAACATCATATATAGCATGTACCGCTGTCATCGCTGGGGTACTAAAGCTTGTGGAGATTCATAGTAGACCCAGAAATTTGTCCTGTTCGCTTTCTTATCTAGTTGGAGAATAAACTTTAAACAATATGTTGGGATGCTTTTCATCATTACACTTGCTAAAATATGCTAAACTAAAAATATGAATAAACAAAGATACTACTCTCTCTCTATTCTTTGGTGTGGTTGAGTAGCTTCTTGCAGTGGCTGGCGTGGATCCAGTTGTCTCGTCCCTCAAGCTAATGACCCAGTAACCTGGTTGGAAAGAATGTAAACTGGTTATTGTGTCAGGGTCCAGGAGGGACTCATGAACCCTGTGGTGGACCTTTTGAAGTTCACGTTACAGTGCCTGCACCTCCCCCATCAGCTGGAAATGTCGACAGATGCTGAGGAAAGTGCAACCCCATTTTTGGCTGACCTCCAAACAAACCTCTTATGGAGATAACACAGACATGTGGGAACTCAATGAACCCTTTTTCACTTTTCACCGACTGTGTTCACTGAACCTGTGTGTGTGGCTTACCATCTGGGGTGTAATACCTGGAACCATTGACAAAAAGTTTCTTAGCATCTGGGATGGGAGCCTCCTTCACCAGGCTGCTGCTTGCTGATTCCAATTCCCTCAAAGAAAGACAGTTGAAGAACATGTCGTCATACTAGGTCACAAACTTGGTTAGAATTAGAAAGGTTAGTATTGTTGGTTTGAAAATGGTCATTCTTAAAAAATCAAAGAAACAATAAAACAGCCTATTATACTTTTACCCTCTTTTAGGCGTGTGTATTTCTTTGACTTGCAAAGAAAGGCAACCAATACAATATTCCTATACTGTACATTGGTAAATTGTCACTGACATTCCCCAAAACCCACAACAACGAAACCCTCTGTAAATCTTAGTTTCACACTCCTACAAAAATACAATTGTTGTGACGTATAGAAGGGCCGCCGCGGTGGGTTCTAACATATTGCTACATAAAAACAATTAGAAGATTAAAACATGAGACAAATATTTAGATACAAATGTGAGGGAGATATTACATAGTTTCCAAAACTAAAATAAAAGAAAACAACCAGATGGAATGCTGTCTTCACTCTTTTAACAAAAAAAAAATACAATGGAAAAACATGAGACCAGCCACACAAAGTTGAAAAACAGGCGTGAGAATTTTAACCACAGAAACGTGTACTACACATCCATCAACCCACTCATCATTACAGATTTCTAAAGCCACAGCTGAGCTACTTCCAAGGTATTCTTATTCTGGAGTCTCATACCTCCAGACTTCAAAAATACCTTTCAAAGGAATACACCTTACTGTACCCTCTGACCAGCCCTCTGTGGAGCCTGATTGTTTTTCTCCAATGCTTGGACGGCAAAATTACCCATGACGATTCAAATAGCTTTTTTTTGGCGGACTCTGGCCCAGAGAACCCTGCACTTTATTTTTCGGAGCGGTTATTGTTTTGCGCCTTTATCACTATAATCAGCCCCCGGATTTCCGATTATTATTATTATACACGGCCTGACCGGGGATGATAGAGTACTACTCACATTTTATGCTAATACAATCACGCACTGGAATTCCGACTATTATACACGGCCCGACCGATCTCACGATATACAGCCCTATAAATGTGTTTGTCAGACAACTACAAAGCACCATGAAATCCTCTACTATTCAAAACAGTATTATGGCTTCTATCTGTACCTAGATGTTACAACAATAACATGGATGCCTCCAGTTTACTCTCTACCCAAAACTATATACAACTTTGCAAAACAACTGGAGTTAAATTTAAAAACCAAAGTGATTTCCATCATCCTTCCAAACACAAGTCCCTTTGTCCACATGTTTGTTTCAAAAGACCCCAAGCCTCTCCCACCAACTTCCTGTTGATACATCACATCCTGCAAAGAACTTCCTGTTGTCTGCTGATCTCCAAAAACACATCTAACTGGTTTATTTACATATCAATGGACAGGGAGGGGGAGGTTTCCCTGAACTTCATATTATGTCTATTACACAAAAAAAGCTATGGCTACCCCCTCTGGACTTTATAACATCATATAGGAAACTTCAACATGTCTAAAAAACTTTTGTTCAAGAAAGGGTGGAATAAACCCCCATATTGCAAATGGGAGGGAATCCCCCTCGACTCCCATATCCCCTGGAAAGTCAGACCACAAGTTTTGAAACTGAAATACCAGACAACAACAACGCAGCTAAAGCCAAAGGCTGAAACTCCTACAAAAAGATGGCTCACCCTCACTAAATGCTAAAACCTGGCCCAAAAGCAAAATTCCAGCAATTCCACCCAAAACCAAAACACAGCAGACCCGAAATAGCAGTTGCAACAAACGAAAATCAGGCCACGACAAAATGGTGGATGGAATCCGGACTACAGCAAAATGGCCAACAAAAGCCGGATCACGACCACATGGTAGATGAAATCTGGACTACAACAAAATGGCTGACCTTAACAAATGAAAAAAAAAAGTCGCTGATCCCGCCAAAACCAACACAAACCAAGATTTCTTCACTAGAAAACCAAAATTTCTCCCCACAAAAACTGACTACACAATTGAGACACCAAATGAACACTTAACCGTAGACAAACAGTTTAGGCTACATGAACTGGGGCCCATAGGAGACCTAAAACACAGGCTCTTCAACTAAACAGCACATCCGAAAACGCCAAAGTTACATAAAACACAAAATAACAAGGCTCAAACATACACTCTTGTTCCCAAATACAAAACAATACTCTGCTCTGAAAGTTGGAAGGTCAACAGATACACAGGACCAAGACAATGCTGCTTGCATGCTTGATCTTTTCATCTCAAAACAAAAGAACTCTCCCCATTCTATTGCCTATAATCCTGTAAATCGTCCCAACAATGCATGGCCGCCCTTCCCTTCTCAGAAACATGGTGGCAGCCATTTTCAAAAGCAACTTCAACAGAACCTTTTCAAAATCGACCATCAAAGTCTACCAAACCATCTGTGTCTTGAGTCAGTTAAATAATCTACTTGTTGGTCCCATACATAGGTAATAATCACAATTCATACATTTCTATTTCTCATATACATCACAAACTTATTACACAACATACAGTTACTTATCAGCCTGCTCAGTCATACACAACATACAGTTACTTATACAAACATTTTAGGTTGTATTAAATGGGTCCTATAGAGGAGGTAAGTATCCCAAACAATACTGACAAACATACATTTAAAATCCAGCCATTATACCAAAAGATTAATAATTTGTTATTTTGGAAAGCAGAACCTCCCTAGCACATCGGACAGAGAAAACGAACCCCTTGCTTCAGGACAACAAAGTATTTCAAACAGTTTGATGTCCTGGACTGGGATCTGCTCTCCCCCCTCCTGATCCGATACGTAGGAGGCTCTGTTTGCTCCATAATATCCTGGCTCCCCATTGTTACTGTCGTGGAAATTCCGCTATACCCTATGCGTAATCCATGTCACTTTTAGCCTTTTGGTATAATGCATCTTAGTACAACCCTGTTTCCCGTATCTTCCCAAGTAACACAGACATGATCACCATCCTTACATCTTCAGCTTCACAGCTCAACCAACTGACCTGCTAATCATCGTAACAATCTTTATTTAAATAACAATAGAGCTTGGTCACTTCAAAAATCAGCCAATCAAGCACAGGCAAGCAGGAGGAGTTATACAAATCTCAACCAATGAACAATGACCAGGGGAGTCTTATGGGCGTGTCTGGGCAGGGGCAGTGTGTATGATTCCCCGCCCCCCTGTACTTGTAAGCTATCATCTTTAGCTAGACAAAGGAAGCCGCATGGCTGGTCTTGAAATCATGGATGCTGTCCCCGGCCATAACAATTCAAAGACTCCTGCTTTTTACAGTTGGCGTGAATCCTTATTCTGTATTGTTCAGAGAACAACGCATACCCGGATTATGCTATTGTTCCTGAGGATGGGAGATTATCTGCAGGGGCACGCCATAGTCTCCCTACGTGTTGATCAGGCACACAGGGGGTGACACGAGTGTGCATCCCTCATAACCATGTCTTTGCAGAGTTAACACAGTCTTTGCAGAGTTACCCCCACAGACGATCGTCTGTGCATTGCACAAGGGCCCTTCGCTGGCGGACATATCCCCACTCTGCAAACACTTCTCTGCATCCTTAAGAAGCTTTCCACTACCAAAACAGGTCTCAACCAGCGTCAGTCTGCCCCGGTCTGCTCTTTAGAGCGGGCTGTGGGAGAACTAACACTGGGAGACACTGTGACAATACATATTAAATACATCTTCATAAAACTCCCACAACACCCCTAAATGCTCAAAGGGCTATTTAACAAGTCAGACTAAAAGATGTCATTCAGTGCTTCAGATGGTCTGTCGAGGGGACAGGAGCCACACTGGAGCATAGATTCTTTCAGCTCTGCAGGGGCGGGCCTAGAGGTGGTTCACACCACACCAGCTGGAGCCAGGAATGGGTGTGTGCAAAAATGGCACTAACCTTCTGTCCGCCCCTTGACAAGGAAAATTGTTCTTAAACAGGTTCCCAGGGTTGGAAGATCTTCTGAGGCCGTCCAGAAGAGTCTGTAGCCATTTCAGGTGATCATACACTGCCAGTGTTCAGTTGGCTGAAATTCAGTGGGAATTTCACCTGCCTGTAAACCACCTGATTTGTGACATGCCCACCAGGTGGAACTCAACATTGGCAATGCTGCAATGGCTGCACATGCAGCAGAGGGCCATCAATGAATAATTGTGTGAGTATAACAAATGACAGCCTCAGGAAAGCTTGGTCCCCCCCCACCAATGGCTGCTGATAAAGGATGCATACACTGTACTGTCACCATTTGAGGAGGTGACAAGGATGGTGAGTCATGACAGTGTATGGAACAGTGACACAATTCCTCTTATGTTCCTTCTGGAGCATATTCCACGTGGCATTATGGACAGGGAACTTGAGGAAGAGGAGGACTTCCTTTCTTCTCAAGGCTCGCTTTATGCAGACACTATTCTTGCAATTCCACAGAACACACAAGAGGAGAGTGAGGAGCAGAAGGATTCTGGCAGTTTTGGAGACCTTAAGAGATGGTTTTCAGTCCACAGAAACCCTGGGAGTAGTACGTGACTGGGAAAAGGCAGTTTCAGATACTGTAATCCTCAGTTACCCCGAGGATTCTTATGGCTCTGTAAAACTTGCCATGCATGGGATTCCTTATTCATCAAAGCCTGAAAAATGAATTTGTGGCATCAAGGAGAAAGATCATTATTGGTTGGCAACCCTCCTTGACGATGGTTACAAGGGGAAAGTCTTGGAAGTCATCTTGCCCTCGCAGAGGGAGCACAAAATGAAATATCTTGAGGACGCCTTAAAGAGGAGTTTTTGTAACACCTTTCCAGACTCTGGTAGGTTACAGTCTCATGAAAAACGTTGCATGATACATTTAAAAAAAAAAAAGTGGTCCTCGGCACCCAGGGCTGTCAGCATCAACATCTCAATGGCAGCGTCTGCATCATAGGATGGAAGATTATCTAGGGGTGAAAACAGACATGGAGCTCTTTCCAGTAGACAATCCACTGGGTTACTGTTCGATGAGAATAGACCACTGGCCAAAACTTGCACAGTATGCAATTGCTGCTGGGCTGCCCTGCATTCAGCATGCTTTCTGTCATAGAATCTTTCAGTTTAGGTACAGTTTAGGTACATATACCTGACACCTATTAGTAAGGGATACCAAATTCAAAAATAATATGTAGCTACATAAAGACCAGAAAAAATCAAGAAGTTTGAGTCAGTTGATCTGCTTTAAATTTCGGCACTTCAGAATAAATACACAAAATCATGTATATAAGGTAGGTTGCGTCAGCATATAATTTGACCATTTAAAGATTCTTAAAGGGGTTGTAAAGGTTTGTGTTTTTTCACCTTAATGTGTCCCCCCGTTTTACTTACCTGAGCCCGTTCACCTGCTATGCTCACCCCTGACGTCCTCTTCTCCACGGAGTCTCAGCATTGATTGGATAGATTGATAGCAGAGCAGCCATTGGCTCCTGCTGCTGTCAATCAAATCTAATGACGTGGCCGCCGGGGGGGCAGGGTCGAGTCATACACTCGGCGTCTATGGACGCCGAGTATATGACATGGGAGCACGCCTGCAAGGTAACATCCTCGGGAAAGAGCTTCCCAGAGGGGGTTTGCTATTGCGGGGAGGAGCTGCGAGAGCCGCCGTGGGACCCCAGAACAGGAGGATCAGTGCCACTCTCTGCAAAACGAACTGCACATTGGAGGTAAGTATATGTTTGTTATTTAAAAAATAAATGAACCTACACAACCACTTTGAGATCTACAGCAAGCATAGAGTTAATCGTCTTGTGATTATGGCTCACTAAAGGGGTTGTAGACCCTCGTATTTTTTTAATGCATCCTATGCATTAAGGTGAAAAAACTTCTGGCACTGAGCCGCCCCCCAGCCCCCCCTTTTACTCACCTGAGCCCGTTTGTGCGGGGAGGAGCCACGAATACCGTTGGGGGACCCCAGAAGGGGTTGTTCAGGGCCACTCTGTGCAAAACGAACTCCACAGTGGAGGTAAGTATGATATGTTTGTTATTTTAAAAAAAATGAGGGTTTACACCCTCTTTAAAAAGTCACCATTGAAGGATGATTATTGCGCGTGGTTTTTGGATATCATTAAAGAAACCACAGGTTCTCCAAATATAAATCATATGTTTCAGTAGTCATCAGAATTATTTATGCATTATGCCAGTGTACATGTAAGATAGGAAACAAGCTCAGATTAATATTTTTATAATGAAGCCATCAGTGCTGCCGGAGGATTTGTGACAGATAAAAGAGCATGTCTGTCCACAGACTCCATTGACTGGCTGACATTTATCAAAATAAACCAGTCCTGAATTAGCAGCAGCTATCAAGCCCCTGATGCCGATGTTGCTGATTAAGTGATTTTAAAAAGGGGAATCTGTGCAAGACTGTCTAGGCAGCCTAGCTTTGTGGGTGTTGATTTTATCTTGAAGTAATTTTTTTTATTATAAGTGTCATGGGCACAATTAACACCCAAGAACCAATTTTTCTGCACCTGTTTGACAGCTGCTTATACTTTCATTTTTTACAGAAAGGCCAATTCTTGTTATCCTCAAGAATACCTATATAGGGTTACAGAATGAAGGCACCACCAACACCCAAAGCCCAATTTTTCTGTACCAGTTATGTCCTTCCAAAGACTGTAAAAAAGACATCTAGAAAAAAATGTTAATCTTGGCCTGAGTGTACTACAATTTGACTTTTTCCCTTTAGGCTTGCTCTCTGTGGTGCAAACTTTGTTATGTCCATCCAAAGTCTGCCAAAGAGACACCAGCATTTATCCAAACAATCAAACAACCATTTTGTTCCCAATGCCCTAAAATGTGACCTCATAATACAGACTGGCTCCCCAAGCCATTGTTTACTTAATAAAGAAAGCTTGCAGGGAAAATCTAAATGTTATTTTTTTAAATTCTTTATATATGTTAGTTTTGCTGCAGCAGATTCTATATATGGTACAGATGCGCCATTTTATGGGCAGACTAAGGGGACCCCCCCAGGTACTATACAAAAATTTTTTTTTATTTTTTCAGTTTAAGCATCATTAAATTACTACTCTTTTAAAAACAATATTTTTTAAAAACAATTCTTGCATTGATACATGTCCCCCAGGGCAGTACCCAGGTCCCCATACACTTTTTATGGCCAAATAGAAAATAAAACGTTTTTCTCCCCAGGGTCTATACGCAGCTCACAAAATTGATTACTAGTTTGTAAAAATTGTTGCTTTATTGGAAAAAAGAAAAAATTCTAACTTTACATAGTATTATCAAAAAAGTATGTCAAAGAACAAAGACTGAAAAGAGAGAGATCCATATACATTTAAAAGGATGACAACATGAGCTCTGGTGTACAATATTCTAATGAATGTCCAAAATACCACAATAACTATGTACAATTCACCACTGCGGATTGTCATATGGGGTGTCCCCAACGTGTTTCAATCTCTATTGGATATAAACGATCTTCTTCAGGGACAAAAAATGTGGGTATCTATAATGTATCAAATACATGCCATTAGCATTCAATATCATTTACTTTGCTTTATTTACATTTGTAACAGCCTGCATATACAGAAAACTAAGGTATTATATTGAAACCAATATTGGTTTCTTTGTGTCCTCTGGTTGCACAATATAGTGGAATATCAATTATTGTAACTCTATTTTTACCTGGGGTTCCCAAATTTGGATCTTCCTGGTATAGTAGGGTTGTACAATTATAGCGTCTTAGTGTTTTAACATCTAGCAAAGCACCGCAATTTATCACTTATTAATTTGTCTATTGGTGTGTGAACACTGTTATTTACATTTGTAACAGCCTGCATATACAGAAAACTAAGGTATTATATTGAATCCTACCTTAGATGGAAAACCAAATATTATTAACCAGAGTATATTTTAAAAGCATCAGTGAAGAGAAACAGGCTATACAATCATTACAAAACAACACAACCATTATGATCAAATCATCAGATTAAGAGGGGAATGTAGAATTGATGGACATCGCAAACTATATCACGATGTGCGAAAAAATACCTAACAACAAGGATTGGTACAAACCTAGTTCAGGTGACATAATTGAAAGATTCAACAAGGCATTTTATACCCTGGTGGATAATTTTCACTCAAGGGGAACTATATCATGGGACCTGCATGACTATATACGTACAAAACATCTGAAAATACAATAAAAATACATTTTATAGCCTCCCTAAGATACACAAAAATCTTACGTGTCCCACAGGTAGACCTATAATTTCATGAAAGGGGGGACTCACAGAAAATCTTAGTAGGGTCATTGATGCCTACCTGCAGCCACATGTCAAGTCTTTATCTTCATTTGTAAAGGACACTATTCACTTTCTACAGATAATTAATGAGCTTACCAACTCTGATGACTGTTTATCGGTTATAATAGACGTAGAAGCTCTATACAGTTCTATCCCCACTCACAAGGAATGGCAGTTATACAAAAAGTCCTGTCTCAGGGACATTGAGACAGACCTTTCAATGAATTTATACTACAAGTTTTGGAGTTTATTGTCCAACACAATTTTTTTCAGTTCAACTGCTCCCACTACCTCCTGGTGCCGGGCGTAGCGATGGGGACTTGTTGTGCCCCATCCTACGCCAATCTGTACCTGTACCTCGTCCATTCAGACGAGGCACATGCTCAATTCTCTGGTCATGTTCTTACATGGCACAGATATATTGATGACGTGTTCCTTGTGTGGGAGGGGTCAAGAGATGATTTAGTGTCCTTTATGAATATGATGAATATTTTAATTTAAAATTTACTACGGCATGTGACCCTAAACGAATTGCTTTTCTGGATGTGATGATTGAAAGGAATTTACAAGGCAAATTAGACAGTACCCTTTTTCGAAAGGAAACTTTAAGCAATACAGTATTACATGCCTCCAGTTTCCACCCTATCCGCCTGAAAAATTCCTTACCATACAGTCAGTATCTCAGACTGAAACGCAATTGTTCAAATGATACCCTCTTCCTGGAAGAAGAAGTTCTTGGAGCTGAGTCTGCCTGAGTCATCTGGAAGCAGAAGCCCGGAGAACTCGGGGGGATCCGTCATCAGGGAGATCGGGAGCTGCCTGGGTTACTATTGTTGGCTTGCTTGGCTGTTATCGTTCAGCCGTGAGGTGAGAGGCTGGGGGAACCATCACCACTATTTCACATTTTTTCAATATCGGTCACACTTGGAGGAATCTATTTGGACACACTCTTTTGTTTGATTGCCACGATGGGGATCTGATTGTGTATGGGACCTTTTATGGGATTTTTTACGTGATTAATTTATTGTCAACTTGATGCACTTTATTTTCACATTTTTTTACAATATTGGTTATACCTGGAGGAACTCATCCTGACACATTCCTTTAATCAATTATTTATATTGAATATCACGGTGGGGATTTGAATGTGTATGCAATTTTTTATGGGAATTTTTATGTGATTTATCCGTCAACAATTTTTTCACTTTGTTTATATATTGTTTTCACCTGTTTGAAGAACTGGGTGCCCCTTTTTTTTATTGAAGTTACACTTTTATGCTGCACGTATTGTTGTATTTCACTTGGTGCACTTATCGTTATTATTGAGTTTCAGATTATTATTTATGCTGCACTGTTTACATTCATGCACGTGATTTATTTAAACATTTGTTTTCGTTGAACTTATAATTTGCTGCATTATTGGTGGAGCAGTCTCAGAGTATCCTTAGTAGCATTATTTTGCATCAGTGTTTTGTTGTGTTGGATATACTCTCTGGATGACATTTGACACCTGGGATGTGTTTTTTCTGATTCTTGTTACACTTTAAATTGGTGATTTATTACTCTTTTGATTTTTGCTACATATCTACCATTGACTTATACCATTTTTTCCCCGGTTTTTCAATCAGTGTGATGAATTTCATTGATTGGAAACATTCCTCTCTAATTTAATAATCCATAGGGGCTTCACGTTATCTGTATTTAGACTCATTTGTTGATGCAATATTGGTTTCTTTGTGTCCTCTGGTTGCACAATATAGTGGAATATCAATTATTGTAACTCTATTTTTACCTGGAGTTCCCAAATTTGGATCTTCCTGGTATAGTAGGGTTGTACAATTATAGCGTCTTAGTGTTTTAACATCTAGCAAAGCACCGCAATTTATCACTTATTAATTTGTCTATTGGTGTGTGAACACTGTTATTTGTGGCAGCTACTTTTTTTATACTTCGTTGAGTCTGTTTTTATATGACTTCTAGTAGTTATTTTTGTTTTTTATTGATTTATTTGCTTTTTTAATTTTTTGGTGTGTGCACAAGTATGCATTACCCTTCATATTGTCTGTTTTGTTTTACCTACATAAAATGAACGGCATTCACAGAGAATCAAATAAACTACCCCTCTTGTCTGGCAGTTGGATTAAATGTTTCAGAGAGAAATTCTCTCCATTTGGTAAAATAAACTTTTTATCCTTGTTAATCAATGGACAACAGGGACAGTGGCCACAGGCAAAAGTGCCTTTACTTGTGCAATTCGTCCGGTTTGATGTATCTGTATATTCGCTTTTGACCATTTTGTCCCTTAATGAACTAGCCTTTTTGAAAGTGATTGAGGGGGTCTTGTTGACAAACTGAGTAACAACACGGTCATCGGTAAGTATGGACCAATGCTTACAGAGTATATTCTTAATTTGAACATGTTGATTAGAATATCTCAGAAATATCCGGGACATTTCCCGGTTGTCCGTTTGTGTTGTAGGCCCTGATTTAGTCTTAAATAGAAGATCAGACTGTTTTTTTCTGTTGTACTTTGTTAGATGCTTTACGTTCTACTATGTTCTGCTTATGTTCTACTATAACCTCTGTCCAAGAGTCTCATCTGAAGTTTGTTGGCATCTTCCAGGAAGAGGGTATCATTTGAACAATTGCGTTTCAGTCTGAGATACTGACTGTATGGTATTGAATTTTTCAGGGGGGTAGGGTGGAAACTGGGGGCATGTAATACTGTAATGTATTGCTTGCAGTTTCCTTTCGAAAAAGGGTACTGTCTAATTTGCCTTGTAAATTCCTTTCAATCATCACATCCAGAAAAGCAATTCGTTTAGGGTCACATGCCGTAGTAAATTTTAAATTAAAATTGTTTTTATTCATCATATTCATAAAGGACACCAAATCATCTCTTGAGCCCTCCCACACAAGGAACACGTCATCAATATATCTGTGCCATGTAAGAACATGACCAGAGAATTGAGCGTGTGCCTCGTCTGAATGGAGAAACCGCTCCCACTCCCCCAGGTACAGATTGGCATAGAATGGGGCACAACAAGTCCCCATCGCTACGCCCAGCACCTGGAGGTAGTGGGAGCATTTGAACTGAAAAAAAATGTGTTGGAGAATAAACTCCAAAACTTGTAGTATAAATTCATTAAAAGGTCTGTCTCTGAGACAGGGCTTTTTGTATAACTGCCATTCCTTGTGAGTGGGGATAAAACTGTATAGAGCTTCTATGTCTATTATAACCGATAAACAGTCATCAGAGTTGGTAAGCTCATTAATTATCTGTAGAAAGTGAATAGTGTCCTTTACAAATGAAGATAAAGATTTGACATGTGGTTGCAGGTAGGCATCAATGACCCTACTAAGATTTTCTGTGAGTCCCCCCTTTCATGAAATTATAGGTCTACCTGTGGGACACGTAAGATTTTTGTGTATCTTAGGGAGGCTATAAAATGTATTTTTATTGTATTTTCAGATGTTTTGTACGTATATAATCATGCAGGTCCCATGATATAGTTCCCCTTGAGTGAAAATTATCCACCAGGGCATAAAATGCCTTGTTGAATCTTTCAATTATGTCACCTGAACTAGGTTTGTACCAATCCTTGTTGTTAGGTATTTTTTCGCACATCGTGATATAGTTTGCGTTGTCCATCAATACTACATTCCCCTCTTAATCTGATGATTTGATCATAATGGTTGTGTTTCTCTTCAATGATGCTTTTAAAATATACTCTGGTTAATAATATTTGGGTTTTCCATCTAAGGTAGGATTCAATATAATACCTTAGTTTCCTGTATATGCAGGCTGTTACAAATGTAAATAAAGCAAAGTAAATGATATTGAATGCTAATGGCCTGTATTTGATACATTATAGATACCCACATTTTTCGTCCCTGAAGAAGATAGTTTATATCCAATAGAGATTGAAACACGTTGGGGACACCCCATATGACAATCCGCAGTGGTGAATTGTACATAGTTATTGTGGTATTTTGGAGATTCATTAGAATATTGTACACCAGAGCTCATGTTGTCATCCTTTTAAATGTATATGGATCTCTCTCTTTTCAGTCTTTGTTCTTTGACATACTTTTTTGATACTACTATGTAAAGTTAGAATTTTTTCTTTTTTCCAATAAAGCAACCATTTTTACAAATTAGTAATCAATTTTGTGAGCTGCGTATAGACCCTTGGGAGAAAAACTTTTTATTTTCTATTTGGCCATAAAAAGTCTATGGGGACCTGGGTACTGCCCTGGGGGACATGTATCAATGCAAGAATTGTTTTTAAAAAATATTGTTTTTAAAGGAGTAGTAATTTAATGATGCTTAAACTGAAAAAATAATTTTTTTTTTTTATATAGTACCTGGGGGGGGGGGGTCCCTTTAGTCTGCCCGTAAAATGGCGCATCTGTACCATGTATAGAATCTGCTGCAGCAAAACTAACATATATAAAGAATTTAAAAAAATAACATTTAGATTTTCCCTGCAAGCTTTCTTTATTAAGTAAACAATGGCTTGGGGAGCCAGTCTGTATTATGAGGCCACATTTTAGTGCATTGGGAACAAAATGGTTGTTTGATTGTTTGGATAAATGCTGGTGTCTCTTTGGCAGACTTTGGATGGACATAACAAAGTTTGCACCACAGAGAGCAAGCCTAAAGTGAAAAAGTCAAATTGTAGTACACTCAGGCCAAGATTAACAATTTTTTTCTAGATGTCTTTTTTTACAGTCTTTGGATAGACATAACTGGTACAGAAAAATTGGGCTTTGGGTGTTGGTGGTGCCTTCATTCTGTAACCCTATATAGGTACTCTTGAGGATAACAAGAATTGGCCTTTCTGTAAAAAATGAAAGTATAAGCAGCTGTCAAACAGGTGCAGAAAAATTGGTTCTTGGGTGTTAATTGTGCCCATGACACTTATAATAAAAAAAATACTTCAAGATAAAATCAACACCCACAAAGCTAGGCTGCCTAGACAGTCTTGCACAGATTCCCCTTTTTAAAAACACTTAATCAGCAACATCGGCATCAGGGGCTTGATAGCTGCTGCTAATTCAGGACTGATTTATTTTTAGAAATGTCAGCCAGTCAATGGAGTCTGTGGACAGACTTGCTCTTTTATCTGTCACAAATCCTCCAGCAGCACTGATAGCTTCATTATAAAAATATTAATTGGGGCTTGTTTCCTATCTTACATGTACACTGGCATAATGCATAAATAATTCTGATGACTACTGAAACATATGATTTATATTTGGAGAACCTGTGGTTTCTTTAATGATATCCAAAAACCACGAGCAATAATCATCCTTCAATGGTGACTTTTTAAAGGGGTTGTAAACCCTCGTTTTTTTTTTTAAATAACAAACATATCATACTTACCTCCACTGTGGAGTTCGTTTTGCACAGAGTGGCCCCGAACATCCTCTTCTGGGGTCCCTCAATGGTGCTTGTGGCTCCTCCCACACAAACGGGCTCAGGTGAGTAAAAGGGGGGCTGGGGGCGGCTCAGTGCCAGAAGTTTTTTCACCTTAATGCATAGGATGCATTAAAAAAATATGAGGGTCTACAACCCCTTTAATGATCCATAATCACAAGACGATTAACTCTATGCTTGCTGTAGATCTTAAAGTGGTTGTGTAGGTTCATTTACTTTTTTAAATAACAAACATATCATAGTTAACTCCACTGTGCAGTTCGTTTTGCAGAGAGTGGCACTGATCCTCCTGTTCTGGGGTCCCACAGTGGCTCTCGCAGCTCCTCCCCGCAATAGCTAACCCCCTCTGGGAAGCTCTTTCCCGAGGGGGTTACCTTGCGGGTGCGCTCCCATGTCATATACTAGGCATCCACAGACGCCGAGTGTATGACTCGACCCTGCCACCCCGCCGGCCACGTCATTAGATTTGATTGACAGCAGCAGGAGCCAATGGCTGCTCTGCTATCAATCTATCCAATCAATGCCGAGACTCCGTGGAGAAGAGGACGTCGGGGGTGAGCATAGCAGGTGAACGGGCTCAGGTAAGTAAAACGGGGGGACGCATTAAGGTGAAAAAACACAAACCTTTACAACCCCTTTAAAAATCTTTAATTGGTCAAATTATATGCTGGCGCAACCTACCTTATATACATGATTTTGTGAATTTAATCTGAAGCGCCGAAATTTAAAGCAGATCAACTGACTCAAACTTCTTGATTTTTTCTGGTCTTTATGTAGCTACATATTATTTTTGAATTTGGTATCCCTGACTATTAGGTGTCAGGTATATGTACCTAAACTGTACTTAAACTGAAAGATTCTATGACAGAAAGCATGCTGAATGCAGGGCAGCCCAGCAGCACAATTGCATACTGTGCAACTTTTGGCCAGTGGTCTATTCTCATCAAACAGTAACCCAGTGGATTGTCTACTGGAAAGCGCTCCATGTCTGTTTTCACCCCTAGATAATCTTCTATCATATGATGCAGACGCTGCCATTGAGATGTTGATGCTGACAGCCCTGGGTGCCTACATTTTTTTTTTTAAATGTATCATGCAACGTTTTCCATGAGACTGTAACCTACCAGAGTCTGGAAAGGTGTTACATAAACTCCTCTTTAAGGTGTCCTCAAGACATTTCATTTTGTGTTCCCTCTGCGAGGGCAAGATGACTTCCAAGACTTTCCCCTTGTAACCATCGTCAAGGAGGGTTGCCAACCAATAATGATCTTTCTCCTTGATGCCGCAAATTCATTTGTCAGGCTTTGATGAATAAGGAATCCCATGCATTACAAGTTTCCAGAGCCATAAGAATCCTCTGGGTCACTGAGGATTACAGTATCTGAAACTGCCTTTTCCCAGTCATGTACTAATCCCAAGGTTTCTGCGGACTTGAAACCATCTCTTAAGGCCTCCAAAACTGCCAGAATCCTTCTGCTCCTCACTCTCCTCTTGTGTGTTCTGTGGCATAGCAAGAATAGTGTCTGCATAAAGTGAGCCTTGAGAGGAAAGGAAGTCCTCCTCTTCCTCAAGTTCCCTGTCCATAATGCCACGTGGAATATGCTCCAGAAGGAACATTAGAGGAATTGTGTCACTGTTCCATACACTGTCACGACTCACCATCCTTGTCACCTCCTCAAATGGTGACAGTACAGTGGATGCATCCTTTATCAGTAGCCATTGGTGGGGGAGGAACCAAGGTTTCCTGAGGCTGTCATTTGTTATACTCACACAATTATTCATTGATGGCCCTCTGCTGCATGTGCAGCCATTGCAGCATTGCCAATTTTGAGTTCCACCTGGTGGGCAGGTCACAAATCAGGTGGTTTACAGGCAGGTGAAATTCCCGCTGAATTTCAGCCAACTGAACGCTGGCAGTGTACGATCACCTGAAATGGCTACAGACTCTTCTGGACTGCCTTAGAAGATCTTGCAACCCTGGGAACCTGTTTAAGAACAACTTTCCTTGTCAAGGGGTGGACAGAAGGTTAGTGCCATTATTGCACACACCCATTCCTGGCTCCAGCTGGTGTGGCGTGAACCACCTCTAGGCTTGCCCCTGCAGAGCTGAAAGAATCTATGCTCCAGTGTGGCTCCTGTCCCCTCGACAGACCATCTGAAGCACTGAATGACATCTTTTAGTCTGACTTGTTAACTAGCCCTTTGAACGTTTAGGGGTGTTGTGGGAATTTTATGAAGATGTATTTAATATGTATTGTCACAGTGTCTCCCAGTGTTAGTTCTCCCACAGCCCGCTCTAAAGAGCAGACCGGGGCAGACTGACGCTGGTTGAGACCTGTTTTGGTAGTGGAAAGCTTCTTAAGGATGCAGAGAAGTGTTTGCAGAGTGGGGATATGTCCGCCAGCGAAGGGCCCCTGTGCAATGCAAAGACGATCGTCTGTGGGGGGATGTGTTCACTCTGCAAAGACATGGTTATGAGGGATGCACGCTCGTGTCGCCCCCTGTGTGCCTGATTAACACGTAGGGAGACTATGGCGTGCTCCTGCAGATAATCTCCCATCCTCAGGAACAATAGTATAATCCGGGTATGCGTTGTTCTCTGAACAATGCAGAATAAGGATTCACGCCAACTGTAAAAAGCAGGAGTCTTTGAATTGTTCTGGCCGGGGACATCGTCCATGATTTCAAGACCAGCCATGCGGCTTCCTTTGTCTAGCTAAAGATGATAGCTTCAGGTACAGGGGGCGGGGAATCATACACACTGCCCCTGCCCAGAAACGCCCATAAGACTCCCCTGGTCATTGTTCATTGGTTGAGATTTGTATAACTCCTCCTGCTTGCCTGTGCTTGATTGGCTGATTTTTGAAGCGACCAAGCTCTACTGTTATTTAAATAAAGATTGTTACGATGATTAGCAGGTCAGTTGGTTGAGCTGTGAAGCTGAGGATGTAAGGATGGTGATCATGTCTGTGTTACTTAGGAAGATATGGGAAACAGGGTTGCACTAAGATGCATTATACCAAAAGGCTGAAAGTGACATGGATTACGCATAGCGTATAGCGAAATTTCCACAACAGTAACAATGGGGAGCCAGGATATTATGGAGAAAACAGAGCCTCCTACATATCGGATCAGGAGGGGGGAGAGCAGATCCCAGTCCAGGACATCAAACTGTTTGAAATACTTTGTTGTCCTGAAGCAAGGGGTTCGTTTTCTCTGTCTGATGTGTTAGGTAGGTCCTGCTTTGCAAAATAACAAATTATTAATCTTTTGGTATAATGGCAGGATTTTGATTGGATGTTTGTCAGTATTGTTTGGGATACTTACCTCCTCTATAGGACCCATTTAATACAACCTAAAATGTTTGTATAAGTAACTGTATGTTGTGTATGACTGAGCAGGCTGATAAGTAACTATATGTTGTGTAATAAGTTTGTGATGTATATGAGAAATAGAAATGTATGAATTGTGATTATTACCTATGTATGGGACCAACAAGCAGGCTTGAATGGAGGAGAAGATTTGGATGCCGCACACCGGATGTAGTCAAAAAACTTCACTTTATTGAAAAAATGGGATCATCAAAATAACAAGACTGTCATGCAGTCTTGGGACCAACAAGTAGATTATTTAACTGACTCAAGACACAGATGGTTTGGTAGACTTTGATGGTCGATTTAGAAAAGGTTCTGTTGAAGTTGCTTTTGAAAATGGCTGCCACCATGTGGCTGAGAAGGGAAGGGCGGCCATGCATTGTCGGGACGATTTACAGGATTATAGACAATAGCATGGGGGAGAGTTCTTTTGTTTTGAGATGAAAAGATCAAGCATGCAAGCAGCATTGTCTTGATCCTGTGTATCTGTTGACCTTCCAACTTTCAGAGCAGAGTATTGTTTTGTATTTATTGTTTTGTATTTGGGAACAAGAGTGTATGTTTGAGCCGTGTTATTTTGTGTTCTTTGTAACTTTGTCATTTTTGGATGTGCTGTTTGGTTCAAGAGCTTGTGTTTTAGGTCTCCTATGGGCCCCAGTTCATGTAGCCTAAAGTGTTTGTCTACGGTTAAGTGTTCATTTGGTGCCTCAATTGTGTAGTCAGTTTTTGTGGGGAGAAATTTTGGTTTTCTAGTGAAGAAATCTCGGTTTGTGTTGGTCTTGGCGGGATCAGCGACTGTTTTTTTTCATTTGTTAAGGTCAGCCATTTTGTTGTAGTTCAGATTTCATCTACCATGTGGTCGTGGTCAGGCTTTTGTCGGCCATTTTGCTGTAGTTCGGATTTCATCCACCATTTTGTCATGGCCTGATTTTCGTTTGTTGCAACTGCCATTTCATGTCTGCTGTGTTTTGGTTTTGGGTGGAATGGCTCTGCTTTTGGGACAGGATTCAGCATTTAGTGAGGGTGAGCCATCTTTTTGCAGGAGTTTCAGCTTTTGACTTTAGTTGCATTGTTGTTGTATGGTATTTCAGTCTAAAAACTTGTGGCCTGACTGCCCAGGGGATATGGGAGTCGAGGGGGATTCCCTCCCATTTGCAATATGGGGGTTTATTCCACCCTTTCCTGAACAAAAGTTTTTTGGACATGTTGAAGTTTCCTATATGATTTTATAGAGTCCACAGGGAGTAGCCATAGCTATTTTTTTGTGTAATAGACATAATATGAAGTTCAGGGAAGCCATGCTCCCCCGGTCCCTCCCCCTCCTATCCATTGATATATAAATAAACCAGTTAAATGAGTTTTTAGAGATCAGCAGACAACAGGAAGTTCTTTGCAGGATGTGATGTATCAACAGAAAGTTGGTGGGAGAGGCTTGGGGTCTTTTGAAACAAACATGTGGACAAAGGGACTTGTGTTTGGAAGGGCGATGGAAATCACTTTGTTTTTTTAATTTAATTCCAGTTGTTTTGCAAAGTTTTATACTGTAATACAGTTTTGGGTAGAGAGTCAATGGGAGACATCCATGTTATTGTTGTAACATCTAGGTACAGATAGAAGCCATAATACTGTGGAGGATTTCATGGTGCTTTGTGGTAGTCTGACAAACACATTTATAGGGCTGTATATCGTGAGATCGGTCGGGCCGTGTATAATAGCCGGAATTCCAGAGAGAGATTGCATTAGCATAAAATTTGAGGAGTAGTACTCTAGCAGCCCCGGTCAGGCCGTGTATAATACTCAGAAGTCCAGGGGCCAATTATAGTGATAAAGGCGCAAAACAATAATCGCTCCGAAAAATAAAGCACAGGGTTCTCTGAACCAGAGTCCGTCAAAAAAAGCAATTTGAATCATCATGGGTAAAGTTGCCGTCCACGCATTGGAGGAAAAAAAATTAGGCTCCACACCAGTCAGACAGCTGCACTGCAAATGAGGTCTGCATTTGGGGCTCCGGACATGAGACCCCTTAAAGATTGGCATATATGGTCAGAGGGTACAGTAAGGTGTATTCCTTTGGAAGGTACTTTTGATGTCTGGAGGTATGAGATTCCAGAATAAGAATACCTTGGAAGTAGCTCAGCTGTGGCTTCAGAAATCTGTAATGATGAGTGGGTTGATGGATGTGTAGTACATGTTTGTGTTTTTCAACTTTGTGTGGCTGGCCCATGCAAGGTTTTCAAGCTGTTCTCATATTTTCCCATTGTATTTTTTTTTTCTTTTGTTAAAAGAGTGAAGGCAGCATTCCATCTAGTTGTTTTCTTTTATTTTAAGTTTGGAAACTATGTAATATCTCCCTCACATTTGTATCTAAATATTTGTCTCATGTTTTAATCTTCTAATTGTTTTTATGTAGCAATATGTTAGAACCCACCGCAGCGGCCCTCCCATATGTCACGGCCATTGTATTTTTGTAGGAACATGAAACTAAGAGTTACAGAGGGTTTCGTTGTTGTCGGTTTTGGGGAATGTCAGTGACAATTTACCAATGTACAGTATAGGAATATTGTATTGATTTCCTTTCTTTGCAAGTTAAAGAAATACACACGCCTAAAAGAGGGTAAAAGTGTAATAGGCTGCTTCATTGTTTTTTTTTCTGCACCATTCTAAACCCTGCATCTCTTCCTCCAGTTTGTAATGAGGATTAAAATGGGGGGATAAAGGTAAGAATGACCATTTTCAAACCAACAATACTAACCTTTCTAATTCTAACCAAGTTTGTGACCTAGTAGGACGACATGTTCTACAACTGTCTTTCTTTGATGGAATTTGAATCGGCAAGCAGCAGTCTGGTGAAGGAGGCTCCCATCTCAGATGCTAAGAACCTTTTTGTCAATGGTTCCAGGTATTACACCCCAGATGGTAAGCCACGCACACAGGTTCAGTGAACACAGTCGGTACAAAGTGAAAAAGGGTTCATTGAGTTCCCACATGTCTGGGTTATCTCCATAAGAGGTTTGTTTGGAGGTCAGCCAAAAACAGGGTTGCAGCTTCCTCAGCAGCTGTCGATATTCTCAGCTGATGGGGGAGGTGCAGGCACTGCAACGTGAACTTCAAAAGGTCCACCACGGGGTTCATGAGTCCCTCCTGGACCCTGACACAATAACTAGTTTACATTCTTTCCAACCAGGTGACTGGTTTGTTAGCTTGACGAGACAACTGGGTCCACGCCAGCCACTGCAAGAAGCTGCTCAACCACACCGAAGAATGAGGAGTATCTTTGTTTATTTATATGTTTTAGTTTAGCATATTTTAGCAAGGGTAATGATGAAAAGCATCCCAACATATTGTTTAAAGTGTATTCTCCAACTAGCTAAGAAAGCGAACAGGACAAATTGCTGGGTCTACTCTGAATATCCACGAGTTTTAGTACCCCAGCGATGACATCGGTACATGCTATATATGATGTAGACATGTGCGATTAGTTTCGTACGAATTTTCGGAAATTCGTACATTCATGAGGATCCGAAATAGAAATTTTTTTGCATACGAATTTTGTACGAAATATGAAATTTCATTTACGAACTTCGGATCCAAATTCTGTTACAACAGAATCGGACAAAATAAGAATGTTCATTAATTATGATTATCTGTTATGATTAAGTTAAAAACCCCAGGAAGTCAGCACAGCACAGGGATGGTGAGAACCCCTCATAATGGGCACAGCGGGAGTACAGACCTGGGAACTCAGCACAGTGATGGTGGGAGCCCTTCATAATGGGCACAGCGGGTGTACACTCAGACCCAGGAACTCAGCACAGGGATGGTGGGAGCCCCTCATAATGGGCACAGTGGGTGTACACTCAGACCCGGGAACTCAGCACAGGGATTGTGGGAACCCCTCATAATGATAAATTCATCATAACGAACATTCGTAATTGTTACAAAAAGTTAACGAACCTAACGAAAATTTGTATTTCATATGAATCCAAATTGAATTTCAGACACGAATTATGAAATACGAATTAATTCCAATACATAACGGAACGAGACAAATTTATTATGTTCAGAACGGTATGAGAAATTTTGAAAAAAAAAAACGATAAAAAACTCCAAAAAGTCACTTGTCAATAGAACTTAACAATACATTTCTAGAGGGTAAAATTAGTTATAGTTTTAACAAATATCTCTGGTTCTTGCCAGTTTGGGTATTGGGACAACTACTTAGCCCACAAGTGTGCTTCGACTTTAGTTTGGTACTTATGCGGGTCTATAGCTTATAAGATAATTCCCTCTAATGCAAGAGGTTCATGCGTCCTGATGAAACTCGTCCTAGCATCTTATGTAGTGGCCGATCGTGAGGATCTGATGGCGCGAGAGAAGGTAAGAATGGCAGAAACAGCTAGAAGGGAATTGTTCACCAACCCCGACCAGGTCTGGGCATGGTCTCCTGCTTGTACAGGGTGGGGGCTTGAGCTTATTAAACAATTGAACAATTTTTCATCCAGTGTGGATGGGATTTTTAATGTAACTGTTGAAATCGCAAGGAGGATCCCACAGGAACAATGGCAGATCAAGACCCTTCTATTAAAAGATGACCTATGATTACCTGTTGGCATCCAGGGGGGGGTTTCTGTGAATTCATAAGAAAAGATTGTTGTACTTGGATTGGGGATACTAGTTATAACGTTCAGGTCCATATAGATAAGTTTAGATCCCTGCAAGGCAAAGCCAGAGCTATAGTTAGTGAAGGTTGGAATTCTTTTAAGGGTCTAGGAATCTTTTGGGGATTTTTTTTTATTTTTCAGCAGATCATGGTTGAAGGAAGTAGAGGTATATATACTCTACTCTATTCTATTTCTTCTATATGCCATGATGAGGTGTTACTGTTGCCTGATTGTATGAGAGAACAGAGCCCGAGCAGATGACCACATCTTCCTCGTTGAGATTAGACGCCCCAAAGCCCAACCCACGTACAAGTCACAGAGGATCCCAGACCGACTGGCTTTCATGTCCTCCTCTAAGTCATCCCTCCTGAAGAACAGAGTCTACAAGTCAAGCCGTGTTATGAACTCATATGGACTGTAAGGACTGATTCATTTCCAGGTGTAAGAAGAAGATCAAGATTCAATGAGGGCCACATGGGAGCATATGACAAAGAGGGGGGGCTGTTGTGGAATTGTTTATTAATGTATGTTGTCAGATGTCCCCCAGTGTCAGTTTTGCTGTAATACGCTCATGCGAGCATGTTCGCACATACAGACATTAATGGAAGACCATTGGCTGCGGAAACCTTCCCGTGGATATGGCAGATCTGTTTGCTCTTTTAAGGATGTTTGTTCATGCCTCACCAAGAGACTGGCCACCTCATGGCGACGGCATTAACGCTCCTAGTAAGCAGATCTGCGTACATGGGAACCATAGCATAACCATACAAAAACTATGGCCCACTGAGCCATGATAGAGTACGGTCCCCGTCATTGGTAGCGGTGGGATGGTGTGCACACGATTGTGTTCAGAGCCATGTAGTTATTGTTCAAATTGTGAGACACTTTGTGTCACACAAGGGGCTGGCCGCATGGCTCTGCACATGACCATCTGCACATGTCACTACTGGAATTCTATTTGAATATATACATGTGTGTGATTCGTTCTTTTGAAACAATACAAGTGTGTGATTGAATCTGAAGCCACCACCTCCCTTTGTTATTCATGTTTACAGTATAAACAAAAGGAGCTGCTCATCCTAGGGGGATGGTCTGTTAAGCTCAAGGTAATACCAGCGTCTGTCTTGCTTGGAGATACAATCGCCGTTTCCCAGCATTATACAAGAGAGCTATGATTGTGCTTATTAGCACATGGGATTATTTGCTTATAAGGAGAAGCTTTAAATAATCCACTACAGATCTCATCACCTCACTGAGAGGCTGAACGAGACTTACATACTGGTCACCACCTCAACAAAAAGCCAACATCTTAAAATGTCTCATTTACCCAAAAAGTTGAATGTGTACTTGTTCACTTTGTGAATGTATGAACGCTATTCAGAAAATTCAGACATCTTTCAATTCAAAGTCACTTTATTGACTATCAGACATGGCTTAAACCATATTTAGTAAATTCGGATATATGGGTAAACATGGCAGGTTCAGATTGAAAGCAGGGAGAGAACGCAATACCGGCCATCATCCAGGTTCCATTCCTTTTACACAGAAGGCCTGCACCAGGGGCAACCTGAAAAGGAGTTAAAATAGAAGTTCTAAGAAAGTTTACCATTAGTATTTACATGAACATATTGTATGCATTATTGGCCTGCAGTTTTTACAGAACTTTGAAACCATGGAAATATGTACTTACACCTGGACATCGCTCCTACCTGAAAATTCTCCTCCTTCCTCACCCAACATCAATTTAGCAGATGTGGAGGGTCTAGCTTCATTTTTTGATCAGTTAGTGCATCAAATAAAGTCAGTGAAAAGATGTATTTCAGTTACTGGTGGGAGTTTGGTGGGCTCAGTCACCAATGGAAATCATGTACCTCTTGGTAAATCATATACCCCCAACAATAACCATGATGTCACCAACATGTACTAACCACACAGTGATGATTGTGCTTCCAGGTATTGAAGGAACACCTGAACTCCTCCCATGGGACAGTGCATAGGTATAACATCCAATTACTAGACTTAACACCGTCACATGATTGCGGGAGTGACATCACCACTTCCCTTTGTGTCTGGTCTGATACCAGCCCACTTTGATATTTTAGTGCCATCTGTGATGGAGGTAGGATTGACCATGGAGCATTGGGAAGTGTCAGATATTAAGGGATAGACCTTTACAAAGAAATTGTCACTGTGTCCTAATGGACACTGTGCCATTGTCTCTTTAAGTAGGCTCTGAGGTGTTAGCAGGTCTCTAAAAGCCCTCAAAACCAATGGAATGGTGCTTCATTTGTAACCAATTTCAGCTCACTTGATGCAATGAATTGAGCCCCATTAACCAACAGGGATCCCAGGGAGATGAGGGACAAATACTGATGCCTTCTGCCAAAAGCACAGGAAAATCTGTGCAAACAATTCATGCATCATCAATTCCTTGACAAGTGAATTATCTATTAATTAACTTTTAGAGGGTCGTTTGGGTCCTTTCCTAGCTCATGTCCACATAAACAGGTCAGCTATTAAATGGACTAGTAGACAACCAGATGACATAATTTCCCAGATTTGTACTTTCAGTAATCACTAGTGCTGTCTCTAACAGACAGGGTACCTTTATCTACACTATCCACTCACATAAAGTGTGCCAAACCTGGGAGTCAGGGGCTTACAGGCTCTGCCTCACCCAAGATAGCTGCCAGAGTCGCATGGGATGGAGGCTTTCAACCGGATTGCACCCCGGTAACCCAGGAAACCATAGAGGAACTATGTTCCTCTTGCCTTCCTCCCCAACTGCAAGGCTACAAACTGCACCTGCCTACAAGTGAGCCTTTGATGAGTCTAAAACAGTCCACCAGTTAGTTTCAACAGTGATTATGTGGTCAGTAATCTACACTATGAAACAGAAGCCAATATTCCCATTGCACAAGTTTACACTTTTAAACAGAACACAGGACCAGATCCAGCATATCAATAGTGGAGCAAATCCATTAATGGTCACTTGTCACTAATTACCGTAGGACTGGTTTTATTCCTAATCCTTTATTCTCCTATACACAAATTATAATTCTCTTTGTATATGAGATTGTGAGGTTACAAACAGGTCTACTCTGATAAAAGACAAAACTAGAGATAGTCCAATCCAGAAGCTACTGTACTGTTCCCCAAGCTAGCTAAAGAGAACCAACACTGGTCAATAATACATCTTTAGGCCATCATACCATGCAGGAGGAGAGACCAGTGCAGATCTCGTTTTTCTGGATCTTGATTCCCCAACGTTTCTGGCACTCGTCGTCGGTCAGGATAGGAACAGTCACCTGCTGTTGGTTATCTGAAGAGGCTTCTGTTGACTTTTGACCAGCCACTTGCTGATTGTTAGCTGAAGTGCCTTTTGTTGAGAGAAAAGGAGAGATTAACAAGACAACATTATCACCACCATTCAGTGTGGCATTACAACCCAACAACAGTCTGATGGAGTTACATCTAATATGTATTAGCTTTAGACATTTCTTTCTTTACAGCCAACCATAGGTTACATCATGGTGACCCTTATTCATACCAGGCTGATATTTTGTCCCATTATTGCCAGTAATATACTTTTTTCAAACTCCAAATCAAGTGGCACCAATTTTTCAATCAAGGTAAAAATAAATTCCTCACATCCAATAGAAAATGGAATGGACCAATCTAGGCAATGGGGGTGCAGCATTTCTGTTTTGTTTTTTCTCCACCAATCTCTATATGTTTCACCGTATTTACATTCAAACTTTTCAAGTCAAACTTTACAGAGCTGGAGAAAATAAGGTGGAGTGCAGCCAAAGACAATTATTATTTCAGTCTTAATTGCTAGGCCTCCATGAGTCAATGAAGTTTGGGGAAAAAAATAAGTATCTTTTATAATATGTAAGCATGAAATGAGGAGCTGTACCACAGAGTGACCATCACAGGTATATGAAGGTCCCACTGTAATAAAAGGCATTTTCCACAAGCCTACCATTACAGCAGGCCACCAAGAGAATTGGGATGGATCGTGATGAGAAAGCCAACATTTGGTTACCGAACAGGTGGTGAGGGGACTGTCTATACTGGGACACCCAATCTGGCATGACAACTTCCCAAGAAGGAATTTTTGGAAATAAGTCCTCTCTTCCTTTTGTGTCTAACAGGAAGTGAGTGGAAAGCTTGCCAATAGGACACAGACAGTGTTTATTAAAGAAATAAATACAAAGGTTTTGGCTAGAGAAACACAGCAGAAGTTTGGAGTTTGCCCTAAATTTGTAAGCCTATTAAAATATGCTTGTCCATGTAACACTCCCCTCCCCCCAGACAGACAATGTGGATGTCCAAAGGTGCCCCATGTTCTCCTTCATCCAGAGTGGGGGTGTGCTCTAATAGAGGAGGTGTGTTACTGGCCAGATCACCAGGTGAAAACGGAGGGAAAAAAAGCCTAAAAAAGAAAACAAATGCAGCCACCACATCTAAAAATTGGTAAGCTGCAATATATTACATTTTTGGTTTTGGGTTTAATATTGTACGGCTTTAAGACACGGTGTATCTGGATTTTGCAAAAGCGTTTGACACAGTTCCCCATAAACGTTTACTGTACAAAGTAAGGTCCGTTGGCATGGACCATAGGGTAAGTACATGGATTGAAAACTGGCTACAAGGGCGAGTTCAGAGGGTGGTGATAAATGGGGAGTACTCAGAATGGTCAGGGGTGGGTAGTGGGATCCCCCAGGGTTCTGTGCTGGGACCAATCCTATTTAATTTGTTCATAAACGACCTGGAGGATGGGATAAACAGTTCAATCTCTGTATTTGCAGACGATCCTAAGCTAAGCAGGGCAATAACTTCTCTGCAGGATGTGGAAACCTTGCAAGAAGATCTGAACAAATTAATGGGGTGGGCAACTACATGGCAAATGAGGTTCAATGTAGAAAAATGTAAAATAATGCATTTGGGTGGCAAAAATATGAATGCAATCTATAGACTGGGGGGAGAACCTCTGGGGGAATCTAGGATGGAAAAGGACCTGGGGGTCCTAGTAGATGATAGGCTCAGCAATGACATGCAATGCCAAGCTGCTGCTAATAAAGCAAACAGAATATTGGCATTAAAAGGGGGATCAACTCCAGAGATAAAACGATAATTCTCCCGCTCTACAAGACTCTGGTCCGGCTGCACTTGGAGTATGCTGTCCAGTTCTGGGCACCAGTCCTCAGGAGGGATGTACTGGAAATGGAGCGAGTACAAAAAAGGGCAACAAAGCTAATAAAGGGTCTGGAGGATCTTAGTTATGAGGAAAGGTTGCGAGCACTGAACTTATTCTCTCTGGAGAAGAGACGCTTGAGAGGGGATATGATTTCAATTTACAAATACTGTACTGGTGACCCCACAATAGGGATAAAACTTTTTCACAGAAGAGAGTTTAATAAGACTTGTGGCCACTAATTACAATTAGAAGAAAAGAGGTTTAACCTTAAACTACGTAGAGGATTCTTTACTGTAAGAGCGGCAAGGATGTGGAATTCCCTTCCACAGGCGGTGGTCTCAGCGGGGAGCATTGATAGCTTTAAGAAACTATTAGATAATCACCTGAATGACCGCAACATACATTGATATACAATGTAATACTGACATATAATCACACACATAGGTTGGACTTGGACTTTTTTCAACCTCACCTACTATGTAACTATGTAACTATGTAAGAGTGACATCATAAAAAGTAAGGGAAAATACATTTTGTTATGAGGAAATTGAAATTTTTGGGGACATTTTCAATAATAATTTCCCCTCCCCCCAATGGTACACAAACTGCAAATGATAAAACAGGCAGGTATTTAACCATTTAATACACTATATACACATTAATAAGGAATAAAAACACACCGCCAGCTGGGTCTTGCCAATAATAGTGTCAGAACGGGCACGGCAAGGCAAGAAACCCCAGACATGAGATATGAGGGATTTAATAGTGTAGCAGGTACCTCTCCAGGTTGATGTAAACCACAAGGGACAGAGATGCCTGCTAGCAGCTGTGTGTAATTTTTCACCCCCCTTCCTCTCTTCTCACACACACAAACACACAGCACTGCTTATTCTATAGCCTCCCTATTGGAAGAGACTGGGAGCCAATCAGCAGGGAGGAGCAGTAAAGAACTGTGGAATAGGAAGTCCCAGCACAAAGCAGCCTGACTGGTGAGGCGGGACGGACTACAAATCTCAGGCTGCATTGCCGAGCAAGAGGACTGCTGGGAGAGACTATAAGAGGGATGGATGAGGCCTAGATCTGGCTCTCTGGACGCCATTCTGAACCTGCCAGCAGGAGGTCTGTGTGTGACAGGGGAGTGAGAGACTGCAGCCTATACAGCGGAGAGCCGGATCGCCAACCTCAGAGGGGCCTCAGAGTACAGCAGTGCTACTACAGTCAGCGGACCAGCCTGCGCTTCAGAGTATCTGGACCACCTGCACTCCAGTCCCCCCTGGAGTTGCAGCGCGGCATGGCAGCGCCATTTTCACCGGACAGAGACACCAGAAGGGATTCCAGCTGGAGCCTTACATCTATTGGGGTCTATTGTGGTGAGAGGGCACCTGCCCATCCAGATAAAGATTACAGTATTGCTAAATGAGTTCTATTCTACAGACTGGCTGTTGAGACTTGTAGTTCCACGGATGTGAATCTACTTCTTCACATGCATCATATAGCTGGAGCTTGAGGCCTTGTCTTTTCTCCTTTGCACTGTAAGGTCAGTACTGTATTATACTCACATTTAAAGAGGAATCTATGAATCTAAAAGTGGTGATATTGCTTCAGTTTAAGTATTCATCAGTACACCTTTGTCCTTTAGTCCTTTTGTCTTTTGCCTACCTGGATTACAAAATTAGGATTTTTATAACAGCTTACCTGTAAAATCCTTTTCTTGACGTACATCACGGGACACAGAGCAGCCATAGTAATTACTAAGTGGGTTATACGCTACCTATAAGTGAATTGACACTGGTACACTCAGAGACAGGACGTCCCCCCATAAACCCTCCCATACAGGAAGTAACTCAGTTTTTCTAGCAAAGCAATATATATATCCCAAAGAGAAGAGGGACCTCTGTGTCCCGTGATGTACTCCAAAAAAGGGATTTTACAGGTAAGCTGTTATAAAAATCCTATTTTCTTTATCGTACATCACAGGACACAGAACAGACATAATATTTACTATGTGGGATGTCCCAAGGCAATGCCACCTGAGGGGAGGGAGACACAAATCAAAGCAGGCCGCCATCAGACGTGAGGACCTATACTGCTGCCTGCAGTACACTGCACCCAAAAGTGGCATCTTCTTGCCGTCTTATATCCAACTGATAAAATTTCGTAAATGTATGGACTGACGATCAAGTTGCGACCTTGCAATCTGAGTCATAGAGGCTTGGTGATGCACCGCCCATGAAGCACTCACTGCTCTGGTAGAGTGTGCTTTACCTTGAAAAGGTGGAACCTTTCTTTTCAAACCATAAGCCTGAATTATAACCTCACAAATCCACTTTGAAAAAGTTGATTTTGACGCTGCCTGCCCTTTCCTTGTCCCTTCCGGCAGCACAAACAAAGCACCAGTCTTCCGTACTTTGACTTTCAGATGGATCCTAACTGCTCTCACTACATCGAGAGAGTGTAACAATTTCTCTTCTGCAGAATGGGGTTCTGTAAAAAAAGAAGGCAGGGAGACATCTTGATTCAGATGAACTGGCCACCATTGAGAACGTCCAGTGACGAATTGCGTAAGACGGGGCTACGCTTTCATGTTGTTTCCAGAAGCAGAGAGCCTGGAATGCATACTGCATACTTTATTGCACCTTTTGTACTTTGCCATAATCGGTGATGGGAAGCCGCTGTTTTTAAATATATTTTTGAACAAAATATACTTTTAATTACTACACTATGGGAGCCCCCTTGTTTCTTCATATGAGAACCCAGTGTTGAGACACTATGGAATGATTTGTGAGGTCCTGACCGGATTGCACCCCTGAGTTTGAGAGGACAGCTGGAGGAGCCAGATGGGCGAACTGATGGGATAGTAAGAAAGCTGAGGAGGAGGTTTATCCAGAGTCACCCACTTTTTGTCTATTACCCCTGCAGGGGTAACTATGTTTGGCGAGTGGGGACCCATTGGGGGGAGCACTACGAGTCACCTTACGTGCTGAGCACAGAAGTCACCTGTTATAAGCCACTGTTGGCTATTTTGGGGTCACATTCTATTTATTTTTATATGTGGGACTTGGACTTTTCATATTTAATTATATTTTTTTACAATTTACTTTTTGTTTTCTACACACACGGTTTGTGTGGGACTACATACATTTAGTTGTCTATATATTTTGCATTTATATTTTGGTGCCTATATATTTATATATTCCATATATCATTTTATGTATACATTGTTTTGGGATTACCACAAGATATTTGCTTGTTATATATGGTTGGTAATCGTGGAAGATATTTGTGTTACACTGGTTTATATGCAAGGTTGTCAGGCTCAGTTTTGACTGAGAGATACACTTACACACCCTTCTCTATATAAGGAATGCTACTTTACATAAGGAAGGCTGATTATTTATACATATCTGGTGTACCTGTCACATACATATTTGGTTTTGTTTGCTTTATCACACTTTTATGTAACACTGGAGGTTACACATACACACACTCTGCCTTATGGGATAAGGTACTCCACCTTTCTTTACAGATAGGCACTTTTACACTACTTTTTTACTATATTATTTACTCATTTGATCCATAGAGTAGCGCCAATTACCCCATTCTTTATCTCTACAAGGGTGACCTAACTGGCGGATTTATATGCGCTACCCCTTGTATAAAGGCCAGGATCAAAGAATGAGAAGAAAGCGGCCTTTGGAAAAACACTGACAAGGCCGGGATCTGACCCTTGATTGTACTCAAGGCTAGCATTATTTCCACTCCTAATTGTAGGAAGGCAAGAACTCTACCTATGACATACTTTCATAGATGCCATCTCTTGGTTTCATACCAGGAAACATAGGCCCTCCAGACCCTAGATTAAATGGTCCTAGAGGCCGGCTTTCTTGCATTAATCAGGGTAGTTACCACTGAACCTAAAAGCCCCCTATTCTTTAAAAAGTGGGCTTCTATAGCCAAACCGTTAAATTTAGCGACTATAAGGCAGGATGGAATACTGGTCCTTGCGAAGGCAAGTCTGAACGGGATGGAAGAGTCCACGTCTTACCTACTGTCAGCCTTATGATCTCTGCATACCAGGATCTTCTGGGCCATGCCGGGGCAACTAGTATAACCAGCTTCCCTTCCTCTTTGATCCTGAGTAGAAGCTGCAACAGCAGCTGAACTGGGGGGAACGCATAAATCAGTGAAAACTGATCCCAAGGGGTTACTAACGTATCTGTCCCACATGCGAGTGGATCCCTTGTCCTTGACACAAAGTTGTCCAACTTCTTGTTAAATCTGGATGTCAACAGATGTATGTTTGGGGTCCCCCATTTTTGTCAAATGGCTGAAGAAATGTCTGGATGGAGAGACCAGTCTTCCGGGAATAATTGTTGACAGCTCAAGAAATCCGCCTGCCAATTCTCCACTCCTGGAATGAAAACTGCAGGTAAGCAAGGTACATGTTCCTCTGCCCAAGTCTGAATATGGTTTACCTCCCTCTGGGCTGCATGACTTCTGGTCCCCTCTTGGTGGTTGATGTAAGCCACTGCTGTGGCATTGTCTGATTGTATCCTGACCGGGCAACCCTGCAACTTGAATGACCGGGCCAATAGAGCCAGATGTCCCACCCGAATCTCTAGGATGCAACTGCAGAAGCCTTCCACCCACTCGATTGAGCGGGGGCGCCCCTTCATAAGGAGGCCTTGGGACTCTGCTTTGCAGGCTTCTACCCCGGGCTTCTTCCTTGAGCGGGAACACTCTAAATAACCTGCTTAATTTGGTATTTTAGGGATTGACAAATGCCATTTGCTGCTACTGCAAGCTGTGCTGCTGCACTGGCCACAGCAAATGAGACTTTAAGCAAAGGTTCCAGCTTCTTATCAGCTGGATCTTTAAACACCTGGACATTGTCCACTGGACAAGTTGGACTCTTATTCACAGAAGAGATAGCAGCGTCCACTTTTTAGTGAACTTTTTCTCCAAAGGATAAAGAGGAGAAAATCTTCGGGAAGGAAGAATATATCTATCTGGGTGATCCCAGTCAGCATATATCAGCTGCTCCAGCAATAGGTGTATAGCCAAAGCATGTGAACCCTGTGGAGGTTTTAAAAAGCCCAAAGAGAAAAAGGGGGCTTCAGCCACCTCTGCTGGGGGCAACTTATATCCAGAACGGACCAACTCCATAAGGGATTGTACTAGCAACTTCGGAGATTGCAAGGCTGAGAAGGGTTCTTCTGAGACTAAATCCTCAGAGGAAGAGTCATCTGCCTGCCCTTCTTCCTGGTCGCCCAATGGTAATTCACCATCATCTGACCATTCCTGTTCCAATGCTGGAAGCTCAGGGGTAGGAGAAGGGGACCTATCGCGTTTTTCCCAGACATGTCATTGGTGACATATGCAGAGGCTGACATATTGTAAGTATCAACAATGCCTGATAGCCTAAATGGCTCAGTCTGGCCAACTGCTTCAGGTCTTTCAGGGGAGGATAATACTGCAGAAGCATGACTAGGATCCTCAGACCCCGACGCCTTTGCGCTCCTCCCTGCTGCCTTCCCACCAGCTTTCTTTCAGTAAGACATAGTCCTAAGCACAAAAGGCAGAGGTACTTACAATATGCATCTATTAGTCCAGCAATAAAATATGCTGCTATCACTGCTCAGCCTGATGCTGAGTAAACATGCCTTTAAATAATGCCTGTATCCAACACCTATACAGTGCTTACATGCCCTCATATGCTTCTGTGTCCCATTGTCAGCCACCAGACTCTTTCAAAAATAAAACTTTTTATAGGCAGTGAGCCTTGCACCTGCTCCATGTATAACATGCACGCCGGTCCCTCGTGCCTAAGTCACGCCCCCCCCCTCCATGGGCAGCTTATTTAAATAAAGAACATTCCCGTAAGTGCGTGTGGATGATGGGGTCCCACAATCGGGATGGCTCGGGGGGAGGGGCTGTCACCAGGGAGATGCCGACCTCCGTGTACAGGAAGCCATGGAGTGGAGAAAAGGGCAATGCTTTCCCACAGGAGCGTTACCAGACACTGAGCACACACAGGGGAAGCATGGTAATGTTAAACATCAGGTATGTTACAATTTACACCCTCTAGTGGTACAAAACAGGCAAAACATTGTTTACTCATAAGAAGTCCATAAGTAAACCATTTTGCCTCCATTAGGATCTTCTTGACTTACCACTCCTGCCGCAGGATACTGCTGGAAAACACAGCCAGACCCAATCTTCACCCAACACAGCGGGCCATTACATGACTGACCCTGAAGGACTGTGTCCCCTTTGTATACTGGGGTCCACTCCCTTGGACCTGTACAGCACCCTGCCAGGACAACCTTTAGTTTAGTTATGTGACCAAGGCGCTGGATTCCCAGGGTCCAGCCCTCAAAAGAGGAGCGTTACAGGCAGGAAACCTTGCATTTTCTTCCTCGAGGCTCGAGTATTATTCACTTTTGCCCTTTCTTGGCATCTTGAATGGATCTGCTTGCATAGCCCCTTGATCCTGTAAAGGATTTTCTCCAACGGAGCTCTTCATAGCATAGCACTTTTAACCACCGTGACTTACACCTTGAGACACTGGCAAAAAAATGGAGGTACTTCCTGTATGGGAGGGGTTATATAGAGGAGGACTTCCTGTCTTTGAGTGTACCAGTGTCCATTCACCTATAGGTGGCGTATAACCCACATAGTAATTACTATGGCTGCTTTGTGTCCCATGCAGTATAAACAACAGGCTGGCTAAAGAAATCTGGAATTGAAAGTACATTCATCATCATCCTCTTTTTATGCTTTACCACTCTACATTTAAAGTTAATCATTGAATTACAACCTGAGGGAGCCATTTTGTGAGGTATTCTTTAAATTTGCATTGGGTTACTGTGTGTATATGCTGTGCACTGTTTTTTGGTTTGTGTGCTGAGGCCTCAAAGGAAAGGTATCCAATAGAGGTGTTAAAGGTGCTGGATATTTGTCTCTCTGTGTACCTGTCCACATCGACCTTTTTCAAGTCATAAGTGTGCACACCTTTGCATATCAGTGTCAAGTAAAATTTTACTGTTAAACATCAGTTGTGTTCATTCATACCTTATATTGTGTTAATTTTTCATCTCAGTAAAAATTTCTGAGTGGTTCATTGATATTGTGTGAGTCTCTATTTACTACCACAGCTGGTGACGTGACGGAGCCCAGGGCCTCGGTAAATATACTTCATGGTTTATCATTATTGTGTTTCCTCTTTATTGCTGGGTTCTGCACTAATATTATCAAGTAGGTGTGCCAGAGGGGTTGGGGCCATTCTTGGGGTTGAAAGGCAGAGTACAGAACCAAACATACATTAAACGGCTCCTCCGGGGGTAGCGCTACAATAGGTTAATAGTTTTTTCTGCAGGATATCAAAATCCCTTACTGGAATCATGGGTATATGTCAAGTTGGTGGTGATGCAGTTGTCTCCATTGTTAAAGACATCAGAGCTGGAAGCAAGACAAACTGGGGACTCCTCTTGAGGTAAGGTGTTGGGACCACGCAGCTTCATAATTTTGGTTTTAGAGACCTAGAAAAATTTTGTTAAGAGAATTATTTTAAAATGTGAAATATTTTAAAAGACATAATGAAAAGAGGAAAGATTTGTCCATATAGGGAATTAAAACACAAAAAGAATTTAATGGCACTGAACGTATGGAGGTATTTACAGTTGAAGCACTTTGTAGAAACACTACTGCAACCAATCAGGTCGGGAGAATAACTGAATTCAATGGGAAAACTGTGTAATCAGTTAATTATGTAAAGCATGGGGTGGCCCGGATATATTAGATAATAACAGAGATGGGGGAACTGAAATACCTCATTTCATTGGTATGTGGAAAAAGGAAATAGGACCACGTGTAAATGAGTGACAAGCAGTGGCAGCTGGTGTTTTTTTGGGGGGATGATCAATCGATGGCACCCCCCTCTTACCCAATCTAGGTGTCGGCCGGATTGCAGACTCCTACGGGTGGGTTGTGGACTCCTACGGGCAGCGGGTGGGTTACGGTCAGGGACTTCTGTATCCTCTCCTCCTCAGCTTTGGCGGCTTACGCCGTGCGGCTCCTCCCTCCTCCTCCTAGACGTTTACTAGGATCACCTGTCTTTTCAGCCAATCAGGTGATGGGTCTCAAGACCCGCCTCCTGATTGGCCTAGGAGGAAAATCAGTGTGGCAATAGCAAATATTCATTCTCTATTGTCACACAGCTTTATGGAATTGGTGCGCAGTGCTCTGCACCCTGAGCCCACCATTTTTGAAGCCAATTGCCAAAACCACACCGCCACCATTGGAATCCATGCACCTGGCGCCCTGTATGTAGATCAGAGGGCCGGATGCATGGACGGGGGGTGGCGCCCGTAATGGATGGGCCGCCACTGGCATCAAGTGAGTAAAATATTTTTTTTTTCCAATAACAATTTATTTTAATTTGTTACCAAAGTTTACATTGCATAAAATATAACGGGAAAGGGTAGCAAAAGAGTACGGTACGTGATATAAAGCAAACAGACACATGTATATGGAATATTTTCCTTAGTATGTTGCAAAGGAGTTACGGTTTCTTAGCTAACATGGTTGCAACTGCTTCTCAACATCACATATTAAGAGTAAACTTCTCATACCAGATAACAAAAGTAACTTATGTAATAAGAAAGAGAGATAAAGAAATAGAAAAGAATGGGGAAAGAAGAGGGATAAAGTCACCTGAGTGAGTCAATGATCCATTTATAAAGATTCCTCCTGGAGGTGCCACAGCTCCCAGACCTTATCATGGGCTTCCAATCTGTCCTGCATCCTGGCTGTCATCTTCTCCATCAACTCCACATCTTTAATTCTCGCATACAGTGCCTCAGGGGTAGGGGGGGATTTCTTTTTCCAATTCAATGCTATGAGGCATCGTGCAGCCGTTAAAATATGGCACACTAGTTTTTTATTGGTTTTTGAGATCTTTAGTGGGGATAGACCTAGTAAGAAAAATGTAGGGTTCATGGGAAGTGGTTTTCCCAAAAGATTGGTCAATAACTGCTGGACTTTTTTCCAAAAGGTAAAAATTTGAGGGCACTCCCAGTAAATATGAAGAAGGGTACCCCTGGCTCCCAAGCATCTCCAGCATCGGTCTGAGCTAGTAGGGTAAATAGCATGGAGTACATCTGGGGTCATGTACCAGAAGAAAATTATTTTGTATGCATTTTCTTTATACAATGTACAGATTGAACTTTTCACTGTCTGAGACCATATCGCCTGCCATTGTTCAATGGGGAGTTTCTCCATGAGGGCTTTCTCCCACTTAATCATATAGAGGTGCTTACCTTGCGCCTCCATTGAGTAAGCATTCAGGGTTTTATAGATATCAGAGATCAGTCCCCTCTGAGTCAAACCTGCCAAAACCAAGTTTTCAAAAGGGGTTAGGGGGGAAAATTGCAGGTCAGGCGCTATGGTCAGGGCATAATGGCGGATTTGTAGGTAGCTATAAGAAGCCTGGCGAGGTATATCGTACTTAGTTTGGAGTTCAGAGAAGGATAATAGCTTACGTGTTCTAGGGTCTATTATGTTTTCGAAGTGGAACAAATTCCGCGAGGACCATGGGTAGGACATTTGGTGTGTAAGGCTGTCTGGCACTTTAGGGTTGCAAATAAAGGGGGTTAAGAGCGATTTTTCAGAAGAGAGGCTATGTGGGGAGCGCAGTGCTTTCCAGAGCTTACGAAGTTGGGACATAGCTCCTAATAGACGTTCAGGGGGCACCTCCGCGTCTGCACACCACAGCAAGCTATTCGGATGGGTCGGAGACAGCCAGATCTTCTCAATTTCTGTCCACTTATTGTAGGACCTCTGGGTGGACCACGATATTATAGCTCTGAGTTGAGCAGCTTGGTAATATTTAATTAGATTTGGTAATGCGAGGCCGCCATCCGACCGAGCTGCCATAAGGAATGATTGGGGTATTCTATGCCTTTTATGGTCCCAGACAAATTTAAGTATATCTATTTGGAGTTTTCTTAGATGTTTGTATGGAACTGAGATGGGTAATGTTTGAAATAGATAGAGTAGCTTCGGGAGGATTGTCATTTTAATGGACTCTATCCGCCCTAAGAAGGAGAGATGGTGTTTTTTCCATCTGAGGAGCATGGCTCTGATGGAATGAAAGAGGGGGGGAATTTTCCTGGTAAAGAGTTGCGAATGTTGGAGTAATGCGAATTCCCAGATATTTTAGAGATATAGTTTTCCAATGATATGGAAAGTTGGCTTGTAAGTGTATGGTTTCTGATTCAGGGATATTTATTGGGAGGGCTTCTGATTTGGACGCATTAATTTTATAGCCTGATAGGGCCCCATATCTATCCAGCTCAGCATAAAGATTCGGGAGGGATATTCTAGGTTGTGTCAGGGTCATAATGATATCATCGGCAAACAATGAAATTTTAAACTCCCTACCCCGGACTGATATCCCATGGATATCCGGATTACCTCGGATGTAGGCTGCCAAGGGTTCCACACATAGTGCAAACAGCAGGGGAGAAAGGGGGCACCCCTGCCGTGTGCCGTTGTTTATTGAGAATGGGGCAGAGAAGGCAAAAGGAGTTCAGACCTGGGCAGTGGGGCTAGAATATAGGTGCTGTATCGCTCACAGGAAGGGGCCCTTTAACCCTATATGTTGTAGGGTGGCGAACAAAAAAGACCACCCCAAACGGTCAAAGGCTTTTTCGGCGTCCAAGCTAAGGAGCAAAGACGCCGAATCCTCTCTGTTCGCCACATCTACCAGGTCAATTACTTTCCTCGTGCTATCTCCCGCTTGTCTAAGCGGTACGAAACCCACCTGGTCTTTATGTATGAGAGAAGGGAGGACTACATTCAGGCGAATTGAAAGTAGTTTCGTGAAAATTTTTAAGTAGGAATTCAAAAGAGAAATGGGTCGATAATTAGCACACGGGGTCTTTATCCGGTTTGGGAATCAGGGTAATAAATGATCGTTGCATATCTACTGGGACAAAAGTGTCCCGGAGAAAGGCGTTAAAAAGTCTGCTCATATATGGGAGTAGGAGAGGGAGGAAAGTCTTATAGTATTCATATGGTAAGCCGTCAGGACCTGGGGATTTACGAGATGGTAGTGATTTAATCGTGAGCTCCATTTCTTCCTCTGTGATAGGTGCATTTAGGGCCTCTAAGTCTGTAGTTTGTAAACAGGGGACATCACTTTGTTCTAGATAACGATGCACTCTAAGTGAGATCTCTGGGGAGGGAGAGTTGCTTGGGATGTCTGGGTTTATAGAGGTCGGTATAGAAGTCTGCAAAAGCATGTGCAATATCTTTAGGGTGGGATAGTAAGCAACCTGTTCTATTCTTAATTTGGTGGGGTGTTGAGTTAAGGGAGTCTTCTCGTAGTTTTTTTGCTAGTAAAGAATGCGCTTTGTTTCCCCTATCGTAATACACCTGCTTTAGCCGAAGCAGAGCTTTTTCCACTTGTCCCAGTGCAAAATCCCTCAGAGTCGCCCGAAGCCTAATAACCTTCCTGAGAAGGGGTACGGTAGGGGATGTTTGGAGCCGTGTCTCTAGGACCTTTAGTTCCCTCTCAGTTCGGTATTTTGTGGCTAATGTATCTCTTTTCATGGCCGATGATAAAGCTATGCATTTACCCCTGATGACCACCTTATGAGCTTCCCATAACGTAGAGGGAGAGATGTCAGGGGTGTTGTTTTCCTTAAAGTAGAGTTTCAGGGAAGAGGTTAATTCCGTGGTTGACTGAGGATGTTGGAGGAGAAAAGTATTTAGTCTCCAGTTGTAGGGCCTAGGGTTGGGGGATCCTACGTCTAATGTGAGCATAATCGGGGCGTGGTCAGACCAGGAGATCGGGAGCACACTGGCTTCACAAACTATTCTAAGAGTAGAATTATTAACAAAAAAGTAGTCGATCCTGGAGTGGGTTTTATGGGGAGCTGAGTAGAAGGTGTACTGCCGATCCCCTGGGTGGAGAGCCCTCCAAGCATCAAAGAGAGCATGTCTTCTAAGGAGTTGGTGGAAGAGCTTCGAGTCTCTAAGGGCTCGAGCTGATGGTGCCCGGGGATCCACCACGTGGCGGTCGGCAGTTATGGAATGAGTTAGATTGAAGTCTCCCCCCACCACTAGAATCCCATGATCCGAGCGAAAAAGGCGTGTAAACATTTTAGATAGGAATCTATGTTGTTTAACATTGGGTGTGTACAGAGCACACAGGGTGATCTCCCGGGACTGCCACAGACCCCTAACAATGACATAGTGAAAAATCAAAAAGAAAGCACCTCTTAAGTATCAGGATTTATTGTAGTATAAAAATCACATCAAAGCACTTACATATAAGCTGGTGAATGAAGACTTCCAAGAAGAACTAATCCCAATGTCGTCAACCATCCAGGTGTATGTATGGATGAATAGGAGCCGGGCGGATGGCCGCGGACCTCCGCTCGGAGACGCCGGCTGTTGTGCGGTAGGCAAAGGGGACACTTCCGCGTTCCAACAGGGTCACGTGGTCGGTGACGTCAATCAGGCAGTTCTAGTAGCTGGGATCCACTACGCGTTTCTGAGCATGCGCGAAGTTCACAACGGGCATGCGCGCTCCTTTCTCAAGTGTACTTAGGTCAGGAAACAAGGAAGCTAAATAGCTCTGTGTGAGGGACAAGTGATTATTTAGGCCAATCAGAGGAATGGGGCGTATATGTGAAAGAAACTGGATAACGATAGGAGGGATGAATTCTTAATGGAAAACATAATAAATACTTTTACAAATATAATGAAACTCATAAAGATAAATAGTATTAATAATAGTTGTGGCGAATGGATGAAAAAATTATTAGTAATGATGGGTAAATGAAAAAATAATATATAACGAAAATGAAAATAATAATAATAAAAAAATTAATAAATATTAAATAACAATAAAATTAAAATAAAATACAAAAAGGAACTGTATAATAATAAATGGTGACTAAGAAATTCAGTATTCGATTATGTCTATCACTAATATAAATGAATGCTATCATTTGATGTATGACAATAATTTATCTCAAAGGATAGGGTAAAAGACTAAGGATATGAAAGATATATACATATATGTATAATATACATATATACACACATATATATGTATACTAATAAAAGCAATTTATCCGCCCAACTCCGCTCCAGTAGAGTGGGTCAGGCGGATGCAAGGGAGCCCTAGGTTGGTCATGTAACAAGATATTATCAAAACTACTTAATTAAGGGAGGGGTTGGTGAGCATAAAATCACCTACTCTCTCAAGTCTCAACGGAGACACGCCCATAAAGTAGAACAAAAGCAAAATTAGAAAAAACTGAGGCAAAAAAGGGGGGACTAAGTGAACAAAACGTCCAGGAGAGATCTATCAGCCTAGTGGAGTGGCCGAGCATCTACAAGGTAAAAGACCCAAGAAAAGATTGCGAGTCCAGTTCAGCCATTTCTGGATTTGGAGCTTTTGCGAGGGGTACCGTCCTTCCGGGTACGATTAGAGGAGGGGGCCTTCTGCCATACTATGGGCGGTTGGGGTGGGGTAGCTACTAAGTCCCAATCCAGGAGTTGAGGTGGAATGATCCCCAAAACATCACAAAAATTTGTTAGATCCTATGGATAACGTAGAATAGCAGATCTGCCTTGGTTCTTGGCTGTAAGGGTAAAGGGAAATCCCCACCGGTAGGGGATACTTTCTTCTGGAAGGGTACGTAGAAGAGGTTGCAGGAGTCTGCGCTTCTGTAGGGTTATCCATGAAAGATCTGGAAATAGTTGCAGCTGGGCATCCTGGAAGGTTACTTTACGTGTCAGACGAGATTGTCGCATAATGTCTTCCTTCAAGGGGTATGAGCTTATTCTGCAAATAATGTCCCTTGGTTTAGAGGTGAGATTCTTGGGGCGGAGAGCCCGATGGGCTCTATCCATGTCGATACGATTGGTTAGGGGCTCACCAAGGAGATAGTTAAATATATGTTGTAATTTGTTGTGAATGTCCTCCGGGCCGAATGTCTCTGGGACTCCTCTCACCCGAATATTATTTCTGCGCCCCCTATTATCCAAGTCCTCAATGTGGTGTTGCATTTCCCTTAACTGGGTACGGTGATCTGCTCCTTGAAGTTGAGTCCTATGGACTGCTAATTTAGTCTCTTGAATTTCCTCTTCGGCCATTTCCACCCTGTCAGCCAGGTGTTTAAGGCCTGTTTGTAGTATCTGTATTTCCGAGCGACAGGTAGATTTCACATCTGCGATCAACTGTTTAAAATCATCTTTGGTGGGCATCACCTGTAAATAGGAGTACCACTCATTAGGAAGTGAATGGTGTGGGGTTGGGGGCAAGTATTGCTGCAGTGGTCGTTGGTGAGGTGGCTGTTGCTATTGTGATTGCAGTGCAGCTTCATCCTGCATGACGGGCATAGATTTTGGGGATGCAGTCCATATGTTTCCCCAGGGCTGCACCTGGGTACGTGTGGGGGTCTCCTCCTCCTCCAGAGCATAGCGTTGGGGGACAGATGTTAATTCTTTTTCGTGCCGAGTCAGCAGGGTGTGCGGCCTGTTCTTTAGGCGTGCCCAGTGCTTGAGAGAATGAGAGTCTCTGCGCTTTAGGTGGAGGTGAGCCAGGCATGAGGGCTCTGAAGGCCGCTGCAGAATCATCAGGCCCAGGTGGGGTATTGGAGGCCAGGAATCTCGGGCCCGGCAAGGCCGGGAAATCCGCTGACACATCAGAGGATGACGGGGATCCCGGAGCGTCCCCCGGCAAGCAGGGATCTGAGGCTGTCCGCAGCAGGCGCGGGAAAGCCTCCGAGCATTGAGTGTAGAGGGAGGGAGGGGGGCCAAACATGGCGGCTGGAGAGTCACGTGGCGAGGTCCCGGCAAGGACTGGGCAAAGCGAACTCACCGCTCCCAAAGGAGAGAAGATGCCCGTGGTGTGTTGCAGGGCTGGCGGTGTGCTTTCCAATACTCGGTTTGAGTTCAGGTCCGGCTGGGAGAGCTGCAAAGAGAGCCTGGAGCGGGCCGCTGAGGCCTCCGGCGCCATATTGCCTGTGCCGCCAGACGGACCATCTGTCTGTGGACAGAAGGTCCGACGATGAGCTGGGTGGTGGCTGTGATGATCCCCGGGCTTTAGCGGATCGGGTGGCCTTAGATCTGCCCATGTAGCTGTGGTGTAGTGTCCCCAATTGAGCCTTTAGCTGCGGGCTGAGAGAGAGCAGACGAGTCAAGCGTCCATCTAGGTCGGCTTCCGGTCACGCCCTCCAAAGTGAGCAAAATATTGAGAGCAGTCCGTGGTATGGTGGCAGACATAAACACTATGGAAATGAACTATAAATGTTACACCTGTGGGGAGTACAAAAATATCAACCGGATATATCACCATTGTGCTGGCAGGGTTGTAATATGAGGGTTACAATGGTACATACTATATCTCACAAAAGTGAGTACACCCCCACGTTTTTTGTAAATATTTTATTCTATCTTTTCATGTGACAACACCGAAGAAATTACACTTTTCTACAATGTAAAGTAGTGAGTGTACAGCTTGTATAACAGTATAAATTTGCTGTCCCCTCAAAATAACTCAACACACAGTCATTAATGTCTAAACCGCTGGCAACAAAAGTGAATACACCCCTAAGTAAAAATGTCAAAATTGAGCCCAATTAGCCATTTTTCCTCCCCGATGTCATGTGACTTGTTAGTGTTACAAGGTCTCAGTTGTGAATGGGGAGCAGGTGTGTTCAATTTGGTGTCATCACTCTCTCATACTGGTCACTGGAAGTTCAACATGGCACCTCATGGCAAAGAACTCTCTCAGGATCTGAAAAAAAGAATTGTTGCTCTACATAAAGATGGCCTAGGCTATAAAAATAAAAAAACAATGTGTCTGCGCTAGAAAAAATCGCTGCACTCAAAGTGCAGTACCCCTAGGTGCTAAAGTATAAAGTGCACAGTGCTATGTGAAACACAGCAAGTGAGTGATCAAACAAAACAACATATCCATTAAAATATCAAAATAAAATACAAGAGGATATAACAAACAGTGAATAAATGAAGTCCAAAAACGTGTATATCCAATGATATAAAAGTGCCCAAATAAATTAGTCCAAAAATTTGGTGAATTTCACATATCCTATCTTCCAAACTGTGCCACCAAAAAACATGCTGTGGTGTCTTCCAGCCGCCCCCACAGGTGTATATGCTCACCTTCCTGTGTGTGACACAGCGATTAGACTATGTCAAACAAAGCCTTGGAGCCACTCATGTGCTCATTAGGAACCAGCTGTGCAGACTTCCAATGTTCTCAAGTGGAGATGGTTTATGCAAGAGAAAAAAACTCCATAGCGCAATATGTAGGTATAAAGGATTTTAAAATAATCAGCTCCCCTCACATATATGTGCATGCATAAAAATACCCCTAGGTGCTAAAGTATAAAGTGCACAGTGCTATGTGAAACACAGCAAGTGAGTCACATAGTGAGGCTATAAAAAGATTGCCAAGACCCTGAAACTAAGCTGCAGCACAGTGGCCAAGACCATACCGTGGTTTAAAAGGACAGGTTCCACTCAGAACAGGCCTCGTCATGGTCGACCAAAGGAGTCATATCTAGAGGTTGTCTTTGGGAAATAGACATATGAGTGCTGTCAGCATTGCTGCAGAGGTTGAAGGGGTGGGGGGGGGTCAGCCTGTCAGTGCTCAGACCATACGCCGCACACTGCATCAAATTGGTATGCATGGCTGTCATCCCAGAAGGAAGTCTCTTCTGAAGATCATGCACAAGAAAGCCTGCAAACAGTTTGCTGAAGACAAGCAGACTAAGGACATGAATTATTGGAACCAGGTCCTGTGGTCTGATGAGACCAAGATAAGCTTATTTGGTTCAGATGGTGTGAAGCGTGTGTGGCAGCAACCAGGTGAGGAGTACAAAGACAAGTGTGTCGTGCCTACAGTCAAGCATGGTGGTGGGAGTATCATGGTCTGGGACTACAGGCACTGGGGAGCTACAATTCGTCGAGGAAATCATGAATGCCAACATGTACTGTAACATACTGAAGCAAAGCATGATCACCTCCCTTTGGAGACTGGGCCGCAGGGCAGTATTCCAACATAATAACAACCGCAAACACACCTCCAAGACGACCACAGCCTTGCTAAAGAAGCAAATTTGTGAAGCCTTTATCAAATAAAAACCAAAAAAAAAAAAAAATCTTTGTTGACATTTACTGCTTGTGTTTGTTTTAGATGACCCTGACAGAAATGTGGTGAGTACAGAAAATGGCGTGATTGTGTAACCTTATACAAAGCACTGTTGGGTGTTATTTACTAAAAGCAAAGACACTTTGCACTACAAGTGCACTTGAAACTGCACTGAAACTGCACGTGTAGTGCAAAGAGGATTTGCCCTGAGGAAATAACCCCCATTTTCACAGAAAGCAGCAATTACATCACCACAAAAGTGTTGTAGCGTTGAGACAATAATCCACACATTCTTGATTAACAATCAACTTTTAATACCTGCACAATCACATGTGCATTTAGAAAAGGTTTTTAAAACAAACCAACATGTTTGTTGTATAACAATTTTTGGGGTAGCATTATAAAAAATATACAGTACCTGACCGCGAGATTGTGTTTCCAGCGCGATAGCATCGCGCTGTATCTCGGCAACAGGGTACTGTGCATGTCGCGCTGGCTCACTCATCGGGAAAGGAAAACTTTGTTTTCCTTCCGCGATGAGTGACAGGCAGTGCTGACAGCTGTCTGGTATGAATCCTGAGGCGGGAACACCGCGCCAAATTTTAAATGAAAAAAACGGCGTGGGTTCCCCCCCCAGGGGCATACCAGGCCCTTAGGTCTGGCATGGATTGTAAGGGGAACCCCCTATGCCAAGCGTGAGGGTCCCCCCAAAATCCATACCAGACCCTTATCCGAGCACGCAGCCCGGCCGGCCAGGAAAGGGGGTGGGGACGAGCGAGCGCCCCCCCTCCTAAACCGTACCAGGCCGCATGCCCTCAACATGGGGGGGTGGGTGCCTTGGGGGAGGGGGGCGCCCTGCGGGGCCCCCCCACCCCAAAGCACCTTGTCCCCATGTTGATGAGGACAAGGGCCTCTTCCCGACAACCCTGGCCATTGGTTGTTGGGGTCTGCGGGCGGGGGGCTTATCGGAATCCGGGAGCCCCCTTTAATAAGGGGGCCCCCAGATCCCGGCCCCCCACCCTGTGTGAATGAGTTTGGGGTACATGGTACCCCTACACATTCACCTAGGGAAAAGTGTCAATATTAAAAAAAAAACACAGTACACAGGTTTTAGGAGTAATTTATTAGTCAGCTCCGGGGTCTTCTTCCGACTTCTAGGGGTCTCCTTCCGACTTCTCCCGGTGTTCGGCCTCTTCTCCGGGCCCCGCCGCTATCTTCTTCCAGCTCTATTGCCAGCGAGGGGCCCGGTCTGCTGCCGCTGTCTTGTCGCCGCTGTCTTGTCGCCGCTGTCTTGTAGCCGCTGTCTCTTCTTCTCTTCTTCCCCGATGTTGACACAACGCTCTCTCCGGCTCGAATGCTGTGTGCGAGCTGCGGAGCCATTTATATAGGCGGTGACCCCGCCCCCTAACGACGTCATGGTCCCAGCATGCGCAGGGACTCTAGCGTCATAAGGGGGCGTGACCCCAGAGTCCCTGCGCATGCTGGGACCATGACGTCGTAAAGGGGCGGGGTCACCGCCTATATAAATGGCTCCGCAGCTCGCACACAGCATTCGAGCCGGAGAGAGCGTCGTGTCAACATCGGGGAAGAAGAGAAGAAGAGACAGCGGCTACAAGACAGCGGTGACAAGACAGCGGCAGCAGACCGGGCCCCTCACTGGCAATAGAGCTGGAAGAAGATAGCGGCGGGGCCCGGGAGAAGAGGCCGAACACCGGGAGAAGTCGGAAGGAGACCCCCCGAAGTCGGAAGAAGACCCCGGAGCTGACTAATAAATTACTCTTAAAACCTGTGTACTGTGTTTTTTTTATATTGACACTTTTCCCTAGGTGAATGGGTAGGGGTACCATGTACCCCAAACTCATTCACACAGGGTGGGGGGCCGGGATCTGGGGGCCCCCTTATTAAAGGGGGCTCCCGGATTCCGATAAGCCCCCCGCCCGCAGACCCCGACAACCAGCGGTCAGGGTTGTCGGGAAGAGGCCCTTGTCCTCATCAACATGGGGACAAGGTGCTTTGGGGTGGGGGGCCCCCCGCAGGGCGCCCCCCTCCCCCAAGGCACCCACCCCCCCATGTTGAGGGCATGCGGCCTGGTACGGCTCAGGAGGGGGGGGCGCTCGCTCGTCCCCACCCCTTTCCTGGCCGGCCGGGCTGCATGCTCGGATAAGGGTCTGGTATGGAATGGGGGGACCCCCATGCCAATTTTTCGGCGTAGGGGGGTTCCCCTTACAATCCATACCAGACCTAAGGGCCTGGTATGCTCCTGGGGGGGAACCCACGCCGGTTTTTTCATTTAAAATTTGGCGCGGTGTTCCCGCCTCAGGATTCATACCAGACACCTGTCAGCGCTGCCTGTCACTCATCGCGGGAGGAAAACAAAGTTTTCTTTTCCCGATGAGTGAGCCATCTCGGCGCTGGCTCCTGCGACGGGGCTCGCAGGTGTCAAATCTCGCCAAGAAATGCGGCGAGATTGACACAATATCGCGGTCACCTACTGTAAATGTCCATTTAAGCTAAAACAGGCATGTGTAAAACCAACAAGAAAGACACAAATCTTGAACTTACAAAGTTCACATTTGGTAGAACTTGAAGCCAATATCAGACACGAACTGTGTTTGATATTGCGTTCAGATGGGGTGAATTCACCTCAGGAAAAGCCAAATTTGGAAGATGCACACAAATTTACCAATGTCAACATGTGCTAGCTGCCATCATGGGGGATCAAGGGACGTGTTTTGGGGGAGCAACCCCTTCCTCTCAGCTACTTTATTATTGAGGAAGGGGTTGCACCCCCAAAACGCGTACATTGATCTCCCGTGATGGCAGATAGCATATGTTGGCACACTGTGTGCATCCTCCAATTTTGGCTTTTCGAAAAATCACTAAAAGATTTTTAACATTGTAGCACACAAAAAAACAAAGGGATTTGGAGGGGTTTTAAACTCGCCCCAAAACATCAATGATGTTTTTATTTTTTTTAATAACATCATTGATGTTTTTCTTGAGGTTTTCCAATTGTAAATTACAGCCCATGATCTCCCCGATCAGGATCTGGGCACTTTCTGATGTGAAAGGATCTGGATCCACAACATCACAATCACCTAAAAAGAGAGAAAACAAACAAAAACAGGTATCAAAAATATGCCGGCATCCATCTCTTACCTGAGCCTGTGGTCGCAGACACTCACCTGTTGTGGTGACAATTTCCATCATGTCTTCTTCCTCCTGCCCTTCTGGTGTTGGGTGAATTTCCCCTTCTTCCAGAGGTGGGGGGTCTGTGGTCTCCTCGGATGAGGGGTGTCTTTCGAGTCTTTTCTCCCCTATGTAAAACAAAAATGCTATACTTAGCACACAGATATTTGATGGCAGAACTATCAATAGGAAACATTGCTTGGAAGTGGGGTACAACTGTCTATTTTGGCAGAGTTCCAAAATAGAGCATTTTCAGTGTCCTTTGTCAAGCTTCAATACTTTACCTGTCTTGCACAAGCTTCACAGATGGAGACCCCCCCTATAGTATACACTGGAGCACCTGTGTGGCCCCCTAATAAAAATGTTGTTCTGGGGTCCCACACTAGTGCTCCAGTGTCCAGATGTGAAAACAGCTGCTCAGTGTCCTCTCCTTACACAGAATCTAGTTGGCATTTCATTCTAGTAACAAAGCCATCTACACAACCAAATTAGTTTCATACAAGTAGGGCGTAAAAATTGTGGCCAAATGCATATGGCCAAAAAAATTGTGTTTTATAGGCCGAAAGAAAAATGTTTGATACGAACGAATAATGTGCCCATGAACATGAAAGTTGCCATTTAAAAATGTACACTTGTAAGAAAAGCACATGGAGCAGCATGAACGTAATAAACATAAAGAAAAGGCACACAGGACAACTACTTACTTTTTTGCAGCACTCTCTGGATCTTTCTGTACTGCTTATGTTCTCTTAATTTCAGGTCCGACCACCGCTTCCTGAGCTGATCTTTCGATCGACGTACCTCAAAATGCCGGTGCAGACTCCTGACCACTTTCACCATGATCTTGGCCTTTCTGACATTGGGGTTGGGGTAAGGTTCATACTTTCCATCATAGTCGGCCCTCTTCAGGATGTCCACCATTTCCAACATCTCCCCAAAGGACATATTTGAGGCCTTAAATCGTCTCCTACTGGATCGGGACGTTTCCGGCTCCGGGCTTTCCTCCTCCTCGTTGCTATAATTAGCACACACCTGCTGTGTATCCGCCATGTACTCTTCCCCCACTGCGCCAAACGAAAAGGGGCAGGGAATAGACTAGAAAGAACATCAGGGGTGGGCGGAGTTAAATGCATGCGCAGTGTGTATAACGCGTAACACGCGTGCGTATTACGTACGATCTGTGAGAGGGGGAAGGAGCATCAGAGGTGCCGATTGTGATAACTAAGATCTAAACTTGGGCCTATACTGCTTCGAAATGGAAGCCTATATTGTAACAAGATTAGGGGAGTTTGGCCTGACATTAGGGTTTGTCTTGTGTTGTGTCTTGCAGAGAAAAGGGATGGCTTCAATGACCACAACTTCCTCCCCCTGTTCATAGACAAATACAGGGAGCTGCCCTGTCTGTGGCAGGTGAGACACCCCTATTATAATCATAAACAAAAGAGGCAGGCAGCACTGGAGAAACTGCTGGAGTTGGTGAAGCCGGTGGTCCCCACAGCAACCATCCCCTATTTAAAAACCAAAATTGGTGGCCTGAGAAGCACTTATCTTAGGGAGTGCAAGTAGATCACAGATTCCCAGAGGTCCGGAGCTGCAGCAGATGACGTTTATGTCCCCAGGCTGTGGTACTATGAGAGACTAGGAATGAGCCGAACAGCCCCCAGTTCGGTTCGCACCAGAACCTGCGAACGGACCGAAAGTTTGCACGAACGTTAGAACCCCATTGACGTCTATGGGACTCGAACGTTCGAAATCAAAAGTGCTCATTTTAAAGGCTAATTTGCATGGTATTGTCCTAAAAAGGGTTTGGGGACCCGGGTCCTACCCCAGGGGACATGTATCAATGCAAAAAAAAAACTTTTAAAAACGGCCGTTTTTTCGGGAGCAGTGATTTTAATGATGCTTAAAGTAAAAAAAAAAAAAGTGAAATATTCCTTTAAATATCGTACCTGGGGGGTGTCTATAGTATGCCTGTAAAGTGACGCGTGTTTCCCGTGTTTAGAACAGTCCCTGCACCAAATGTCATTTTTAAAGGAAAAAATCTCATTTAAAACTGCTTGCGGGTTTAATGTCATGTCGGGTCCTGGCAATATGGATGAAAATCAGTGAGACAAACGGCATGGGTACCCCCCAGTCCATTACCAGGCCCTTTGGGTCTTGTATGGATATTAAGGGGAACCCCGCACCCAAATTAAAATAAGGAAAGGTGTGGGGCCACCAGGCCCTATATACTCTGAACAGCAGTATACAGGCGGTGCAAACAAGACAGGGACTGTAGGTTTGTTGTTAAGTAGAATCTGTTTGTAATTTTGAACGGGTACATTTTTAACGTGTTTAGCTCCAGCCAAAAAATCTTTTTTAAGCTTTTTGGAAAACATAGGGAAGGGTTATCACCCCTGTGACATTTGTTTTGCTGTCTTTCCTCCTCTTCAGAAGATTTCACCTCACTTTTTGTCCCAATGAAAAATGTTTTTTGAAAATTTGGGTTTTTTTGTGGAACAAGGATTGGAAAGCATCAGTGGAAAGAAGAATTTTTTTTCCCATTTTAACTCTTACAGGAGAGAATTTCCCTTCCTAGGGGTAAATTTCATCTCACTTCCTGTTGTCTCCTTCCGTTTGCAAGTAGGAGTCGTTTGTAAGTTAGATGTTTGAAAGTAGGGTCCTGCCCTATATACTCAGCAGAAATTTGGGCCTTAGGTGTTGCTGTGGCCACAACACTGTAAGCCCTCACAGGGCCCTGCTGTGAAATATTAGATCAAGAATTGTAATTACATGCCCCTGTTGAACAGGAGCTGAAAAATTAGGCCTTAGGCACTGGTGCTGGTGCCACAACACTGCAACCCCTCACAGACACTCTAGTTGGAACGCAGGAACGAGCCCTGCTGCAAAGTATTGCATCAAAAATTGTAATTACACGCCCCTGTTAGACAGGGGCAGAAAAATTGGGCCTTAGGCACTGGTGCTGGTGCCACAACACTGCAACCCCTCACAGACACTCTAGTTGGAACGCAGGAACGAGCCCTGCTGCAAAGTATTGCATCAAAAATTGTAATTACACGCCCCTGTTAGACAGGGGCAGAAAAATTGGGCCTTAGGCACTGGTGCTGGTGCCACAACACTGCAACCCCTCACAGACACTCTAGTTGGAACGCAGGAACGAGCCCTGCTGCAAAGTATTGCATCAAAAATTGTAATTACACGCCCCTGTTAGACAGGGGCAGAAAAATTGGGCCTTAGGCACTGGGGCTGGTGCCACAACACTGCAACCCCTCACAGACACTCTAGTTGGAACGCAGGAACGAGCCCTGCTGCAAAGTATTGCATCAAAAATTGTAATTACACGCCCCTGTAAAACAAGGGCTGAAAAATTGGGCCTTAGGCACTGGTGCTGGTGCCACAACACTGCAACCCCTCACAGACACTCTAGTTGGAACGCAGGAACGAGCCCTGCTGCAAAGTATTGCATCAAAAATTGTAATTACACGCCCCTGTTACACAGGAGCAGAAAAATTGGGCCTTGGGCACTGGTGCTGGTGCCACAACACTGCAACCCCTCACAGACACTCTAGTTGGAATGCAGGAACGAGCCCTGCTGCAAAGTATTACATCAAAAATTGTAATTACACGCCCCTGTTAAACAGGGGCTGAAAAATTGTGCCTTAGGCACTGGTGGTGGCGCCCAGAACCAAAAATGTTCTTACAAGCTATCAGCGTGATGATTGAGGAGGAAGAGGATAATTACTCAGGTATAGTCACTCAGCATCAGCATAGGCAGTCTTTGAAGGGATCTGAGATTTCAAAAAAAATTATTCAGTTACATCAGCATCAGGTGCTTGGTAGCTGGTGGTGATCCAAGACTGATTCATTTTTATGAAGGTCAGTCGATCGACCGAGTCGGTGGACAGAAGCACCCTGTGAACGGTTACCACGCCTCCAGCAGCACTGAATGTGCCTTCCGAAAGAACGCTGGATGCAGGACAGGCCAATAGCTCAATTGCATACTGTGCAAGCTCTGGCCAGTGATCCATCCTCAAGACCCAGTAACCCAGAGGATTTTCGGTGGGAAAGGTGTCCAAGTCTGATATTGCCCCTAGGTATTCCTGCACCATGTAAAACAGACGCTGGCGATGGTTGCTGGAACCGATCATACCTTGGGGCTGCAGACCAAAAAATTGTCTGAACGCATCGGTCAGACGGCCACCTTCTCCACCGCTCCTTCTTTGACTGACTGAAGCCTCAGCAACACATTGTCCAGAAACAGGAGTTTGTAACCTCCCAGTCTCTGGGAACGCGTTGCACAGACCTTTCTGCAAGGCCTCCCGAAGATGTTTCATCGTCTGCTCCCTCTGCGATGGCAAGATAAGGTCCGCAACCTTACCCTTGTAACGTGGATCAAGGAGGGTTGCCAGCCAGTATTGGTCCTTCTCCTTGATACCACGAATACGAGGATCCTTACGCAGGCTTTGCAGGATCAGGGAGGCCATGCAGCATAGGTTTCCTGAGGCATTCGGTCCGGAGTCCTCTGGGTCCCTAAGGACGACATGGTCCGCAGCCACCTCCTCCCAGCCACATACAAGTCCATGTGTTTCTTAAGACTGATCCCTTAAAGACTGCTGCTGATGCTGAGTGCCAGGCTCCACCTCCATACTGACACAATCTTCCTCCTCCTCCTCCTCCTCCTCCTCCTCGTCCTCTTCCTGTGTGATCGGCGGGCACGCAGGAACACTGTCTGGATAAAGGGGGCCTTGAGAGCTAAGGAAGTCCTCCTCTTCCTGCCTCTGTTCTGCCTCAAGTGCCCTGTCCATTATTCCACGCAGCGTGTGCTCCAACAGGTGGACAAGGGGGACAGTGTCACTGATGCATGCACTGTCACTGCTCACCATCCTCGTGGCCTCCTCAAATGGTAACAGGACAGTGCATGCATCCCTGATCATGGCCCACTGGCGTGGGGAAAAAAAAACAAGCTCCCCTGATCCTGTCCTGGTGCCATAGTCGCACAGGTACTCATTGATGGCCCTCTGCTGCGTGTGCAGCCGCTGCAGCATGGCCAACGTTGAGTTCCACCTGGTGGGCATGTCACAGATTAGGCGGTTCTTGGGCAGGTTAAACTCCTTTTGGAGGTCCGTCAGCCGAGCACTGGCATTATATGACCGGCGGAAATGCACACAGACTTTCCTGGCCTGCCTCAGGACATCCTGTAAGCCCGGGTACCTGCCCAAGAACCGCTGCACCACCAAGTTAAGGACGTGAGCCAAACAGGGCACACGGGTCATTTGTCCCTGTCGGAGGGCAGAGAGGAGGTTGGTGCCATTGTCGCAAACCACCATTCCTGCCTTAAGTTGGCGTGGCCTCAACCACCTCTGAACCTGCCCCTGCAGAGCTGACAGAACCTCTGCCCCAGTGTGGCTCCTGTCCCCCAAGCACACCAGCTCAAGCACCGCATGGCATCTTTTGGCCTGCGTACTTGCGTAGCCCCTTGAACGACTACGGAGCACCGCTGGTTCCAAGGAAGAGGCCATGGAGGAAGAAGAAGAGGAGGGGGTGGAGGAGAGAGGTGTGTCACAATCATTAGCATTTTGGAGGCGTAGTGGCGAAACAACCTCCAACACTACTGCACCTTGTCCTGCATCCTTCCCAGCTGCCAGCAGAGTCACCCAATGCGCCATGAAACTTAGGTAACGTCCCTGTCCATGCCTGCTGGACCATGAGTCAGTGGTAATATGCACCTTACCGCTGACCGCCCTGTCCAGCGAGGTATGGACATTGCCTTCCACATGCCGGTAGAGAGCCGGAATCGCCTTCCGTGAGAAAAAGTGGCGTTTGGGTACCTGCCACTGAGGAACCACACATTCCACAAACTCACGGAAGGGGGCAGAGTCTACCAACTGAAAAGGCAGCAGTTGAAGTGCTAGCAATTTTGCCAAGCTAGCATTCAACCGCTGGGCATGTGGATGGCTGGGAGCAAACTTCTTTCGGCGGTGTAGCAGCTGGGGCAGGGAAATTTGCCTGGTACAATCTGACGTCGGTGTACCAAAAGCAGATTGCCCACAAGTACTTGGCTGTGACACACCTAATTCTACACCTTCATTCCTCTCAGTGCAGGTCTCAGAGAGGACTGAAGGTCTAGTGGGGTTGGAAATCTCAGCTGATGAGGAGCAAGGAGAGGTCCTCTTTGTTCTTTGGTGTGGGTCTTTTAGATGCGCTTGCCAACGAACTGCATGGCAGGTCAACATATGTCTGGTCAAGCATGTGGTACCCAAGCGGGAGATGTTTTGGCCACGTGAGATACGCTTGAGACATATGTTGCAAATAGCAGCGGTGCGATCTGATGCACTCGTCTCAAAAAAGGCCCACACCAAAGAACTTTTTGAATAACGCGCAGAGACTGCAGCGCCCTGCACATGTGATGCAGTCAATGTGCTGCCCTTAGGCTGGCCCCTGGAGGGCATCCTGCCTCGTTGGTGATGTGCCGCCTCCTCCTCCTCCTCCTCCTCTCTCCTATCAGGCACCCACGTTGAGTCAGTGACCTCATCATCCCCTCCCTCCTCATCACTGGAGCAAACCTGGCAGTATGCTGCAGCAGGGGGAGCATGACTGCCAGATTGCTGTCCTTCTTGGGCACCCCCTCTGTCCGTGCTCATGTTACTGCCTTGATCGAGCTCAGTATCATCATCAGAGCCTTCCAAACACTGGGCATCCTCCTGGAGCATGTACCCAACACTGTGGTCAAACAGTTTGAAGGACTCCTCAGGAGGACATGGTGGAGCTAGGGAAGGAGTCACTGATGACATTGAGCCGAGGGAAGAGGCCGCTGCTTTGCCAGACAAAGCACCCTGGGCATGGGTGAGAGAGGATGAGGAGGATGAGGACGGCTTGGTCATCCACTCGACCAAGTCTTCCGCATGTTGCGGCTCAACACGGCCAGCTGCCGAAAAAAAGGCCAAGCGTGTCCCATGGCCACGTGCTGATGAGGATGCACCGTCTCCACGACCAGCACTAGACACAGAGCCTGCTTGCCCTCTCTTATTGGCTTGTGACTGTCTGCCTCTCCTTCTTGGCCTTCCAGACATACTAATGGCCTGTAGCTGCACTAAGCTGGGATATATATATATATATATATATATATATATATATATATATATATATATATATATACTGCAGCTAGCAAAATCAACTGCCTGCCTGTAGTATGAGAACACCACCAACCTTCTACAGGTAGCTTTAGCTGAACACTGTGAGGTGGACGCACCCCACTAACTTGTAGGTTTAGCTGAACACTGTGAGCAGGACGCACTGCACTAACTGTAAATAGTCTAGCTGCCTGACCGTGGTACTAATAGGATCAAAAGAACACCAGTAATTTTCTTCAGGTAGCTTTATATACTGTAACAAGACAAGCCTGCCTGTCAGTAGGAAGATAACAGGAAGGGATCTAGCTGAACACTGTGAGCAGAATGCACTGTACTAAATGTAAATAGTCTAGCTGCCTGACCGTGGTACTAATAGGATCAAAAGAACACCAGTAATTTTCTTCAGGTAGCTTTATATACTGTAACAAGACAAGCCTGCCTGTCAGTAGGAAGATAACAGGAACGGATCTAGCTGAACACTGTGAGCAGGATGCACTGTACTAAATGTAAATAGTCTAGCTGCCTGACCGTGGTACTAATAGGATCAAAAGAACACCAGTAATTTTCTTTAGGTAGCTTTATATACTGTAACAAGACAAGCCTGCCTGTCAGTAGGAAGATAACAGGAACGGATCTAGCTGAACACTGTGAGCAGGACGCACTGCACTAAATGTAAATAGTCTAGCTGCCTGACCGTGGTACTAATAGGATCAAAAGAACACCAGTAATTTTCTTCAGGTAGCTTTATATACTGTAACAAGACAAGCCTGCCTGTCAGTAGGAAGATAACAGGAACGGATCTGTCATGAACCGGTGTGACCAGAACCGTGTGATCTGCAACAGAGGACACCCAAACGTATATACGTGAAAATATAATAATTTATTAAAGAAAGTGAGTAATATAATACAACCAACTCCAATATGACACAGTGCAATAACCAACCACAGACAGAGACCCACAAATAACAACAGACAGATATCCTACAATAAATGGGAAATACCAGGATCATAAACAATAGCCAGGCCAGGGTCATACACAGCAGATCAGCAGATGGACAGGGGATGTTCCAGAGACATAAACGTAAGCCAGGCCAAGGTCATACACAGGGAGGTCAGCAGATGGGGTATGGAACACAGGACAGGGAGAGGATGGATGGGTCAGACTGCAAGCAGGGTGCAAGGTAACAGGTGGGACAGGATAGGGATCTGGACAGGGAGACAGGGTTAGGTTCAGGTTACAGGATCAGGTTACAGGATCAGGTTACAGGATCAGGTCAGGAGGCAATGAAGATATCAAGGCAAATATGTGAATGTTTGCCGGGTATTTATAGGCCTGTGATTGGCCTCAAGTGACACCTGATTGTAGAAGGTACTGTCTGCTCCACACTGCCAGGATCCATCCGCTGGTGGACGCCAGTACTGCGGCCCAAAGATGATATACTATTAACAGGGAAAAGCTCTCCTGACAGTTCCAAACTGCCAGGAGACACCTGCTGGTGGACCTCAGTACTGCATGCCAAATAACAGGTATTACCAGCGGATGGAACATTTCCTGACAGTAACCCCCCTCAAAGGAGCGGCCTCCGGACGCTCCAATTGGTTGTAATTGTCCATAGTCTATGGCATCAAGCAGAACAACAGATGGTGGCACAATAGGCAGAACAGGTGGTGGCACAGCAGGCATGGGCACTTCAAGCTGGGCAGCAGGCATGGGCACTTCAAGCTGGGCAGCAGGCATGGGCACTTCAAGCTGAGCAGCAGGCATGGGCACTTCAAGCTGGAGGGCAGACACTGAGACATCAGGCTGGAGGGCAGACTCCGAGACATCAGGCTGGAGGGCAAACACCGAGACATCAGGCTGGAGGCAGACACCGAGACATCAGGCTGGAGAGCAGGCACCGAGACATCAGGCTGGAGAGCAGGCACCGAGACATCAGGCTGGAGGGCTGGCACCGAGACATCAGGCTGGAGGGCTGGCACCGGGACATCAGGCTGGAGGGCTGGCACCGAGACATCAGGCTGGAGGGCTGGCACCAAGACATCAGGCCAGACAACAGGTACTCGAACTTCAGACTGGGCAGTAGGCACATCAGGCAGAACAGCAGGTGCTGGCACAACAAGCTGAACAGCAGGCACATCAGACTGGATAGCAGGTACTGGAACTTCAAACCGGTCAGCCGGTACTGGAACTTCAGATTGGACAGTGGGCACTGGTGCTGGCACATCAAGCAGAACAGCAGGTACTGGCACAACAGGCTGAACAGCAGGTACATCGGACTGGATAGCAGGTACTGGAACTTCAAACCGGGCAGCTTGTACTGGAACTTCAGACTGGACAGTGGGCACAGGTGCTGGCACATCAGGCAGAACAGCAGGTACTGGCACAATAGGCTGAACAGCAGGTACATCGGACTGGATAGCAGGTACTGGAACTTCAAACCGGGCAGCTGGTACTGGAACTTCAGACTGGACGGTGGGCACAGGTGCTGGCACATCAGGCAGAACAGCAGGTGCAGTGGACTGAATAGCAGGTACTGGAACTTCAAACCGGTCAGCCGGTACTGGAAATTCAGATTGCACAGTGGGCACAGGTGCTGGCACATCAGGCAGAGCAGCAGGCACTGGCACAACAGACTGAACAGCAGGTACATCGGACTGGATAGCAGGTACTGGAACTTCAGACTGGACAGTGGGCACAGGTGCTGGCACATCGGGCAGAACAGCAGGTACTGGCACAACAGGCTGAACAGCAGGTACATCGGACTGGATAGCAGGTACTGGAACTTCAAACCGGGCAGCTGGTACTGGAACTTCAGACTGGACAGTGGGCACAGGTGCTGGCACATCAGCAGGCATCGGAACATCAGGCTGGGCGGCACACAGGAACACATCAGACTGGAACAGATCAGCTGGCGGGGAGGCAGGACTGGACACTGGCATGATGGTATGGGTTGGATTAGCTGGTGCGGAGGCAGGTTGGGTTACTGGCAGGATCGTCTTGGTTGGAAAAAACTTTCGTTTTTTCTTTGGCTTAGCCACTGAAGCTCTGTAGGTGAGGGGTGCAGCAGACTGGGAAGGAGGATTGGAATATGGCAGAGAAGAGGTAACAGTAGCTGGAGGAAGTTCCTGTGGGTTTGTGGACAGCTGAGAAGAGGCAGGTGAGTTGAATGCAGGATAGGTGCAGCAGGTAGGGACAGGGTATCGATATTTGGTGGGAAGCAGGGTATATTGGGCCAAAACGGAGGTTGTCATGGGTGAAGGGGAAAAAGACTCCTGGGCAGGCAGGTGTCTAATAGCAGGTCTGGGTTGTGCAGAGCTGACCGAACCTAGAAATAATAAGTCTGACCATGCCTGTAGTACAGGTTGAACAAACGTGGGTTCACATACTGCCTGTCTAACCAGGGACTGCACCGAATCTATACAATCCACTAGCACCTGTTTAGGACAAGCTGAATAATGCTCCAGAAAGTATACAGCATCATCCTCCAACAGCCACACCAGAGACTCCACCTGATCACTACTGAAGTGGGGAGAAAAATCATCACTTCCTTTAGGACTGCTAGACAAAGCTAGCTCAGCACACACCTGTATCAGGGGCTGAACGTTTTCAAACACTAATCTACCCTGATCAACCAGAGAATGGGCAAGACGGATACACTCCAGGAGCTGATCCCTGGCCCACTCTTTCAATACCAGACGATAGTAATTGTTATCCTCCAACACCAGTGAGGCAAGGAGAACAACTGTTTCTGATTGCATTTTAATAGCACTACAATGGTTCCTCTGCGCAGTCACTTCTGGTCAGAGATGGCCTTGATATACTGTCATGAACCGGTGTGACCAGAACCGTGTGATCTGCGACAGAGGACACCCAAACGTATATACGTGAAAATATAATAATTTATTAAAGAAAGTGAGTAATATAAAACAACCAACTCCAATATGACACAGTGCAATAACCAACCACAGACAGAGACCCACAAATAACAACAGACAGATATCCTACAATAAACGGGAAATACCAGGATCATAAACAATAGCCAGGCCAGGGTCATGCACAGCAGATCAGCAGATGGACAGGGGATGTTCCAGAGACATAAACGTAAGCCAGGCCAAGGTCATACACAGGGAGGTCAGCAGATGGGGTATGGAACACAGGACAGGGAGAGGATGGATGGGTCAGACTGCAAGCAGGGTGCAAGGTAACAGGTGGGACAGGATAGGGATCTGGACAGGGAGACAGGTTCAGGTTACAGGATCAGGTTACAGGATCAGGTTACAGGATCAGGTTACAGGATCAGGTCAGGAGGCAATGAAGATATCAAGGCAAACATGTGAATGTTTGCCGGGTATTTATAGGCCTGTGATTGGCCTCAAGTGACACCTGATTGTAGGAGGTACTGTCTGCTCCACACTGCCAGGATGCATCCGCTGGTGGACGCCAGTGCTGCGGCCCAAAGATGATATACTATTAACAGGGAAAAGCTCTCCTGACAGTTCCAAACTGCCAGGAGACACCTGCTGGTGGACCTCAGTACTGCATGCCAAATAACAGGTATTACCAGCGGATGGAACATTTCCTGACAGGATCTAGCTGAACACTGTGAGCAGGACGCACTGTACTAAATGTAAATAGTCTAGCTGCCTGACCGTGGTACTAATAGGATCAAAAGAACACCAGTAATTTTCTTCAGGTAGCTTTATATACTGTAACAAGACAAGCCTGCCTGTCAGTAGGAAGATAACAGGAACAGATCTAGCTGAACACTGTGAGCAGGACGCACTGCACTAAATGTAAATAGTCTAGCTGCCTGACCGTGGTACTAATAGGATCAAAAGAACACCAGTAATTTTCTTTAGGTAGCTGTAAATACTTTAACAAGACAAGCCTGCCTGTCAGTAGGAAAATTAACAGGAACGGATCTAGCTGAAAACTGTGAGCAGGACGCACTGCACTAAATGTAAATAGTCTAGCTGCCTGACCGTGGTACTAATAGGATCAAAAGAACACCAGTAATTTTCTTCAGGTAGCTTTATATACTGTAACAAAACAAGCCTGCCTGTCAGTAGGAAGATAACAGGAATGGATCTAGCTGAACACTGTGAGCAGGGCGCACTGTCTAAATGTAAATAGTCTAGAAGATAACAGGAACGGATCTAGCTAAACTGAATACAGTGTATATATATATATGCAACACCTGGGATGCATATATATACACAATACACTTTAAGTGCAGCTAACTGACTGACTGTCCTGCCTAATCTAGCTAACTCAAATGAAATGACACTGTCTCTCTCTCTCTCTCTCTCTAAGCACACCGGAACACACTGTACACGGCCGCCGTGCAGGCGGCCTTATATAGTGTGGGGCGTGTACTAAATCCCCTGAGCCATAATTGGCCAAAGCCTCCTTGGCTTTGGCCAATTACGGCTCTCTGTTCAGGCGGCGCTGTGATTGACCAAGCATGCGGGTCATAGTGCATGCTTGGCCAATCATCAGCAAGCAATGCACTGCGATGCCGCAGTGAATTATGGGCCGTGACGCGCCACACGAATTTGGCGCGAACGCCCCATATCGTTCGCAATTCGGCGAACGACCGAACAGCCGATGTTCGAGTCGAACATGGGTTCGACTCGAACACGAAGCTCATCCCTATGAGAGACTACGATTTCTGTCAGACCACACTGAAGTCAGGGAATCCCTCTCCACTCTTCCTTCCAGGCTGTGGTACTATGAGAGACTACGATTTCTGTCAGACCACACTGAAGTCAGAGAATCCCTCTCCACTCTTCCTTCCACTCTTCCTTCCACCCCAGCTGAGGCTTCCAATGTCCAACCTGAGCCTTCCAGCCAGGAAGAAGTGGTGGAGCCCAGCTGGAGTCAGGTATAGCATTGTTCTACAGATTTCTGGTCAATAAATAAATGTTTATTAGATGTTATTATTGATTACTAATTGCTGATTGATACAAGAAAAGGAGGGGGTTTTTAGGGACTTTGAGGAAATCATGACCTGGTAAGGTCACCCATTTCCATCCCTAGGGACTTTATGTGAAACCATGACCTGGGAGGGTCATGCGTTTCCATCCCAATCTAAATCACAAAGCAGGGGAATACTAGGAGGGAGGTTGGGACTTTAAATGAAGCATGTGACAGCAAGAGGGTAATAATTAAAATTATTACCCTCTTGCTGTCACATGCTTCATTTAAAGTCCCAACCTCCCTCCTAGTATTCCCCTGCTTTGTAATTGCTGATTGAAAAAAGTGTTTTACATATCAATAGACAGTAGTGGGCACCCAAAATTGGGACAAGAATGAAAAATGCTGGGATCACAATGATAGTCTGTTATATTTGTTAACATTCAATTTGCAACAGTCAGGAGGTGAAAATTGTGTGTGATTGATGAATAAAAAACTAAAACAATGTCCCTTTTTCATATACAGGAAGACCTCAGCCAGGAGGAGGTTGTGGAATGTGGAAGTCAGGAGGAGGCGGGGATTAGTGGCAGCCAGGAGGAGGCGGGGCTAAGTGGCAGCCAAGAGAAGCCTGGGACCAGTCGCAGCCTGACCGAATCGCAGGTTCCTCCCCTCCGCCTTCCATACAAAAGAGCGAGGAAGGTGACTCCCATGCAGGATTCAGCACTCAGGCTAATTCAGGAGGCTTCTGCATCCCTCCGAGCCTTACCCACTCCTGAAGAGGCCTTTGCCTGCATGGCTGCCACAAAACTGCAGGGCATGCAGGAAGGTCAACGCAAACTATGTGAGGACCTGCTTTATAAAGTCCTAGGTAAGGAGTGAGTTGGGAACCAACACCCAAGACCGACTTGATTGAGTTGGATCATCCTCCTCCTCCTACTGCTGCCACAATGCTTGACTTCACATTTTCACCTGATTTAAAGTGGTTGTAAAAGATTTCTTTTTTAATAACAAACATGTCATACTTACCTGCTCTGTGCAACAGAATTGCAGAGTGGCCCAATCTTCACCTTCTCGGGTCCCCCGCTGGCACTCATGGTTCCTCTTCTCTTGTCGGTGCCCCAATAGGAAACTGATTCCCATGGGGGTACTTGTGCGGCCTCACTCCCCAATGCCTCTTTGTTTGAAAGGAGTGGGAGCCGTGCTATCAATCTGCCAAATGAGGAGGGAGACAGCAAGCAGGAGCCGTGTTATCAATCTACCAAATGAGGAGGGAGACAGCGAGCAGGAGCCGTACTATCAATATGCCAAATGAGGAGGGAGACAGCGAGCAGGATCCATGCTATCAATTTGCCAAAAGAGAAGAAAGACAGCGAGCGGGAGCCATGCTATCAATCTGCCAAATGAGGAGAGAGACCGACTGCAGGAGCCGTGCTATTAATCTGCCAAATGAGAAGGGAGACAGCGAGCGGCAGCCATGCTATCAATCTGCCAAATGAGGAGAGAGACCGACTGCGGGAGCCGTGCTATCAATCTGCCAAATGAGGAGGGAGACAGCGAGCGGGATCCATGCTATCAATCTGCTAAATGAGAAGGGAGACAGTGAGCGGCAGCCATGCTATCAATCTGCCAAATAAGGAGAGGAACAGCCTGCGGGAGCCGTGCTATCAATATGCCAAATAAAGAGGGATACAGCGAGCGGGAGCCGTGATATCAATCTGCCAAATTAGGAGAGAAACAGCGAGTGGGAGCCGTGCTATCAATCTGCCAAATGAGGAGGGAGACAGCGACTGGGAGCTGTGCTATCAATCTGCCAAATGAGAACGGAGAGAGCGAGAGGGAGCAGTGCTATCAATCTGCCAAATTAGAACGGAGAGAGCGAGAGGGAGCAGTGCTATCAATCTGCTAAATGAGGAGAGAAACAGCATTCAGGAGCCGTGCTATCAATCTGCCAAATGAGGAGGGAGACGGCGAGTGGGAGCCGTGCTATCAATCTGCCAAATGAGGAGAGAAACAGCCTTCAGGAGCCGTGCCATCAATCTGCCACATGAGAAGGGAGAAAGTGAGCAGGAGCCGTGCTATCAATCTGCCAAATGAGGAGAGAAACAGCCTGCGAGAGCCGTGCTATCAATCTGCCAAATGAGGAGAGAAACAGAGAGCGGGAGCCATGCTATCAATCTGCCAAATGAGGAGGGAGACAGCGATCGGGAGCTGTGCTATCAATCTGCCAAATGAGGAGAGAAACAGCCTGCGAGAGCCGTGCTATCAATCTGCCAAATGAGGAGAGAAACAGAGAGCGGGAGCCATGCTATCAATCTACCAAACGAGGAGGGAGACAGTGAGTGGGAGCCATGCTATCAATCTGCCAAATGAGATGGGGGGAGGGTCCAGAGATAGAGATAGTCAGCGTGGAAGATATTCCAGAGGGTAGTATTGGGGACATTAGTGGTTGGTTAACCAAAGCACAAAAACACAAGGTAAGTATAGTAGTGTAATGGAAATGTGTACGTTCTGTATATAATTGTATTCTATATTGTATGTAATGCACACTGCCCTCACTGTGCACACAGCACTAATAATGTTTTCAGTACATGTTTACATTCTTTTGAGTCCTGATTAGAATTAGCCTGCCTCTGTAACGCCCCTTGTTACCATAAACGTACAATTGTAATATTAATGTGATACCTAAGTAATCATGTGTATAAAAACCTTCAATTGTGTCATAATAAAGCAGAATGGCTATTTGGAAAGATGCTGAGCGTATCTTTTGTGTCTGTTCCCTACTGCAGTAGTTATTATTAATTTGGAACCACTAATCAATATGAGGATAGGTGTTGCCTATCATCAATTTAACCGAGTCAGCATGGCGAGCTTTGCCCTAGGAGGGGTTTCCAGGTGACCCTGAGTATCCGAAACGAGGAGCTTGAGACGATCCGGGAATTACTGATAATCAGCCGGCTGAGGTAAGCCTTTTGCTTACATTTGAGTTATTAGACTTCCTTGATTGGTAAGGCATTTTCAGGATGAAGGGTACCTATTTTACTCCCCTTAATCGAACTGTATTGATTGGTGGTTATATGTTATGTTGTCACTGTCTATTGTCCATAGGAGTGTTATAGAAAAGAAAGGGAAGAATAGTGCTGTTCACAGGTATATGTAGTACATCTGCTAGATAAAGTAATCTAGAGGCAAGAGGGTATAGGCACACATAGAGAAGACTGGCCAGTCATTATGGGCATTAAATTAAGTAAGGGAATGAAGGGTAAGAGACCCTCAAAAATGCCCAGCACAAGAGGAGCGCTATATATGAACCGAAGGTGCGGTTCCACCTATACTGAGCCCCTAGATTAATGGTTAAAGTGGAAAGGGATCCACAATGGGTAACTGGGTTACCAAGGTCTACAGGGACTAAGAATCATGCAGAGTAAACAGCTAGAGAAACAGCTATCTATGTGAGCAGGATGGATCAAGGGTGACATTAACACTAGACAGAAAGGGACATTTTAATGTTAAGTTGTGGGATGAACTACAACTATTAGAATCAGAAACAGAGAAATGAGAGGTAAAACAGAATACTTTATATGTTGTCAGAGAGGGAAGATGGGATGAGCACTCTGGCTGCCCGTCCGATCATAGAAGCTAGAAATAAAAGATACCTGAACAAAATAAGGAAAGCAGAATTTAGGCAGGCAAATATTAATGAGAGATAAAAGAAGGTGAGAGAATGATATGCATGTGTTGTGTACAAATGGGTAAAATGTAAGCGATTTTAGAGAATATTGGTGTGTGCGAATGCTGGGACCTTTAGTTCTATCTCTTGTGTGTGTCATGTACACAGATGTGACCCCCTCCTTTGTGCTCTCGTGAAAGAATGTGGTCAGTGATAAGCTGGAAGAACACCATGCCAATTCCATTTTTTTAGACAAAACATTTGCAACAAAATGTGCCGGGTTAACAAATCTAATGGTAAACAATGTGATCACAATTATTTTGAATCTATTTTCCAAACATGGTAAAATGAAGGTTACGTTTAACCGTGTATTACACAAATTGAATATCCTTTGATAGTGGAAGCAGTGCATTTAAAAAAGGGAAATGAAGTAAAATTAAGTAATAATGAGTATTCATTTCTAATATGAGTTTAACAATTTTATTAATAATATAGATATATTGAAACTGGTTTAGACAACCTTTGGTTGGAAATGAAATCCAGGTTATTGGGGAAATTTGTAAAAATGGGATACATCCTACAAAAATGAAATTTTAAGGTTTTTTAATGATAACTTGATGTGCGGTCCATGATGTGAGAGTAATAATAAATAAAATTTAAATATAACAGACCCATCACATCAAGTCCACACACCCTGTTAGGATAGATGCCAACTGCAGCCAGTTGTTTTATAGAAGAATATTTTGGATTTATGGACATCTCTCCATGACCACAGGGTATTGTTATCATTTATTATAATATTGCCAGGAAAAATTTGGCTTTTTGAAACATGAAACTGGAGTTCTTACACAAACAACGTGATAGAAAACAAGCCATTGTAATATATTTATGCAAGCTGGACCCAGTAACTCATGTGTTTTTTCCCCAATTCCAGATCCTAAAAGTTTGGAAGGATCTAAAACGAAAACCAGGTGACTTGTGGATTGTTAAGAGACATTTATATACAAGTAAATGTTTGGAGACTCAATACAGCATCTATTTCATGTACAGTTTTTACAAAACTTGAAGGAAAAGTCATTTGGATCCACACCAGACACTGCAAAAATGACTAAATTAAAGAAATCTCTGTGTTTGATTTGTTTCCCTCTTGTGATCACAGTCTAGGGTACTTTTTGATTCAATTACTTTAATTGTAAGGGATATATATTTGAAAAGTAGTTTAGCCATGTTGAAGTTATATTTGTCTTTTGTACGTCTTCCATTTTATGTAGAATTGTCTGTGTTTACATATGCTGATAAATCAGCATGCCAACAATTCAGCTAGAAGGCCATTCTGGCCACAGGAGTGCACAGCCAGTACTCTGTAAATATGTCTTATCAATCATTTGTTTTTCACAATGAAAAGTCATTTTGTAATGAAAAAGTTGCTCAGCTATTATTTTCTCCACAATGGAGTTTTTGCCTCTTTGGCCAGGACTACCTCCACCTAACCGTGTGGAGGTTCCAGGTTAAAGGTGATAGCAGGTATTGTTAGTGATCAAAATATTGATCAAAAGAGGGGAGACTGTAATGGAAATTTGTAAGTTCTGTATATAATTGTATTGTATTTTGTATGTATTGCACACTGCCCTCACTGTGCACACGGCACTAATAATGTTTTCAGTACATGTTTACATTCTTTTGAGTCCTGATTAGAATTAGCCTGCCTATGTAACGCCCCTTGTTACCATAAACGTACAATTGTAAAAAAACCTTCAATTGCGTCATAATAAAGCAGTTATTTGGAAAGATGTGGAGCGTATCTTTTGTGTCTGTTCCCTGATGCAGTAGTTTTTATTAATTTTGAAGCACTAATCAATATGAGGATAGAAGTTGCCTATCATCAATTTAACCGAGTCAGTAGCAAGTCCTAGTTGCAATCTCGAAACATCCAACACGAGGACAATATGCGATCGGTCTAAACTATGTGGCATGTTCATCAATGCCAGGAGAATGGCAGACAAGATGGGTGAACTAGGGATACTGTTGTACGAGGAGGATTTGGATTTTGTGGGAATTTCAGAGACCTGGTTCAACAGCTCTCATGATTGGCTGGCAAACATTCAAGGGTATACCCTATACCGCAAGGATAGAGAGGGTAAAAAGGGGGGAGGGGTATACCTATATATCAAGAATAATGTACAAGTGAATGTGAGAGATGACATGACTGAGGGAGCTAGGGAGGAGGTGGAATCCTTATGGGTAGAGCTCCAAAGGAATGAAGCTAAGGGGAAAATAATACTGGGAGTATGCTATAGGCCCCCTAACATGAGGGAGGAAGTGGAGACAGATCTCCTATCACAATTTGGATTAGCAGCAAGGATGGGAAGTGTTATAATAATGGGGGATTTTAATTATCCAGACAGACTGGGTGGAGGGAACCGCGCATTCATTTAAGGCTCGCCAGTTCCTTAATGTCTTGCAGGACAATTTTATGGGTCAGATGGTAGACGCACCAACTAGAAATAAAACATTACTGGATCTACTGATTACCAACAATACAGACCTGATAACAGATGTGGAAATACGGGGCAATTTAGGTAACAGCGATCACAGGTCAATTAATTTCAGTATAAATCACACAAATAGGAAACATGAAGGGAACACAAAGACACTGAATTTCAAAAGAGCCAACTTCCCTAAACTACAAACCTTGCTAAAAGGCATAAATTGGGATAAACTATTAGGAACAAAGAATACAGAGGAGAGATGGGTTTGCTTTAAGAGCATATTAAATAAGGGCATTAGCCAATGTATCCCATTGGGTAATAAATTTAAAAGAGCGAACAAAAATCCTGGATGGCTTAACTCCAATGTAAAAATGCATATAAAAGCAAAGGAGAAGGCCTTCAAAAAACACATGGTTGAGGGATCATCATCAGCATTCAGACTTTATAAAGAATACAACAAGAAATCTAAGGGTGCAATTAGGATGGCTAAGATAGAACATGAAAGACACATAGTGGAGGAGAGCAAAAAAAATCCCAAGAAATTCTTTAAGTATGTAAACAGTAAAAAAGGGAGGACAGACCATATTGGCCCCATAAAGAATGAGGAAGGGCATCTGGTTACAAAGGATGGGGAAATGGTGAAGGTATTGAATTTATTCTTTTCCTCGTCTTCATGAGTGAATCGGGGGGGGCTTCAGTAACCAAAATTGCAGTGTTTATCCTCATGACACAACACAGGAAGCACCTCCATGGTTAACAGAGGACAGAATTAAAATTAGGCTTGAGAAACATAACATTAATAAATCACCGGGACCAGAAGGCTTGCATCCGAGGGTACTTAGGGAACTCAGTCAGGTGATTGCCAGACCGTTGTTCCTAATTTTTACAGACAGTTTATTGACTGGAATGGTACCAGCTGATTGTAAAAAAGCCAATGTAGCACCAATATTTAAAAAGGGCCCAAAATACATCTCTGGGAATTACAGACCAGTTAGCCTAACACCAATAGTATGTAAACTCTTGGAGGGGATCATACGGGACTATATAGAAGATTTTAGTAATGAGAACAGTATCATTAGCAGTAATCAGCATGGATTCATGAAGAATCGTTCTTGCCAAACCAATCTACTAACCTTCTTTAAGGAGGTGAGTTGCCATCTAGATAAAGGAAGGCCCGTAGATGTGGTGTATCTGGATTTTGCAAAAGCATTTGACACAGTTGCCCATAAACGTTTACTGTACAAAATAAGGTCCATTGGCATGGACCATAGGGTGAGTACATGGATTGAAAACTGGCTACAAGAGTTCAGAGGGTGGTGATAAATGGGGAGTACTCAGAATGGTCAGGGGTGGGTAGTGGGGTTCCCCAGGGTTCTGTGCTGGGACCAATCCTATTTAATTTGTTTATAAATGATCTGGAGGATGGGATAAACAGTTCAATCTCTGTATTTGCAGACGATACTAAGCTAAGCAGGGCAATAACTTCTCCGCAGGATGTGGAAACCTTGCAAAAAGACCTGAACAAATTAATGGGGTGGGCGACTACATGGCAAATGAGGTTCAATGTAGAAAAATGTAAAATAATGCAGTTGGGTGGCAAAAATATGAATGCAATCTATACACTGGGGGGAGAACCTCTGGGAGAATCTAGGATGGAAAAGGACCTGGGGGTCCTAATGGATGATAGGCTCAGCAATGGCATGCAATGCCAAGCTGCTGCTAATAAAGAAAACAGAATATTGGCATGCATTAAAAGGGGGATCAACTCCAGAGATAAAACGATAATTCTCCCACTCTACAAGACTCTGGTCCGGCCGCACCTAGAGTATGCTGTCCAGTTCTGGGCACCAGTCCTCAGTAGGGATGTACTGGAAATGGAGCGAGTACAAAGAAGGGGAACAAAGCTAATAAAGGGTCTGGAGGATCTTAGTTATGAGGAAAGATTGCGAGCACTGAACTTATTCTCTCTGGAGAAGAGACGCTTGAGAGGGGATATGATTTCAATTTACAAATACTGTACTGGTGACCCCACAATAGGGATAAAACTTTTTCGCAGAAGAGAGTTTAACAAGACTCGTGGCCACTCAATAAAATTAGAAGAAAAGAGGTATAACCTTAAACTACGCAGAGGGTTCTTCACTGTAAGAGCGGCAAGGATGTGGAATTCCCTTCCACAGGTGGTGGTCTCAGTGGGGAGCATCGATAGCTTCAAGAAACTATTAGATAAGCACCTGAATGACCGCAACATACAGGGATATACAATGTAATACTGACAGATAATCACACATAGGTTGGACTTGATGGACTTTTGTCTTTTTTCAACCTCACCTATGTAACTATGTAAGGGAGACAGCAAGCGGGAGCCATGCTATCAATCTGCAAAATGAGGAAAGAAACAGCGAGCGGTAGCCGTGCTATCAATCTGCCAAATGAGGAGGGAGAAAGCGAGCAGGAGCCATGCTATCAATTTGCCAAATGAGGAGGGAGACAGCGAGCGGGATCCGTGTTATCAATCTATTAAATGAGGAGGGAAACAGCCTGCGGGAGCCATGCTATCAATCTGCCAAATGAGGAGGAAGACAGCGAGCGGGAACCATGCTATCAATCTGCCAAGTGAGGTAAGGAACAGCCTGCGGGAGCCGTGCTATCAATCTGCCAAATGAGGAGACAGACAGCGAGCGGGAGCCGTGATATCAATCTGCCAAATTAGGAGAGAAACAGCGAGCGGGAGCCGTGCTATCAATCTGCCAAATGAGAAGGGAGACAGTGAGTGGGAGCCGTGCTATCAATCTGCCAAATGAGAAGGGAGAAAGCGGGCGGGAGCCGAGCTATCAATCTGCCAAATGAGGAGAGAAACAGCGAGCGGGAGCCGTGCTATCAATCTGCCAAATGAGAAGGGAGACAGTGAGTGGGAGCCGTGCTATCAATCTGCCAAATGAGGAGGGAGACAGCGAGCGGGAGCCATGCTATCTATCTACCAAACGAGAAGGGAGACAGTGAGTGGGAGCCTTGATATCAATCTGCCAAATGAGGAGAGAAACAGCCTGCGGAAGCCCTGCAATCAATCTGCCAAATGAGGAGGGAGACAGTGAGCAGGAGCCGTGCTATCAATCTGCCAAATGAAAAGGTAAACATCAAGCGGTAGCTGTGCTGTCAATCTGCCAAATGAGAAGGGAGAAAACTAGCGGGAGTCATGCTATCAATTTGCCAAATGAGAAAGGGGACAGCAAGCAGGAGCCATGCTATCAATCTGCCAAATGAGGAGAGAAACAGTGAGCGGGAGCTGTGCTATTAATCTGCCAAATGAGGATGGAGACAGCGAGCGGGAGCTGTGCTATCAATCTACCAAATGAGAAGGGAGACAGCGAGCGGGAGCTATGCTATCAATCTGCCAAATGAGAAGGGAGACAGCAAGCGGGAGCCATGCTAAAAATCTGCCAAATGAGAAGGGAGACAGCGAGCTGGAGCTGTGCTATCAATCTGCCAAATGAGGGGAGAAACAGCTATCGGGAGCCTTGCCATCAATCTGCCAAATGGGGAGAGAAACAGCGAGCAGGAGCGTGCTATCAATTTGCAAATGAGAAAGGAGACAGCGAGCGAGAGCTGTGCTATCAATCTGCCAAATGGGAAGGAAGACAGCGAGCGGTAGCCTTGCTATCAATCTGCCAAATGAGAAGAAAGACATTGAGTGGGAGTCATGCTATCAATCTGCCAAATGAGGATGGAGACAGCGACCGGGAGCCAAGCTACTAATCTGCCAAATGAGGAGAGAAACAGCGAGCGGGAGCCATGCTATCAATCTGCCAAATGAGGAGAGAACAGTGAGAGGGAGCCATGCTATCAATCTGCCAAATGAGGAAAGAAACAGCCTGCGGGAGCCATTCTATCAATCTGCTAAATGAGGAGGGAGACAGCGAGCGGGATCCGTGTTATCAATCTGCCAAATGAGGAGGGAGACAGTGAGCGGGATCCGTGCTATCAATCTGCCAAATGAGAAGGGAGACAGTGAGCGGGAGCCGTGCTATCAATCTGCCAAATGAGAAGGAAGACAGCGAGCGAGAGCCATGCTATCAATCTGCCAAATGAGGAGGGAGACAGCGAGCGGGAGCCGTGCTATCAATCTGCCAAATGAGGAGGTAGACAGTGAGCAGGAGCCGTGTTAACAATCTGCCAAATGAGGAGAAAAAACAGCAAGCGGGAGCCGTGCTATCAATCTGCCAATTGAGAAGGGAGACAGCGAGCGGGAGCCGTGCTATCAATCTGCCAAATGAGGAGAGAAACAGCCTATGGGAGCAATGCTATCAATCTGCCAAATAAGGAGGGAGACAGCAAGCGGGAGCCATGCTATCAATCTGCCAAATGAGGAGGGAGACAGCGAGCGGGAGCCATGCTATCAATCTGCCAAATGAGAAGGGAGACAGCGAGCGGGAGCCATGCTATCAATCTGCCAAATGAGGAAGGAGACAGAGAGCGGGAGCCAAGCTATCAATCTGCCAAATGAGGAGAGAAACAGCGAGCGGGAGTCATGCTATCAATCTGCCAATTGAGAAGGGAGACAGCGAGCGGGAGTCATGCTATCATTCTGCCAAATGAGGAGAGAGACAGCAAGCGGGAGCCATGCTATCAATCTTCCAAATGAAGAGGAAGACAGCGAGCTGGAGCCATGCTATCAATCTGCCAAATGAGAAGGGAGACAATGAGCGGGAGCCGTGCTATAAATCTGCAAAATGAGGAGATAAACAGCCTGCGGGAGTCGTGCTATCAATCTGCCAAATGAGAAGGGAGACATAAAGCGGTAGCTGGGCTTTCAATCTGCCAAATGAAAAGGGAGTCAGCGAGCGGGAGTCATGCTATCAATCTGCCAAATGAGGAAAGAAACAGTGAGCGGGAGCTGGGCTATCTGCCAAATGAGGAGGGAGACAGTGAGCGGGAGCCATGTTATAAATCTGCCAAGTGAGGAGTGAAACAGTGAGCGAGAGCTGTGCTATCAATTTGCCAAATGAGAGAGGGGACAGCGAACGGGAGTCATGCTGTAAATCTGCCAAATGAGAAGGGCGACAGCGAGCGGTAGCCTTCCTATCAATCTGCCAAATGAGAAGGGAGACAGCGAGCGGGAGCCGTGCTACCAATCTGCCAAATGAGAAGGGAGACAGCGAGCGGGAGCTGTGCTATCAATCTGCCAAATAAGGAGGTAGACAGTGAGCGGGAGCCATGCTATCAATCTGCCAAATGAGGAGAGAAAATGCGATCGGGAGCCATGCTATTAATTTGCCAAATCAGAAGGGAGACAGCAAGCAGGAGCCTTGCCATCAATCTGCCAAATGAGGAGAGAAACAGCGAGCGAGAGCGTGCTATCAATTTGCAAATGAGAAGGGAGACAGCGAGCGGAAGCTGTGCTATCAATCGGCCAAATGGGAAGGAAGACATTGAGTGGGAGTCATGCTATCAATCTGTCAAATGAGGAGAGAGACATCGAGTGAGAGTCGTGCAATCAATCTGCCAAATGAGGATGGAGACAGCGACCGGGAGCCAAACTACTAATCTGCCAAATGAGGAGAGAAACAGCGAGTGGGAGCTGTGCTATCAACTAGCTGTGCTAGTTGAGAGAGCTGATCACATTGGCCTCTAGAACTGGGTAGGAGCCGGACAGTCTACTCATGCTGTAGTTTGTTGTCCACTAGGCTGAGGAGGGGGAGATCACTGTTTGTATTGTTAATTTTAATTAGCTCCTACTATTGTGAGAAGGTGTCCTGTGTGTATCCTAATGTGTGAAGCTCGATGACAAGTCTGACCTGTAATGAAATCCTGATTAATCATACAATGCCCAGGAGGGCACAGAGTCACATCGATTGCTTTAAGGGGTTAGTTAATTAGTTCATGTTAATTCTGTTTCTGGTTACAGTTGTATTGTTATAGGGCGTACACACGGTCGGACTTTGTTCGGACATTCCGACAACAAAATCCTAGGATTTTTTCCGACGGATGTTGGCTCAAACTTGTTTTGCCTACACATGGTCGCACAAAGTTGTCGAAATTTCCAATCGCCAACCACGCGGTCACGTACACCACGTACGACGAGACTAGAAAAGGCCGGTTCAGAACCAAGCGCGGCACCCTTTGGGCTCCTTTTGCTAATCTTGTGTTAGTAAAAGTTTGGTCAGAGATGATTCGCGCTTTTTCAGACTCGTGGCTTTCAGATCGTTTTCTGCCGTTCAGTTTGTGCTTGTGGGTTTGTATCTGCTCTTCAGTGCGTGCAGTCAGTTCGTATCAGAGTTTTCTGTGTGATCTTGCCTGCTCGTTGCTGTTTTTCAGGTCGCTCTTCACAGGCCTTGCTGTTCTTCAGTGCGTTCTGTTACTTCGTTCTGAGCAGCCGACCGTTTTCTAGCCATGTTTTGTATGCGTACTCCTCGTAGAGTTTGTGCTGTGTTGGGGTCCTGACCTTGACACAAGTCCAGTCCATGAACAGGGTGGGGAGGAGTTCATGGACCAAGAATTGGTTGCTTCAGCGTGACCAGTTCTCTCATATGCCTTTGCTCCGTGAGATCCGTGAGAATAATCCTGATGATTTCAGGAACTTTCTCAGGATGACGGACCCCGTGTTTCACCGTTTGTTGGCTTCGCTGATCCCCTATATCAGCAGGCAGGATACCTGCATGAGGCAAGCCATCACTCCAGAGCAGAGGTTGGTCGCTACCTTGCGGTATTTGGCCACAGGGAGAAGTCTGCAGGACTTGAAGTTCTCGACAGGCATCTCCCCCCAGGCTCTGGGGATCATTATCCCAGAGACCTGTTCTGCCATCATCCAGGTCCTGCAGAAGGAGTATATGAAGGTAAGATTTTTATCCTTTTATATCCCATTTTAGTGTATTTAATGTTTGCTAATATATTGTATTTCTTTCCTCATTCCCTAATTACCATGATTGTAATATGCTGTGAATGCCCCCTTTGTCCTCATGCAAGCTGGATTTTTATGTAATTATCATTTTAGGTCCTTCATACATATTTGCCCTTCAATAACCTCCCCAGCATGGTGTCTCCTGCCCTATATTCACCTCATGTAGTCACTTAACAATGTATTTTATCTGCTCCATAGTAGTGCTTTACCCCAAACACCCCCTAAAATGTTTGGTAATGTTATTTTTGATTTAAATTCAGGCAGAGTGCCAGAGGCTTTTTTTTGTGGTGTCCCCAAATAATTTTTAGTAACCCTCCCTCACCCCAACTGCTAAGTCAGCTGATTCCAATTCTCTATCCTCAATCATCTATCTGCTGACTTTGCCAAACCCATACACACTATACCCATCTCTTTACTGGTCAGATTTATGGATGAATTCCCCAAAGCATGTAGTGCAAGGGCCTGCCTGTATACTTTCCAATGGTACTGTTTAAAGTTTTTGTATCCTATTATTATCTTGATAGGTAATAGCAGAATGTCCAAATGTCCTCAAATGTGTACAGTGTGTATTTATATCTTTGTATTATGACACTTCTTACCTGTCCAGTGGTCTACCAATAATGTAACTAAGGAGGGGCTGTTCCAAGTAATACCCTGTATTTAGGCATTCATCTCTCAATGAAGTGAAGAGGGTTACCTGTCCAAGAGTCCCCCCCCTATAATGTTAGAAATGGCCCATGAGAGGGGGGGAGGGGGAATATGATAGGTGTACCTTATACTTTGGCCTTGGTAAATTCCCCTTAATAAATGCTATCTGGAGGTTGCCCCAGAATGTTTGTGTTGAATCTGCTTACCATGTTTCAGAGTAAAAATAGTAATGCTTATTGTTTTTTCCTCAACAGTTTCCTTCCACGCCACAGGAATGGCAGACTGTGGCCTCCCACTTTGCCCAGCGGTGGGACTTTCCTAACTGCAGAGGGGCAATTGATGGGAAACACGTCCACATCGTCCCACCACCCAACTCGGGGTCGTACTATTATAATTACAAGGGGTTTATTAGTATAGTGATGTTGGCGGTGGTGTCGGTTAATTACGACTTCTTGTATGTGGACGTGGGGAAGAATGGCCGGATGTCCGATGGTGGAGTCATCGCCCAGACGGAGTTCTACAGGCGTCTCCAGAATGGCAGCTTGGACTTGCCAGCTCCAGAGGACAATGTTGAAGGACTCCCATTTGCGGGCCAGAGCCCGAAGAGTGGTGGAGAACACATTTGGAATCCTGGCCAGCCGGTTCCGCCTATTTCTGACACCTATCCATATGGCGGAATATAAACTGAACCATATAATACTTGCGTGCTGTGTTCTCCATAACTTTTTATGGAAACATTCAGCCAACTATGCTGGCTCAGTTGGGCCTGAGGCCGAAATCCTACATCAAACCACACTGACGGCGCTTGAAAGTGGCCGTCCTGGCTTGCCCTCCCTGAGTGCCCGTGATGTCCGGTTACGCTACCTGGAGTTCTTTGCCGGTAGGGGGGCTATCAATATGCCAGACAATATGTGAAGGCTTTTTCAAATAAAAAAAAAAAAAAGAAAATCTTTGTGGACATTTACTGCTTGTGTTTGTTTGAGCTGACCCTGACAGAAATGTGTGGAGTCCAGAAAATGTTGTGATTGTGTAACCTTATACAAAGCACTGTTGTCTGTTATTTCCTAAATGCAAAAACACATTTCACTACAAGTGCACTTGCAACTGCACTGAAACTGCACTTGTAGTGCAAAGTGGATTTGCCCTTAGGAAATAACCCCCATTTTCTCATAAAACAACAATTACATCACCCCAAAAGTGTTGTAGCGTTGAGACAATAATCCACACATTCTTGATTAACAATCTTTTTAATACCTGCACAATCACATGTGCATTTACCAAAGGTTTTTCACACAAACCAACATGTTTTTTGTATACTAATTTTTGTGGTGGCAGTATCCCAAATCAAAATGTCCATTTTATAGAAAACAGGCCTGTGTAAAACCAACAAGAAAGACACAAATCTTGATCTTACAAAGTTCACATTTGGTAGAACTTGAAGGCAATATCAGACATGAGTATTTAGGAACTGTGTTTGATATTGCGTTCAGATGGGGGGAAGTCACCCCTGGAAAAGCCAAATTTGGAAGATGCACACAAATTTCCCAATGTCAACATGTGCTAGCTGCCATCACGGGGGATCAAGGGATGTGTTTTGGGGGAGCAAGCCCTTCCTCACCGCTACTTTATTATTGAGGAAGGGGTTGCACCCCCAAAACGCGTCCATTGATCTCCCGTGATGGCAGATAGCACATGTTGGCACACTGTGTGCATCCTCCAAATTTGGCTTTGGGAAAAATCACAAAAACATTTAGCACATTGTAGCACACAAAAGAAGAAATTGATTTGTAGGGGTTTTAAACGCGCCCCAAAACATCAATGATGTTTTTATATTTTGGAATAACATCATTGATGTTTTGCTTTATGATTTCCAATTGTAAATTACACCCCATGATCTCCCCGATCAGGATCTGGGCACTTTCGCATGTGAAAGGATCTTCATCCACAACATCATGATCACCTAAAAAGAGAGGAACCCCAAAATAAATTTGGTTTAAAAAAAATGCCGCCATCCATCTCTTATCTGAGCCTGTGGTCGCAGACACTCACCTGTTGTGGTGACTAGTTCCACCACGTCTTCTTCCTCCTGCTCAGATTGTGTTGGGGGGATTTCCCCTTCTTCCAGAGGGGGGGGGGCTCTGGTCTCCTCGGATGAGGGATGTCCTCAGAGTCTTTTCTCCCCTATGTAAAACAAAAAGGGTATAATTAGCACACAGATATTTAATGGCAGAACTATAAATAGGAAACATTGCTTGGAAGTGGGGTACAATTATCTATTTTAGTAGAGTTCCAAGATGTAACTTTTTTAATGCCCTTTGTCAAGCTGCAATACTTTACCTGTTTGGTACAAGCTTCACAGATGGAGGCCCCCTTATAGTATACACTGGAGCACCTGTGTGCCCCCCTAATAAAAATGGTGTTCTGGGTTCCCACACTAGTGCTCCAGTGTCCAGATGTGAAAACAGCTGCTGAGTGTCCTCTCCATACACAGAATCTAGTTTGCATTTCATTCTAGTAACAAAGCCATTTACACAACCCAATTCTTTGAAGACAAGTATAGGCTGTCAAAATGGTGGCCAATGCATATGGGCTAAACAATGGTATTTTATATTTGGAACGAAAAATGTTTGAATAATGTGCCCATGAACATGAAAGTTGCCATTTTAAACTGTACAACAGTTCCTAAAAGCACATGGAGCAGCACGAATGTAATAAAGCCAAAAAGAATAGGAACACAGCACAACTACTTACTTTTTTGCAGCACTCTCCGGATCTTTCTGTACTGCTTGTGTTCTCGTAATTTCAGGTCTGACCACTGCTTCCTGAGCTGATCTTTCGATCGTCGTACCCCGAATTTCCGGTGCAGACTCCTGAGCACTTTCGCCATGATCTTGGCCTTTCTGAGATTGGGGTTGGGGTAAGGCCCATACTTTCCATCATAGTCGGCCTTCTTCAGGATGTCCACCATTTCCAACATCTCCCCAAAGGACATATTTGAGTCCTTAAATCTCCTTCTGGATCGGGACGTTTCAGGCTCCGGCCTTTCCTCCCCCTCCTCGTTGCTACAATTAGCACGCACCTGCTGTCTATACGCCATGTGCTCTTCCCCCACTGCGCCAAACGAAAAGGGGCGGGGAATAGACTAGAAAGAACGTCAGGGGCGGGCGGAGTTATATGTGCAGCATGTGCAGTGTGTATAAAGCGTAAAACACGTGCGTATTACGTACGATCTGTGAGCGGAGGAAGGAGCATCCGAGACGCTGATCGTGATAACGAAGGTAAGATCTAAACTTGCGCCTATACTGCTTCAAAATGTAAGCCTATATTGTAACAAGATTAGGGGAGTTTGGCCTTACATTAGGGTTTGTCTTGTGTTGTGTCTTGCAGAGAAAATGGATGGGTTCAACGACCACAATTTCCTGCCCCTGTTCATAGACAAGTACAGGGAGCTGCCCTGTCTGTGGCAGGTCAGACACCCCCACTATAATCACAAACAAAAGAGGCAGGCAGCACTGGAGAAACTGCTGGAGTTGGTGAAGCCGGTGGTCCCCACAGCAAACATCCCCTATTTAAAAGCCAAAATTGGTGGCCTGAGGAGCACTTATCTGAGGGAGCGCAAGAAGGTCACAGATTCCCAGAGGTGCGGAGCTGCAGCAGATGGTGTTTATGTCCCCAGGCTGTGGTACTACGAGAGACTGCGTTTTCTGTCAGACCACACTGAAGTCAGGGAATCTCTCTCTACTCTTCCTTCCACGCTTCCTTCCATACCAGCTGAGGCTTCTGATGTCCAACCTGGGCCTTCCAGCCAGGAAGAAGTGGAGGAGCCCAGCTGGAGTCAGGTATAGCATTCTTCTACAGATTTCTGGTCAATAAATAAATGATGTTTACTAGATGTTATTATTGATCACTAATTGCTGATTGAAAAAAGTGTTTTACATATCAATAGACAGTAGTGGGCACCCAAAATTGGGACAAAAATGAAAACTGCTGGGCTCAGAATGATAGTCTGTTATATTTGTTAACATTCAATTTGCAGCAGTCAGGAGGAGGCGGGGCTAAGTGTCAGCCAGGAGAAGCCTGGGACCAGTCGCAGCCTGACTGAGTCTCAGGTCCCTCCCCTCCGCCTTCCATACAAAAGGGCCAGGAAGGCCACTCCGAGTCCCGTGCAGGATTCAGCGTACAGGCTGATCCAGGAGGCTTCTGCGTCCCTCAGAGCCTTCCCCAGTCCTGAAGAGGCCTTTGCCTGCATGGCTGCCACCAAATTGCAGGGCATGCAGGAGGGTCAATGCAGGCTCTCTGAGGACCTGATTTATAAAGTCCTACGTAAGGGGTTGAGTGGGGAACTAACACCCAAGACGGATGTCATTGAGATCGACGATCCTCCTCCTCCTCCTGCTGCCACAACTCCACCACCACAGCCACAGCGTGGAAGGAAGCGTGGAAAGAAGACCAAAGAGTGATTGCCCTGGGTTCAGTCTGGTCTGACAGAATCTGCAGTCTCTCGTATGACCACAGCCTGGGGACACAGATGTCATCTGCTGCTTTCCGGATCTCTGGGACTTCTGGACCAGACTGCCCTCCCTTAGATAAGGACTCCTCAGGCCACCAATTTTGCTTTTAAATAGTTGATGTGTGCTCTGGGGGTCCAAGGCTTCGCCCACTTCTGCAGTTTCTCCAGCGTTGCCTCCCTCTTTGTTTATAGTTGTGAGCCCTTAATAAAATTTTTTGGTTAAATTCTACTCTCCTGTGTGTGTTTTCATCCAAAAAGGACAGTTTGTTGGTGAGGATTCAGGTACATTTCTAAAATACAATGTGAAATTAACAAGGGACAACAACACCAAACAATCTCCTACAGATTAAATAGAACAACATATCAATGTGTTGTGGGAAATTGTCACAAAAACACACACACAAGCATTTTCGGGAGTACAAATCAAAATCGCAAAAAAAAAAAAAAAAAAATAGAAACACAAAAAAAATCTACATTAAAGCCAAAAAAAATAAAACAAATATACAAAAATATGTTGTCAGATGTGAGAAATCAAAATATATTGAGGGAATCCCGATAAATAGTAACAAAATAAGTTTGTGAGAAGTGTGTGTGAATTCCGACCGTGTGTGGCCTGTTCCGAGTTTGTGCGTCGGAACAGGCCACACACGGTCGGAATTGACGCGATCGGATTTTGTTGTCGGAAAATTTCTCCTGCTGTCCAACTTTGTGTGTCGGAAAATCCGATGCAAAATGTCCGATGGCGCCCACACACGGTCAGAATTTCCGACAACACGCTCCGATCGGACATTTTCCATCGGAAAATCCGACCGTGTGTACGGGGAATTAGAGTAATATGAGCAGGAGGAGGGACCTCCTCTTCTACTGTATATAAGACTGCATTCTGGTTCTAATAATAAAGAGTCTGATTCCTGTTTGACCCTCTGTACAGAGCCTTGTCTCATACTTGGGGGGAAGAATTATTCATATGGGTGTCTTGTTTGGCTGTTTGGAGTGTTCGGTAGCTGCCTTTGTGTTCGGAAATGAAATGTCCTAAACGGCTTTAACCCCTTTCATACTCTGGGTGTCGTTACAATTGGTGGCAAGCAGTGGGATGATTCCCATAGCCCAGAAGGACAGCTACAAGAGGACACAGGCCAATGGAAGCACAGTATGAACGGCTAAAGACCTCTACCCTCAAGGACTGGACCGGCCAACAACTGTAAGAAGAGGGACATTATCACAGAACTAGTTGAAATGGATAGAGCCGAAAGACCCAACACAATCAAAAGGCCCAGCGTAACAGACAGGACACCCGAAGAGGCAAGTTTTGATTGGGCTGTTAACATAAGACTGGCACATTATGGCCCTAACCCTGCAGCGGAGATCATAGACTGAGTTATAGCAGCTGTGCAGGCAAATTGGCTACAGCAAAGAGGTGCTGCAGGAGCAGGAGTCACAGCACCACCAACTGAAAGGCACATTTTGCTGCTTTTAAAAATTTAATCAAAACAGAAGGGGAGATTGATGAGTACCTTGCCAATTTTGAATGGCAATGTGCCCTACACTGGGTGCCCACAGAGGAATGGGTTACCATTTTGTCTGGGAAATTGTCCGGCCGGGCCAGTGAAGCATTCAGGGCCATCCCAGTCGAGGAGATTATGGTAAAAGAAGCACTTTTGGCCAAGTATGCTGTCACACCGGAGGCATACCAGAGGTGGTTCTGAGAGACGAGCAAGCAGACTGGAGACTCATATACCGAGTGGGCATGCCGCCTACACCGCACGGCATCCCACTGGGTCACTGGATGCCAAGCAGTATCCGTGGAAGAGGTGCTGCAGCTGTTTCTGCTGGAGCACTTCTTTGACGAGCTGTCCCTAGAAGTCAGAGAGTGGGTCCAGGACCGAAAACCTTTCACCTTGCCTGAAGCAGCTCGCCTGGTGGATGAATATACAGACACCCGCGAACTGGATAACCCTGCGGTCAAGACAACAGCTCGGGTGGATTTACGATCAGCGGCACACCCTCCAGTTGGCGCCTACCAACCACAGTCATACCGCCCTACAGCACCACCTCCAGTGGCCACTTATTCTCAGCAGCCCAGGTTCAACTCCTAGGACTACTTACAACCCATCAGGAGTATCGGGTGTAAACATCTAGGGCACAAAAAGCCAGATTATCTGTTAAATCTAGCCAGACAGTCCCAGTCATGGAGAAAGCCAGCAGGGGGAATCCCTGCACATCCATGCCTTTGGCTCACTGCGTCGAGGAGGAAGAACATTGGGGCATCCTGCACGAGGCTGATCTAGTACAAGCAGCTAACAAGGATAACAGGCAGCAACACAGACAGACTGTCCGGGTTAATGGAAAGGTAGCCAATGGCCTACGTGATACTGGTGCCACCATGACCCTACCACAGAAGAACCTCATCCCAGAGAGCCAACACACCGGAAACACAGTAGCCGTAAGGGTAGCAGGAGGCACCATTTTCTGGCTACCCATTGCCCGTGTTCACCCAAATTGGGGGGTTGGTTTGGGACATGTGGATGTGGGGGTGATGAAGGATTTGACAACGGATGTACTACTGGGGAATGATTTGGCCCCCCTCATTTCTGCTTACGCCCCAATGGGCCCCGCTAAAGCCAACCCAGTGACTACCCATGCCCAGACCCGTGCTGTTGGAACCAGCCGGCTTGCTGCTGGGACCCAGGTAAGACTATCTTCCCCAACATGTACCTTAGATCAGGCTCCCCTAAGCTGGGATACCCCAGAGGCATTGGAAACCTGGGAGGACCCAGCCTTACACAAGTATAGGGCTAAGGCAGATACTCAGGAAAGCGGAATAGATGGGGAGCTTTATGAATGGGTGGGGGACAGACTGTATAGGATCCCTAAGCCATCCCCGAGAAGTAAAGCCCCTTTGCAGAAACGACAGCTGGTGGTACCTAAGAAATCCCAGCTGGAGATTCTGCGAATCAGGCATGAGGTACCACTAGCAGGACATCTAGGGTCCCATCGAATTACACAGAATTTCTTCTGGCTCAATTTTAACCAGAATGTGCGACAGTACTGCAAAACGCATGACACATGTCGACGGGTTGGTAAGCGGGGGGGACCACTCTAAGGCCAGAACTATGTCCATGCCTATTATTGGGGAGCCCTTTTACCGCATAGCCGTCGACATTGTGGGTCCCTTGGCCAGGCCTAGTCCTTCCAGGAAGAAGTCTATTCTCACCATGGTGGACTACGCCACCCATTACCCAGAGGCAGTAGCTATGTCCAACATTGAAGCAGAGACAGTAGCTGATGCCCTGGTTAAGATATTTACTAGAGTGGGGTTCCCTAAGGAGCCCATCAATTTCCCATCAGGAATAGTCACACACAGTTTCTGCTGCAATTCCAGCTGTCTCCTGAAAGTGCACTGTAGTCTTCAGCAGCTATGGGGCAAACAGCTTTGGACTCAGCTAAAGGAGGGTTAATTGGTTTAGCTGACACTTGTGGTTCCTCTACAGAAATTACATTTTTTAAATGTAACTTTTGCTGCACTGCAGCATCAGCAGGCAAAGCATTGCTGCACACAGGATTAGCAATCAAAAAAAGGGGGGAAAGGGGGGAAGGGGCTGAGGCAAGTGTGTATAGGTGGTCTGATCAGTCCAATACTGATCAGGTCCTGGCCATGCACCTGTAAGGTGTAATTGCTGTAACCAATGCAATAGCAATACCAATGGGTAGGGGACCAGGGGACCGGTATATACTTAAGCAATTAATGGTCAGTACATTGAAAATGATGTAAAAGGTAACAATTTATTGTTGAATGATAAAACACCTGGGTGAGGTGAGCATACAATGGAATAATAAATGCACTTAAGAATACAGTACCATCCTAGGTGGGGTGGCATTGAAGGGGACTAACGACCACAACAGACAAGACACACACAGAACATATAACGGCATAGACGCTGTCCGGACTGGTTATATGCTGCTCGGTGGCCAGGCAATCAAATAGGATAATGACATGTAGGTGTGTTCCCAAGTGGAAAATTTAATAGGATGCGCTGCCGAGAAGCATATATATGGAGCGGGGGGGGAAGGCAGGAAGGGGAAGGCCCGGGCCCAGGGATGGGGATCAAGGATAGCTATACTGATCCTGGCAATTAAAGGTACCCATAGGATGCTGAATAGGAGTGGAGCTGTAGGTCTGAGTACAGTGTAGTTCACTGGTGCAGTATAAACAGTGATAGTCGACCATATAAGCTGTAAAGTTGGTAAATCACAGTGATCAGTGAGCTTCAAGTCTGTTCCTAAGGTACAGGCATTGGTTAACAGGGGGCTCCCATGGCTAATTGGTGCATGTGGAGTTAAAGTATATAAGAAGCTGTACAGAGTCCTCAACTTGTTAATGAGTTAGTAATGCTTGTACCTTAACTTCCTTGGGGATTCCTGGAGGTGGTTGCGCAGGTCATGCCAGAGATAGCTTGCAGGGTCCGGAAGGTTGTAGGACCGGTGAATGTAGCTGCAGCTGTGATCCTCCGAAAGAAATGCCTGATCCGGTCCTGAGCGTGAAAGCCCTTGCTTAATGCTGGTGGCTGGGGCGGCTTCAGGTGCCGTCGAATAATGCGATAGGCTACCTGGTATTCCGCCGCTGCGCGGCTTCCGCCTCTCCGTCCGTTCGATAGACAGCTCTGATGCCGGTGATGACGTCTACACAGGATTAGCAGCCTGGTTGTCACTGGGCACACTTTCAGCTTTTCTCATGGTGTTAAATGGTACAAAAACTGTTTCATCCCCTGCTTTGGGCTTGACATTATCAGGCACATCATCAGTAATGTCCTTATCACCAAGCGCCAGCTGATCCCCCCGCATAGGAGACTCCATTGCCTGAATGGCCCTCAGCATGCCTCCTGAGTCCTAGGAAGTCATGGGGCTGCTTACCTCTCCCTGAGGGGGCAGGAGGTTAGAACAGGGGGTCTCCTCCTCCACCTCCACCTTTGCCATCCTTGAAAACCATTGATTATTGCCAAACTTCTCCTTGAAGCGCCCATCTCTTCCTTCCATCATGGACACAATGGTTTCCTGGTGTTCCATCCGGACTAGCCAGTTGGATTTCCGAATCCATGGATCCATGGTTCCGGCTGTACAAGCCCTCATGCTGCTTTCGCAAATGCTTCAGTTCCATTCTCGGTTTGTAGAGCTTGTCTCTCTCCCTATTCAGGACTTTAATTCTGGCCACCACTTGCTCCCGAATGGCCTCCGAGCCTTCATCCTCAACAGGGGCAGAGAGATCACCAGCCATGGCTTGTATAGGGGCAGGCATGTCACCCGCTGATCTCCATGACTTCCCCAGAAAGGGTCCAGGAGGGCTGGAAGAGATTTTACCACACTCCCCTCTCACAGAGATCACCTGGAGAAGCTTCAGAATCATAGCAGGAGAGACACCTCCCTCCTGACACACCTGTGCTCCAACGATGGGTGGGGCACTATTCCTCTCACTGACACCAATGATGGGGCACTATTCTTCCCACTGCTACCAATGATGGGGCACTATTCCTCCCACTGGCACCAATGATAGGGCACTATTTCTGCCACTGATACCAATGATGGGGCATTATTCCTACCACTGCCAGTGCCACCAGGGATGCCCATCAGTGCCACATATCAGTGCCGCGTATCAGTGCCCATCAGTGCCACGTATCAGTGCCCATCAGTGCCCAGCAGTGCCGCCTATCAGTGCCCATCAGTGCCGCCTATCAGTGCTGCCTATCAGCGCCACCCTATCAGTGCCCAGCAGTGCCGCCTTTCATTGCCCATCAGTGTCGCCTATCAGTGCTTCTCAGTGCCAACCAGTGCCACCCAGTGCCACCCATCAGTGCCGCCTATCAATGCCCATCAGTGCTGCATATGAGTGCTACCCATCAGTACTGCCTACCAGTGCCCATCAGTGCCGCATATCAGTGCCCATCGTCAGTGCCCGCTCATTGGTGCCACCTCATCGGTGCCACCGTATCAGTGCCTGTCAGTGCCCATCAGTTAAAAATTGAAAACTTAGTTATTTACAATTTTTTTTAACAGAAACAAAAGCAAAACTTTTATTTTTTTCAAAATTTTTGGTCTTTTTTTATTTGTTTAGCAAAAAATAAAAACCGCAGAGGTGATTAAATACCACCAAAAGAAAGCTCTATTTGTGGGAACAAAATGATGAAAATTTGGGTACAGTGTTGTATGATCGCGCAATTGTCATTCAAACTGCGACAGCGCTGAAAGCTGAAAATTAGTCTGGGCAGGAAGGTGTCTAAGTGCCCTGTATTGAAGTGGTTACATTTCGTACCTGGGGGGTGTCTATAGTATGCCTGTAAAGTGGCACATTTTTCCCATGTTTAGAACAGTCCCTGCAATAAAATGACATTTCTAAAGGAAAAAAGTCATTGAAAACTGCTTGCGGCTATAATGAATTGTCGACTTCCGCAATACAGATAAAAGTCATTGAAAAAAACGGCATGGGTCCACCCCCACAGTCCATTACCAGGCCCTTTGGGTCTGGTATGGATATTAAGGGGAACCCTGCACCAAATAAAAAAAAATGGCGTAGGGGTCCCCCTAAAAATCCATACCAGACACTTATCTGAGCATGCAACCTGGCAGGCCGCAGGAAAAGAGGGGGGCGAGAGAGTGCTCCCCCTGAACTGTACCAGGCCACATGCCCTCAACATGGGGAGGATGCTTTGGGGGTCTATTGTAAAAAACACAAGAGCCAGTCTGGACAAGTCCATTACTAAAAAAAAAAAAAAAAAAACTCCTGCGATGTAAATCCATTCTAGAGTTCCGGAAAAAAAAAGTGCCACACTAGCTCTGCCTCCATGGGAAGCTCCCGCTGAGTGACGAGTCTACCACTGTGACAGCTGAGGGCGGGGCCACCCAGTTATGTGTGTGGGTGACCCCACCCCCTTCTGATGCCATGGGGAAATGCTGCGGGGTTACCCAGTGACATGTGGCCTGGTACAGTTCAGGAGGGGGCACCCTCTCACCCCCCCCCCCCTTTTCCTGCGGCCTACCAGGTTGCTTGCTCTGATAAGGGTATGTTATGGATTTTGAGGGGGACACCTACACCATTTTTTTTTAATTTGGCACAGGGTTCCCCTTAATATCCATACCAGACCTGAAGGGCCTGGTATTGAATTTGGGGTGACCCCTACGTAATTTTTTTTAAAATTTTGGTTCAGGGTTCCCCTTAATATTCATACCAGACCCAAAGGGCCTAGTAATGGAAGGGGGGAGGGAACACATGCCATTTTTTCAATGACTTTTATCTGTGTTGCAGGAACCCACAATACATTATAGCCGCGAGTAGTTTTAAATTACTTTTTTTCCTTTAGAAATGTCATTTTGCTGTGGTATTGTTCTAAACACGGGAAACATGCGCCACTTTACAGGCATACTACAGACACCTCCCAGGTATGAAATTTAAAGGAATATTTAACTTTTATTGTTTCACTTTAAGCATTATTAAAATCACTGCTCCCGAAAAAATGGCAGTTTTTATAACTTTTTTTTGCATTGATTCATGTCCCCGGGGGCAGGACCCAGGTCCCCAAACACTTTTTAGGGCAATAACTTGCATATAAGCCTTTAAAATGAACACTTTTGATTTTTCATGTCTGTGTCCCATAGACTTTAATGCTGTTCACGTTTTCAAACAAATTTTTTGCCTGTTCGCAAGTTCTGGTGCAAACCGAACCAGGGGGTGTTCGGCTCATCCTTATTTTTTTTATAATTCATTCTTTATTAAACATTTTTCTCTTATTACAATAAACATTTACATGACTCATCTCCCCAAAACAGAGGACAATATTCAACATCCTGGTTTATATATACACGCCAACTACAGGGATGGCTCCCTCTACACCCCCCAGTTTTATAAAAGTGCTAAAAAAATAATTTAAGATTTTCCAATATTGTACTCTATATTGACATTGTTGACTTAATACGTGTTAATGGAGAGGGGAAAAAAAAAGAAAGAAAGTGAAAAGACCTTCTTTCAAGTGCTGTTCTCTATATGTGTCATTAACTAATTACACATGAAAGAAAGTAAAACCAAAAACTCCAATTTTATGAAAGTGTTATAAAACTTATGTAAATTATTCAAATATTAGTGCTCTATATATAAAATTGACCTGTTATGTGTGAAAAAAAAATGGTGGGGAGTGATAGGGGGGGGGGGTAAACCCTCCCATCGTTTATACATGCATTATAAAATAATTCAAAAAATGTTCCAGTGCTTGTGCTTTGTGTATGTTATCAACTTATTACGTGAAAAGGAGAGAAACAAAAAGGGGGGGGGGGGTGAGGGGAAAACGTACCCTATTTATTAGTTGATTATATGAAAATTCAAAAATATCAAGTGCTTGTGCTCTACCTCTGTTATTACCTATTAAATATGAGAAAAAAAAAAGGAGGAGGGGGATAGGGGGGATAAACCCTCCCCTCATTTATGAGTATATTATAATAATTCAAAAAAAATTTAAAGTGCTTGTGCTTTGAGTATATTATTAACTTATTATGTGAGGAAAATAAAAAGGGAAGGGGGAGAGTGGAAGAGGTAAGCAAATGCCTCAGAGGGAGCCATCCCGTATAATCTGCATACGCCACACAATCACTAATTTAATTTAATAGTCTTATCAGCAAACAACAAATACAGAAAAAAAAAAGATATAAAAGAAATGTTGTGGATCATTCCCTACTTTTTTTTCCCCAATTATCAAATTCCCCTTTAGAGTTTGTCTTGACTTCCGGCAATGGCTTCTAATTAAATTTATAACACCTTATCAGTTTTCCCACTTTGCCCATATTTTTTCAAATCTGTCCTGTTTAGTTCTGGTCTTATAAATCCACCTTTCTGCCTCCATTATCTCCTCCACCTACCTTTTCCATTCTCCTAATGTGGGGTATGTGGAGCAAATTTACCTGTTTTATTTATTCTATCCCATACTGCCAGTGTGTTTCGAGTTAATGGAGATGTCCATTTAGATAGTCCCCTGTCCTTGGCTGGTATCCATGGTGCCCCCACTAAATCCCTTTCTGCCATGTTTTTTTCAATCAACACCCATGCTTTGTTTTCAGAGTCGTGACACCAGTTTAGTATGCGTACCAGAGTCATTGCTCTGTAATACATTGCAATGTCTGACAACCCTACTCATCCCTCCTCTTTCCTTCTGCGTAAGATGTTATATGCTATTCTAGCTCTTTCATTCTTCCATATGAAGGATAGGAAATCTTTACGTACCTTTTTAAAAAATACTTGGGGAAAGTGATATGGGTACTGTGTACAGCATATATAATAATATTATATTTATAATATAAGGTATTATGTTCATTTTAAGGGTGTTGATCCTCCCAAACATTGTTAACATATATCCTTTCCAGCTATGCAAATCTTCTGTTATTTTGGCAAGAAGGGGACTGTAATTTTGTTCATATAGTAGTTTTACATCCGCAGATATATGTACTCCCAAATAAAACAAAGATTTCCTGTTCCAGATAAACGGGTATTTGTTTTGCAGAGATGTAGTTAATGGTGATGGCATATGACAGGGTAGTAATACCGATTTCTCCAAATTTATTTTAAAGTTTGATAATTTCCCATATTTTGTCACCTCCTGCATCACTTCTTTAATGGATTCTTGGGGTTTTGAAAGGAAAAATAACAAATTGTCAGCGTAAGCTGATACTTTGTACTTTCCAAATCCTATTTCTAGTCCCCTTATTCCTTTATTTTCCCTTATTTTGCAAAGGAAAGGTTCTAACACAAGGGCAAATAATATTGGGGACAGTGGACACCCTTGACTTGTATCGTTTCATATATCCAGACCTCCTGATAGGGTCCCATTAACTTTTACCCTTGCCCTTGGTCCAGCATATAATACCCCACGGTGACTTGACGGGACTTCCCTGTGGCATTTTTTATATTATGCATTTGTTAGACCATCCGGCCCTGGACTCTTCCCCATTGGTAAATTTTTTATTGCATTTTTTATTTCCTCTACCGTAATCCGCTCCTCTAACCTCTCCACCATTTCCAAGTGAGGGGTGATAATGCAGATTCTTTATTATAATTTCTAATTTCCTCCACTTGAATCCTTTCTTCTAATCCTGACAAATTTGGTTGGATATTATATAGGCCCTTGTAGAACTACTCAAATTCCATAGCTATTGACTTTGTGTCTATTATCTGTTTATTACCTATTCGTATATTATGAACGTGGGAAATTTCTTGTTGTTTTTTTAATTGTCTGGCTAATAGTTTACCACATTTGTTCCCATGTTCATAAAACCTATGTGCAAAGAATCTATATTTTTCCATATCCCTTCTATCAAGATATGTGGAGAGTTTTATTCTAAGCGTTTCCAGCTATTTAGCTTCCTCAGGGTCAAGACTGTTTTTATGTTTGATCTCTAACTCATGTATATTTCTTAATAAATCCTCCATCTCCTCCTTCGCTCCCCCTAATGGCGGCCTTGTGGGCTTCCCATATCATTTGTTCTGATACCTCTCCTGCTATATTTTCTTCTAAATAACTTATCATTTTCTTCCATATATCCTCCACTATCTGCTCGTCATCTAACAATGACTCATTTAATCGCCATATTAGCTCCCGTTGACTTACAGATACCGGAAGAAACTTCATCACCACGGGTGCATGATCGGAGATTGTTATTGGTTCTAATGTCACGGCTCTAACATATTAAAGATAATACTGGTCCACCATGAATAGATCCAATCTAGAATATACTTTACGGGTCTTTGAGTAGTAGCTATAGTCTTTCAACCTCTCATTAAAGACCCTCCAACCATCCACAAGGTGGAGACTTCGTAAATTTTTTTTAATTGTTTAAGTGCTTTATATGAGAAAACTGTTTTTCTGGATGTAGTATCTAATTCAAGGTCCAGAATAGTATTAAAATCCCCACCCAAAATTACGCATTCCTCCCTGAACTTCTCCAACTTTCTTAACTTTTTCAATAGGAAGTCTACCATGCCATTGTTTGAGGCATTTAAGGAAGCAAACGTATAACAAAACCCATACAAAGTTTCTTTAATAAATAAAAACCTCCCCTCTGGGTCTGTTTGTACTGCTGTGGAAATCAATGGACATGTTTTCCCAAAAGCTATAGATACACCCCTTGCCCTAGCGATAGGAGATAGTGTATGGAACCATTGGTTATAGTGAGATAACGGTAGCTTAGGAACCGATCCCGGCATGAAGTGCGTCTCCTGCATGTAGATTATATCCACCGCCTGGTGACGCACCTCCTGCCATAGGCGGACCCTTTTTTGGGGTGAACTCAACTCACTTACATTATATGTCATAATCTTCAGTAGAAGATTTGCACCAGAACATGCGAACAGGAAAAAAAATTGTTCGAACACGCGAACACCTTAAAAGTCTATGGGACACGAACATGAATAATCAAAAGTGCTAATTTTAAAGGCTTATATGCAAGTTATTGTCATAAAAAGTGTTTGGGGACCTGGGTCCTGCCCCAGGGGACATGGATCAATGGAAAAAAAGTTTTAAAAACGGCTGTTTTTTCAGGAGCAGTGATTTTAATAATGCTTAAAGTGAAACAATAAAAGTGTAATATCCCTTTAAATTTCGTACCTGGGGGTGTCTATAGTAAGCCTGTAAAGGGGCGCACGTTTCCCATGTTTAGAACAGTCTGACAGCAAAATTACATTTCAAAGGAAAAAAAGCCATTTAAACTACTTGCGGCTATTAATGAATTGCCGGTCCGACAATACACATAGAAGTTCATTGATAAAAACGGCATGGAAATTCCCCACAGGGGAACCCCGAACCAAAATTAAAAAAAAAATGACGTGGGGGGTCCCCCTAAATTCCATACCAGGCCCTTCAGGTCTGGTATGGATATTAAGGGGAACCCAGACCAAAATTTAAAAAAAAACGGCGTGGGGTCCCCCTAACAATCCATATCAGACCCTTATCCGAGCATGCAACCTGGCAAGCTGCAGGAAAAGAGAGGGGACGAGAGAGCGCCCCCCCCTCCTGAACTGCACCAGGCCACATGCCCTCAACATTGGGAGGGTGCTTTGGGGTAGCCTCCCAAAACACCTTGTCCCCATGTTGATGAGGACAAGGGCCTCTTCCCCACAACCCTGGCCGGTGGTTGTGGGGGTCTGGGGGCGGGAGGCTTATCGGAATCTGGAAGCCCCTTTAACAAGGGGACCCCCAGATCCTGGCCCTCCCCCCTGTGTGAAATGGTAAGGGGTACCTACCATTTCACAAAAAAACTGTCAAAAATTTTAAAAATTACAAGAGACAGTTTTTGACAATTCCTTTATTTGAATGCTTCTTCTTTCTTCGATCTTCTATCTTCCTTCGGTTTCTTCCTCCATCTTCTTCTGGTTCTTCTGGTTCTTCCTCCGGTGTTCTCGTCCGGAATCTCCTCCGTGGCATCGGCGTCTTTTTCCCTTCTTCTCCTCGGGCCTCTCCGCATCCATGATGGCATGGAGGGAGGCTCCCGCTCTTCTCTTCATCTTCTTCTCTTCATCTTCTTTTCTTCATCTTCTTCTCTTCATCTTCTTCTCTTCATCTTCTTTCCAGGCCGCTCCACATCCATGATGGCATGGAGGGAGGCTCCCGCTGTGTGACGCTTCTCCTCTTCTGATGGTTCTTAAATAACGGGGGGCAGGGCCACCCGTTGACCCTGCCCCCCTCTGATGCACGGTGACTTGACAGGACTTCCCTGTGGCAGCACGGGGAATGCCACAGGGAAGTCCCATCAAGTCAGCGTGCGCCAGAGGGGGGCGGGGTCACAGGGTGGCACCGCCCCCCGTTATTTAAGAACTGTCAGAAGAGGAGAAGCGTCACACAGCGGGAGCCTCCCTCCATGCCATTATGGATGCGGAGCAGCCCGAAAAGAAGATGAAGACAAGAAGATGAAGAGAAGAAGATGAAGAGAAGAGCGGGAGCCTCCCTCCATGCCATCATGGATGCGGAGCGGCCCGAGGAGAAGAAGGGAAGAAGACACCGACGCTGCGGAGGAGATGCCGGACGAGAACACCGGAGGAAGAACCAGAAGAACCAGAAGAAGATGGAGTAAGAAACCGAAGGAAGATAGAGGATAGAAGAAAGAAGAAAGAAGAAGCATTTAAATAAAGGAATTGTCAAAAACTGTCTCTTGTCATTTTTAACATTTTTTACATTTTTTTAGTGAAATGGTAAGGGTATTTTTGTACCCCCTTACCATTTCACACGGGGGGTCCGGGATCTGGGGGTCTCCTTGTTAAAGGGGGCTTCCAGATTCCGATAAGCCCCCTGCCCGCAGACCCCCACAACCACCAGCCAGGGTTGTGGGGATGAGGCCCTTGTCCTCATCAACATGGGGACAAGGTGGTTTGGGGGGCTACCCCAAAGCACCCTCCCAATGTTGAGGGCATGTGGCCTAGTACAGTTCAGGAGGGGGGGCTGCACTCTCATCCCCCCTCTTTTCCTGCGGCCTGCCAGGTTACGTGCTCGGATAAGGGTCTGGTATGGATTTTTGGGGGGACCCCACGCCGTTTTTTTTTAATTCTGGCGCGGGGTTCCCCTTAAAATCCATACCAGACCTGAAGGGCCTGGTATGGAATTTAGGGGGACCCCCACATCATTTTTTTAAAAAATTTTGGTTCGGGGTTCCCCTGTGGGGAATTCCCATGCCGTTTTTATCAATGAACTTTTATGTGTATTATCGGACTGGCAATTCATTAATAGCCGCGAGTTTAAATGACTTTTTTTCCTTTGAAATGTCATTTTGCTGTCAGACTGTTCTAAACACGGGAAACATGCACCCCTTTACAGGCATACTATAGACACCCCCCAGGTACGAAATTTAAAGGGATATTACACTTTTATTGTTTCACTTTAAGCATTATTAAAATCACTGCTCCCAAAAAAACGGCTATTTTTAAAACTTTTTTTGCATCCATGTCCCCTGGGGCAGGACCCAGGTCCCCAAACACTTTTTATGACAATACTTTGAATATAAGCCTTTAAAATTAGCACTTTTGATTTCTCCCATAGACTTTTAAAGGGTGTTCCGCGGCATTCAAATTTGCCACGAACACCCCAAATTGTTCGTTGTTTGGCAAACTTGCGAACAGTCGATGTTCAAGTCGAACATGAGTTCAACTCGAACTCGAAGCTCATCCCTAATCTTCAGTGAGTTATCTATCATTTATTTTCTCCATAAATATACAGAATCTATGCTTTTTTAACCCATTGCCAACTATTATCTTTTCCTTTTCTATTAGGGAATTTGTACTAAAATATAAAAATCCACATCCACCACAACATAACACCCTGCTACTTAGGGTGTACATTTCTACCAGGAGGTTAATCCCCCGTGGGCATTCCCTGCCCTACCTTCACCCTTCCACCCCTCTGCTTAATGCAGATTATCCAATCCCTCATCAGGGCCTACTTATTTGTACTGAGGGTACCCTTTCCCTCATTTATACCCCTGACCATTCTTTCTAATTTCTTTTTATATAGCTGCTTCCTATTCATTCTATTACAATTTTTCTATGCTCGGCACTGAGGAGGAAAGGGAGGAAAGAAATGGGGGAAAAAAAGGGGGGGAAGGGGGCAAGAAGATGAAAAAAAAGGGGGGGAGGGGGAAGGGGAAAAATAAAAGATTGTTCCCCCACCCCCCCGTCTCCTCCTCAGTGCTTCGGAACATTTCTACTTAAATTCTTTATTTAAGTCCTTTGTCGACTTTTCTCTGGAACTTGAGACCAAGGTTCAGGGCGTTGTATTATGCTATTTATATTGTTTCTTCTCCAATCTGCAAAGTCAATTAGCGAGAGGTCCAATATCTCCACGAACTTTTTAAAATCATCTTTTGTACGGAGTACCGCCGTTTTCCCATCTCGTGTGGCTATTAATCCAAATGGAAATCCCCATCTATATCTAATTTCAGCCTTCCGCATTACTTCCAGTAATGGATGCACCATTTTGCGTTGCATTAAAGTTCTGCATGTTTTGTCAGGGAATAAAGCAATTTTTGTCTCCTTCACGGAGTATTTATGAATTTTACATATCACATCCCTTGGCCTTTCTTTATTCTTCTTTACAAGAGGGTTAATACGGTGGACTCTATCTATTTCCACTGGTTCCAACATGCTCGGCCCCAAAATCTGCGAGAAAAGTTTCTGTACTGTTGCTAGCTGATCTTTATTATTATATTTCTCAGGTAGGTCCCGTATCCTTATGTTCTGCCAGCGGTCCCTGTTCTTGATATCATCTAATTGGTCTCTATATGCATTCAACATATCTTCTTGCTGTTTAATGATATCCTGAACTTCTAACATAGCTTGTTTAGTTTGATCTTGGCCTTCTTCCAGCACTTCCAATCTATTTCCCACTGCCACTATTTCTTCCCTGAGGTTTTCCACTGCTTGCTTACATGACCTCTCCACTGTGGATATCAGTTCTTGTATGTCTGTTTTTGTGGGTAATGCTCTTATCAATTCTCTAATATCTCTAAAGTCCTTTTCATTGCCGCTCCTTACTGGTTCTGTCTCTGTCTCATTGTCCTCTGTGCGGAACATATACTCCTTAGAGGTGCCTTCCATCAGCTCAGCAGGGAATGCATGTGATGTTTTTCCTTCTTCTAATTTATGATCTGTCTCTAGGGATCCCACCTCTACCTCTACGTAGCCCTGGTCGTCTCCTTCTGGATCTGCTAATGGAGTGTCAGTTATTAGTGGGTCACTTGAGCTTTCTTTTGGGGTTACTTTCGGGGTGGTTCCCAATTTCTTTGCTACTTGTGTCTCTGTATCCTTAGGAGGCCTTGATATCTCCAACTTTTGTTCTATCAGGGCGTCCCCCAGCTCATATTGTACCTCCTTGCCTTTAAGTTCATTTTTAAGTTCATCCCCCCACCAAATTTCTTCCATACCTTTGGATGTCTGTGGGCTGCTCCTTTGTTCCAGTTTGGTGGGCGCTGTATGTTCGCTGCCACTACCTCCAATCCGTTCCTCTCCCCCTCTAGACATCTGCCTGCCTCTCCCATTTGTTGGTGGGCTCCAATTCTGTGGGCTGTGGATATGTGCAGTATGTAGCATGGGTAAGCCGCAACCAGCTTTCCCCTGAAATCCTCCAGTATCAGGGCTTCTGTACCGGCGCACCCCTGCTCCTGCCGTGCCTCTGAAGTTCTCCCCTCTTTGCGGCGTCATGTATGCCCTCAGTCTGCCAGTCACACTCCTGCTTCCTCCCCCAGCTGGCTGAAGGGCTGCGCACCTACGAGTGGTCATCTTCTCCTCCTCCTCCCCCGCAATGGTTCCTTCGCTTTCTCCGCTCCTTTCACCTTCTATCTCTGTGTTAAAAAAAACAGCTGAAGCTGTGACTGTCTGCTTCTAATCAAGCATGTCAGGTGCAGCTCTTTCTCTCAGGTCTGGGTGTGTGAGAGAGCTCTCACCTCACACGTCTTCTCCTCCCATCACCTTGTTACAGCTCATTCTTATTCACTAAATATGATGGCAGAAAATCGTTCTATGAGCATCCCATATCCCCCTTTCCCCCAACCAAGTTATATCCCCCAATAAACAAAAACAAAACAATGACAAATGACTGTTCATTGTCTCAGATGTGATAGTTGGAGGTATGGCAGCAGGGTGATTTGGCGGATAATAGTTACTAGTGGCAACCACACCGCTACATCAACGACCTGGAAAATCATTCCCGTTGGAGCAATCTGAGAGTAATTGGTCTCTCTGAGTCATTTAATGCTAGCTCCCTGCCAGAGATCTGTGCAGTACAAATTCCAGAAGCACTAGGGATCACTGCGCTCTGCATAGTAGAAAGGGCTCATACCCTGGGGACCCCCTTAAATAATAACTGCTCCCTCCAACCTGTCATTGTCACTTATCTAAACAACACTGACAGAGTGGCCATACTGAGATCCTTTTGCAATGCCAAGTCTCTTCAAGCTGAAAGTCAAAAGCTGCTTCTGTTCATGGACTATTCTCAAGAGGTGTCCTGTAGGTTCAAGGCATTCCAACCCATCTGCACTGGGCTATTTCAGAAAGACGTGACGTTTTCCTTGGCCTACCCTGCCATCCTACACTTTACTTTATCACACCTGGAAGAGGGACAAATTACTTGCAATCTTACCTTCATATGTCACTGGAACCTCACTCAGCGAATGTATCACCTCGTCTGTCCAGTCTCAGGGACAACATAGCCCGAGGAAGGATCATACCTTTTTACGTCAACAAATCAAGTTTTAACAAACCTCACTGATACATCTTTTGGCTGTCCCACTTTGATGGCACTATGCTCACCTGCCCACTATTAATCATTGTAAATTGCTGAATTGCTCTAGCACTTGTTTATCTTGTTGATCTGTTTATTGGTCTCAAATGTATACTCTTCTAATTATGTTATGACTTCCTTTATTTTACAGCCTTATCGGAGTTCGCCTAAACAGTTTTCATTGACTGCATTCTGAGGGCTGGCCCCATTTTTTTCTACTGCTCTTCTTTTTTTCTTTTTTCAGAAAGACTCAACTTTTCACAAATCGCAGGCGAGTCATCTCCGATAACACTGTATATGTTGGGCAGCTCATGTGGAAGAAAGTGAAGTCTATGTCATTTGGGTATGTTTATGTTTGTTTTTCCCTTTAATTCCCTGTTGGTTTAGTTATTCATCTACACCTTCTTTCTTAGGAGTCAAGCATCCCTGTTTTAGGCCTAAACCTTTAGGTGGTACCTCTTTGGCTTCTATCTGCCTTTTCAGTATGTGGTTTAGTACCCCTTATAACTTCATTGTAAAATCCCACCTGCATTTCGTCCCCCCCATAAGAATCGTGTCACGGAATGTCAAAAATGGAACTTCCACTTTTTGGAATCCTCCCCCTCCAGTGTTACATTTAGTACCTTTCAGGTAGGAGGAGGAAGCAGATACCTGTGTAATACAGGTATTTGCTCCCACTTCTGGGCATAGATCACCTCGGTGATCGAGGTGACCTACGCCACTTGAGGGTGCCTACTCTGTCCTCCCCCGCTGTCTTCTGGGAGACACACAGGTCCCAGAAAACAGCAGGAACAAGTGAGGACCCGCAGCGCAACTCACGCATGCGCAGTAGGGAACCAGGAATTGAAGCTGCAAGGATGGCGGTGGCGGCAGCCGAGAGCCGACTGACAGATCGGCTTTGGCTGCCGACATCGCAGGCACCTTGGACAGGTAAGTGTCCATATATTAAAAGTCAGCAGCTTCAGTATTTAATTCTTTCTTTTTTCGGCGGACCTGCGCTTTAAATGTCTTTAAACCAACATTGCGCTATTAAAGAAACCCACTTAGCGTCAGAGGACTTTAATCGTATCCGCAAGTTATGGTTAGGCCAGGTCTTCGGGTCAGCTGCTGTCAGGGGTAAGGCAGGTGTTACATAGTAGTTACATAGTTACATAGTAGGTGAGGTTGAAAAAAGACACAAGTCCATCAAGTCCAACCTATGTGTGTGATAATGTGTCAGTATTACATTACATATCCCTGTATATTGCGGTCATTCAGGTGATTATCTAATAGTTTCTTGAAGCTATCAATGCTCCCCGCTGAGACCACCGCCTGTGGAAGGGAATTCCACATCCTTACCGTTCTTACAGTAAAGAACCCTCTACGTAGTTTAAGGTTAAACCTCTTTTCTTCTAATTGTAATGAGTGGCCACGAGTCTTATTAAACTCTCTTCTGCGAAAAAGTTTTATCCCTATTGTGGGGTCACCTGTACAGTATTTGTAAATTGAAATCATATCCCCTCTCAAGCGTCTCTTCTCCAGAGAGAATAAGTTCAGTGCTTGCAACCTTTCCTCATAACTAAGATCCTCCAGACCCTTTATTAGCTTTGTTGCCCTTCTTTGTACTCGCTCCATTTCCAGTACGTCCCTCCTGAGGACTGGTGCCCAGAACTGGACAGCATACTCCAGGTGCGGCCGGACCAGAGTCTTGTAGAGCGGGAGAATTATCGTTTTATCTCTGCAGTTGATCCCCCTTTTAATGCCAATATTCTGTTTGCTTTATTAGCAGCAGCTTGGCATTGCATGCCATTGCTGAGCCTATCATCCACTAGGACCCCCAGGTCCTTTTCCATCCTAGATTCCCCCAGAGGTTCTCCCCCCAGTGTATAGATTGCATTCATATTTTTGCCACCCAAATGCATTATTTTACATTTTTCTACATTGAACCTCATTTGCCATGTAGTCGCCCACCCCATTAATTTGTTCAGGTCTTTTTGCAAGATTTCCACATCCTGCAGAGAAGTTATTGCCCTGCTTAGCTTAGTATCGTCTGCAAATACAGAGATTGAACTCTTTATCCCATCCTCCAGGTCGTTTATGAACAAATTAAATAGGATTGGTCCCAGCACAGAACCCTGGGGAACCCCTCTACCCACCCCTAACCATTCTGAGTACTCCCCATTTATCACCACCCTCTGAACACGCCCTTGTAGCCAGTTTTCAATCCATGTACTCACCCTAGGTGTGCTCCTCCTTATTCATGAAAAAATACCCTGCAAGGTATTAGCAGTCGAGAGAGACACTGAGGGCTGTTTTTTAACATCTAAATTAAGAATATCTAATCGGGAATGGGTCCTTTCCAATATTTATGCCCTAAACTTCACCTCTAAAACTTTTTTACCAAACATTGTTATCCCACTTAACCCCTTTCCTCCACCTCCCTCTCTTAGTAGGGGGTTATTTCAACTCGGTGATGCACCTGCTGAAGGATAAATCTCCAGGTAGAGGTACTCCGGGGGCTCCATGTTCATCGCTTACTACTCCCTTGAAACATTTTGCAGATGGTCTTCATCTAGTAGACTTGTGGAGACTGGCCCACCCCATCGGGAATAAACACTCATTCTTCTCTCCACCTCACCACTACTTGTCCAGAATCGACTATTTCTTCTGCAACTCCACTCTATTGCAGCACACCCCGGATTCTCACATCCATGAGCTAGCCATCTCCGACCATGCCCCTGTCTCGATAATTATGCTAGACTTGACCAAATCCTGTCAATACCTGGCACTTCCCGTCATATTTGTCAAACATTAAGGAACTCTTAAAGGCCATCAGGGAGGCATGGGCAGAGTACATGGACACCAATTCTGCACATATAACTGAACCCAACCTTTTATGGGAGGTTGGGAAGGCCATGCTGCATGGTAAAATCATTGCCTTTGCGGTTGCAGAAAAAACATGAACAAACAATACCATGCTGCTAGTAAAACCCTCCGTTGTGCCAAACACGGCTTTCGCAGCAAAACTCCGCAGAACACAGAAAGGCATGGCGTGAAGCCAAAGGCCAGATCAATACAAGGGCTGACACACAGGAGCGGATCCACCAGTCTTTCCTAGACCTTCAATACCACAAGTTTGGTAACAAGGTGGGAGGCTGCTGGCCCACCTTGCTTCTCTGCTCGAATCTCGGCCCTAAAAGATGCTCATGGCAAGCTCTCCACATTCCCCAAAGATATCAACCTTAATTTAGAGTGCTTCTATGCTAACCTGTATGGTCCTGATTCCATTGATGCTGCTGCAGCGCAAGCCCCGATTACAGTGACGTATGTTACGTCCACCATCACCTCTTTATCAAATGGGAAACCTCCATGCCCCTAATGGGTATACGTCAGAGTTTTACAAAACTGTTGACTACCACCATCAGTTCGACCCTTGTCTCCAGTCGTCTACCAGTCAATTCTGTATCGGGGACAATATCTCCCTTCGGGCCCATATCAAGTCAATTCCTCATAAAGGCAAAGACCCTAGCCAGGTTCCTACTGCCAGATATCCCTGCAAAAGCTAGATTCTAAAATATTATCCAATATCACAGCCAACAGACTGGCCTTAATTATGCCCACCCTGATTCATCCCTCTCAAGTTGGCTTCACCCTAGGGCATTCAGCCACCTCCAATATTCAAAAGGTCCTTACTGCTCTAGTGCAGGCCAGAGCTGATCCCTCCAGTAACCTAGCCATTCTCACCCTGGATGCTGAGAAAGCTTTTGATAATGTGAGCTTTCACTGGCTCCTATTAGTCCTGCAGAGTTTTGGATTTTCTGTTTCTTTTCTCCATCTCATCTCTTCTATGTATTCCTCCACTTGCTCTTTCATCACCAATTAGTACTGAAGGGAGCAGCAATTCAAAATCCTGCACCATGTTTATATCCCCTTCTCTATATCCTCTTCCTTGCCAGATAGACAGCAGTGCCCGTGGTGTGGAGTGCCAAGACCATCTCTGTACCATAGACTCTGTCCCCACGTCTCCTGCTTTTGGGACCAACTGGAGAACTTTGCTGCCATGGTCACAAGGTACCAACCATGCAGACCCTTTCCCACTGTTGTTTGGCTATTGAAACAGATATTTGTTACCAAAGGGTCAGTGTGTGACTCTCCAACGTAACAAAGCCTAGCTTGCTTCCTGTTTTATGAAAGTCAGGAGGGCCATCCTAAAGTAGTGGACCTCCACTACCCTAAGAACCATTGCTGATGTGAAAGTGGACCTGCTGAGCCTGCTACACAAAGATAAACTAGACGTTGTCCTGTCACATCATGCCAACTCGTCATCCTTCCTGAACAAATATCATCTATACATCTCCAGGATTCAGCCTACCTTGGATCTATCAACCTCTGATCTCCCACCTCTAGACCCTAGTTCTACCCAGCCTCCCATTCCATTTCCTCCAGACTGATGCCATGAACTTACCCTTTCGTCCACCCACCCATTTTGGGTTCTGCTTGTGCAGATTTTTTGCATTTTGGGTTCTGCTTGTCTCACAGTTAGTAGTTCTCATATTTATTCTTTGCATTATTATGTCATGATGCTACCTACCTACTTGGTTTACCCTCATTTTGGTTAATGGTTGACATTGCCTGAGCCCAGTGCTGGCCCTTATCATGAAAACTCCTGGATATTTCACTCCTTTCCTCTCCCATTCTTTCTATCACCCCCTTCCCCCCCTTATTTCCTTACCCCCCTTTCTTCCCTTCACCCTACCCCTCGCACTGGCATAACTCAGTATGCCATTTCCCTCTGTTATGTAATGCATCTTTATATTAGCCTTTCTTATAATGCTTGTCATTGTTGCTAAGTCTTTTGAAGTTGTCATTTGGAAAACCCAATAAAGCTTCTTTATTAAAAAAAACAGAAGCACCGGCATAGGTAAACTGGAACAGTCCATGGTTCACGACTGGGGGCCATGAAGTAGAATGAGCACAGGTAAAGACAGATTGGAATATTCCATGGTTAACAGCTGGGCACCATGAAGTAGATTGAGCATAGGTAAAAGCAGACTGGAACAGGCCACGGTTCATAACTGGGCACCATGAAGCAGTTTTGCACAGAAAAGAAGCTCTACTTACTGGATCCTGGTACACAAAGAGCCCATAGGAAATAGGATCATATTCAATCCATAGGGCTCCAGAGGTAAGCAGCCCCCTCCTCTCAGCTCACAGATCCATTTCCACAAGAGAAAAAATGCAATCTCCTCAGGGCTCCAAACTATTTAACAGCAGCCCAACCACCATCTGGACATACCTCCACGAAATTGGCTAGGCCCTGCTCAATATTCAGGCTGGTAAGCTCCCTCCCAAAGTTCCAGAAAAAAACTTCTTGGGGGGGTTGGGATTGTTAATTAAACTCTCAGCCTGTGAAGCTCTGAATAAACCAAACTGAACACCACTGTTCCTGTGATTACAGCAGCAGTCCAAACTAAATTTGCCAAGCAGCCTAACAAAGAGTGAGTTGCATTTATTAAGGCTCAGGAGTTGGTAAAGGTTAGGACCTCTTTTAGGTTATTACTATTGGTACAAGTTCCTCATTGGAAGATTCTAACTTCCATCCCTGGTGACCTTCCATGTGGCAAGTTGTTACCAATACAAATAGTAAGGATGAATCTCGCCAGCAGGGAAACAATGCAGTAAAACCTGACAGATTCTAGCCATTGTCAGCTGTCAAAAAAAAAAAATTGTAAGAAGGAAAAAAATATATTATTGTAAGATCTTCTGACCTCCATCCCGTGTCTGAACATTACAAGTCCCAATCTGTGCAGCACTGCCACCTGCCATATATGTCAGTACCTCATTACAATCTATACCAAGCTTAGAAAACACATTGATGATGCTGATTAGATTCACATATTTTCAATAAAAAAGTTCCTCTCAGTAAATAGAACTTACGTTAACCAGAAACCCATTCTTTGCCATGTCAAAAAATCTGATGGAAGAGAAAACACAACTATCACCTTCTGTGAGGATTAGGAATCTTATAATTTTCATATATTCTGGCCCAGATTTCTCTGGACCTACTACCACAAGCCACGATTTCTACACTTGTACTAATGAAAGATACCAGTGGTATGTCAATTGGATACATGGTCCTATATTTAGGATGTATCTGGTCTATAAACCAGAGGCTCTGGCTGTCCAGTTGAATAAATAGCTCTATATTTAGGATGTTATCTGGTCTATAAACCAGAGGATTTCTGGGGACAGAGGTAGCAGAAGAACTGGCTCAGTTAAAGCTTAATAAAGCAATGGGCCCTGATGGTATTCATCCCAAAGTTCTAAGAGAACTTTGAGATAAAGTTGTTGGATCATTAACAAATCTTTTTAATCAATCTCTTCTAACAGAAGAAGTTCCCCATCACTGGCGGACAGCTAATATTGTATCTATCTACAGAAAGGGAAGCAAGTTATAAGCTGGCAATTACAGGCCAATGAGTTTAACATCAATTGTAGTCAAGGTAATGGAATAATTCCTGAAGAGAAGGATCATTGATCACCTAAAAATACATAGCTTGCTGGACCCAAAGCACTATGGCTTTACTGAGGGCAAGATCATGTCAGAGTAATCTGATTGAAGTGTTTGACTATATTACCAGTGTTTTGGACCAGGGTGGTACTGTGAACATATCAGCATATCTTGATTTCAGCAAGGCATTTGATACAGTTCCACATAAGGATCTAATACAAAAGTTGTACAAGCTAGGACTTAAACCTTGGGTGGTTCAGTGAATATGTAGCTGGCTAAAGAATAGATCCCAGAGTGTGGTTGTAAATGTGGTTCACTCAGAACAGAGACCAGTCACTAGTGGGGTACCACCAAGCTCTAGATGGACAGTTGGATGAATGGTTCTATATTTAGATGTATCCGATCTATAAACCAGAGGCTATGGATGGACAATTGGATAAATGGTTCTATATTTAGGATGTATCTGGTCTATAAACCAGAGGCTCTGAATGGACAGTTGGATAATGGCTCTATATTTAGGATGTATCTGACCTATAAACCAGAGGCTGTGGATGAACAGTTGGATAAATGGCTCTATATTTAAGACGTATCTGGTCTATAAACCATAGGCTCTGGATGGACAGTTGGATAATGGCTCTATATTTAGATGTATCCGGTCTATAAACCAGAGGCTCTGGATGGACAGTTGGATAAATGGCTCTATATTTAGGATGTATCCGGTCTATAAAGCAGAGGCTCTGGGTGGACAGTTTGATAAATATTTCTATATTTAGGATGTATCCCGTCTATAAACCAGAGGCTCTAGATGGACACTTGGATAAATAGATTTATATTTAGGATATATCCCTTCTAGAAACCAGAGGCTCTGGATGGACAGTTGGATAGATGGCTCTATATTTAAGATGTATCCGGTCTATAAACCAGAGGCTCTGGATGGACAGTTGGATAAATGGCTCTATATTTAGGATGCATACGGTCTATAAACCAGAGGCTCTGGATAGACAGTTGAATAGATGGCTCTGTGTTTAGAATGTATCTGGTCTATAAACCAGAGGCTCTGGATGGACAGTTGGCTAAATTGCTCTATATTTAGGATTAGGGATGAGCTTCGTGTTCGAGTCGAACCCATGTTCGACTCGAACATCGGCTGTTCGACCGTCCGTCGAATTGCGAACGATATGGGCCGTTCGCGCCAAATTCGTGTGGCGCGTCACGGCCCATAATTCACTGCGGCATCGCAGTGCATTGCTGGCTGATGATTGGCCAAGCATGCACTATGACCCGCATGCTTGGCCAATCACAGCGCCGTCAGTAGAGAGAGCTGTAATTGGCCAAAGCCAGGGTGGCTTTGGCCAATTATGGCTCAGGGGATTTAGTACACACCCCACACTATATAAGGCCGCCTGCACGGCGGCCCTGTGTAGTGTGTGTTCCGGTGTGCTGAGAGATAGAGAGAGAGAGAGACAGTGTCATTTGATTTGAGTTAGATAGATTAGGCAGAACAGTCAGTCAGTTAGCTGCACTTACAGTGTATTGTGTATATATATGCATCCCAGGTGTTGCATATATATATATACACTGTATTCAGTTTAGCTAGATCCGTTCCTGTTATCTTCTATCTAGACTATTTACATTTAGTGCAGTGTGTCCTGCTCACAGTGTTCAGCTAGATCCGTTCCTGCTATTTACATTCAGTGCAGTGCGTCCTGCTCACAGTGTTCAGCTAGATCCGTTCCTGCTATTTACATTCAGTGCAGTGCGTCCTGCTCACAGTGTTCAGCTAGATCCGTTCCTGCTATTTACATTCAGTGCAGTGCGTCCTGCTCACAGTGTTCAGCTAGATCCGTTCCTGCTATTTACATTCAGTGCAGTGCGTCCTGCTCACAGTGTTCAGCTAGATCCGTTCCTGCTATTTACATTCAGTGCAGTGCGTCCTGCTCACAGTGTTCAGCTAGATCCGTTCCTGGTATTTACATTTAGTGCAGTGCGTCCTGCTCACAGTGTTCAGCTAGATCCATTCCTGCTATTTACATTCAGTGCAGTGCGTCCTGCTCACAGTGTTCAGCTAGATCCGTTCCTGGTATTTACATTTAGTGCAGTGCGTCCTGCTCACAGTGTTCAGCTACATCCGTTCCTGCTATTTACATTCAGTGCAGTGCGTCCTGCTCACAGTGTTCAGCTAGATCCGTTCCTGCTATTTACATTCAGTGCAGTGCGTCCTGCTCACAGTGTTCAGCTAGATCCGTTCCTGCTATTTACATTCAGTGCAGTGCGTCCTGCTCACAGTGTTCAGCTAGATCCGTTCCTGCTATTTACATTCAGTGCAGTGCGTCCTGCTCACAGTGTTCAGCTAGATCCGTTCCTGCTATTTACATTCAGTGCAGTGCGTCCTGCTCACAGTGTTCAGCTAGATCCGTTCCTGCTATTTACATTCAGTGCAGTGCGTCCTGCTCACAGTGTTCAGCTAGATCCGTTCCTGCTATATACATTTAGTGCAGTACGTCCTGCTCACAGTGTTCAGCTAGATCCGTTCCTGTTATCTTCCTACTGACAGGCAGGCTTGTCTGGTTACAGTATATAAAGCTACCTGAAGAAAATTACAGGTGTTCTTTTTGATCCTATTAGTACCACGGTCAGGCAGCTAGACTATTTACATTTAGTACAGTGTGTCCTGCTCACAGTGTTCAGCTAGATCCGTTCCTGTTATCTTCCTACTGACAGGCAGGCTTGTCTGGTTACAGTATATAAAGCTACCTTAAGAAAATTACAGGTGTTCTTTTTGATCCTATTAGTACCACGGTCAGGCAGCTAGACTATTTACATTTAGTACAGTGTGTCCTGCTCACAGTGTTCAGCTAGATCCGTTCCTGTTATCTTCCTACTGACAGGCAGGCTTGTCTGGTTACAGTATATAAAGCTACCTTAAGAAAATTACAGGTGTTCTTTTTGATCCTATTAGTACCACGGTCAGGCAGCTAGACTATTTACATTCAGTGCAGTGCGTCCTGCTCACAGTGTTCAGCTAGATCCGTTCCTGGTATTTACATTCAGTGCAGTGCGTCCTGCTCACAGTGTTCAGCTAGATCCGTTCCTGGTATTTACATTTAGTGCAGTGCGTCCTGCTCACAGTGTTCAGCTAGATCCGTTCCTGGTATTTACATTTAGTGCAGTGCGTCCTGCTCACAGTGTTCAGCTAGATCCGTTCCTGCTATTTACATTCAGTGCAGTGCGTCCTGCTCACAGTGTTCAGCTAGATCCGTTCCTGCTATTTACATTCAGTGCAGTGCGTCCTGCTCACAGTGTTCAGCTACATCCGTTCCTGCTGTTTACATTCAGTGCAGTGCGTCCTGCTCACAGTGTTCAGCTAGATCCGTTCCTGCTATTTACATTCAGTGCAGTGCGTCCTGCTCACAGTGTTCAGCTAGATCCGTTCCTGCTATTTACATTCAGTGCAGTGCGTCCTGCTCACAGTGTTCAGCTAGATCCGTTCCTGCTATTTACATTTAGTGCAGTGCGTCCTGCTCACAGTGTTCAGCTAGATCCGTTCCTGCTATTTACATTCAGTGCAGTGCGTCCTGCTCACAGTGTTCAGCTAGATCCGTTCCTGCTATATACATTTAGTGCAGTACGTCCTGCTCACAGTGTTCAGCTAGATCCGTTCCTGTTATCTTCCTACTGACAGGCAGGCTTGTCTGGTTACAGTATATAAAGCTACCTGAAGAAAATTACAGGTGTTCTATCCCAGCTTAGTGCAGCTACAGGCCATTAGTATGTCTGGAAGGCCAAGAAGGAGAGGCAGACAGTCACAAGCCAATAAGAGAGGGCAAGCAGGCTCTGTGTCTAGTGCTGGTCGTGGAGACGGTGCATCCTCATCAGCACGTGGCCATGGGACACGCTTGGCCTTTTTTTCGGCAGCTGGCCGTGTTGAGCCGCAACATGCGGAAGACTTGGTCGAGTGGATGACCAAGCCGTCCTCATCCTCCTCATCCTCTCTCACCCATGCCCAGGGTGCTTTGTCTGGCAAAGCAGCGGCCTCTTCCCTCAGCTCAATGTCATCAGTGACTCCTTCCCTAGCTCCACCATGTCCTCATGAGGATTCCCTCGAACTGTTTGACCACAGTGTTGGGTACATGCTCCAGGAGGATGCCCAGCGTTTGGAAGGCTCTGATGATGATACTGAGCTCAATGAAGGCAGTAACATGAGCACGGACAGAGGGGGTGCCCAAGAAGGACAGCAATCTGGCAGTCATGCTCCCCCTGCTGCAGCATACTGCCAGGTTTGCTCCAGTGATGAGGAGGGAGGGGATGATGAGGTCACTGACTCAACGTGGGTGCCTGATAGGAGAGAGGAGGAGGAGGAGGAGGAGGAGGAGGTGGCACATCACCAACTAGGCAGGATGCCCTCCAGGGGCCAGCCTAAGGGCAGCACATTGACTGCATCACACCCCAAAGCTCCACATGTGCAGGGCGCTGAAGTCTCTGCGCGTTATTCAAAAAGTTCTTTGGTGTGGGCCTTTTTTGAGACGAGTGCATCAGATCGCACCGCTGCTATTTGCAACATATGTCTTAAGCGTATCTCGCGTGGCCAAAACATCTCCCGCTTGGGTACCACATGCTTGACCAGACATATGTTGACCTGCCATGCAGTTCGTTGGCAAGCGTATCTAAAAGACCCACACCAAAGAACAAAGACGATCTCTCCTTGCTCTTCATCAGCTGAGATTTCCAACCCCACTAGACCTTCAGTCCTCTCTGCGACCTGCAGTGAGAGGAATGAAGGTGTAGAATTAGGTGTGTCACAGCCAAGTACTTATGGGCAATCTGCTTTTGGTACACCGACGTCAGATTGTACCAGGCAAATTTCCCTGCCCCAGCTGCTGCACCGCCGAAAGAAGTTTGCTCCCAGCCATCCACATGCCCAGCGGTTGAATGCTAGCTTGGCAAAATTGCTAGCACTTCAACTGCTGCCTTTTCAGTTGGTAGACTCTGCCCCCTTCCGTGAGTTTGTGGAATGTGCGGTTCCTCAGTGGCAGGTACCCAAACGCCACTTTTTCTCACGGAAGGCGATTCCGGCTCTCTACCGGCATGTGGAAGGCAATGTCCATGCCTCGCTGGACAGGGCGGTCAGCGGTAAGGTGCATATTACCGCTGACTCATGGTCCAGCAGGCATGGACAGGGACGTTACTTAAGTTTCACGGCGCATTGGGTGACTCTGCTGGCAGCTGGGAAGGATGCAGGACAAGGTGCAGTAGTGTTGGAGGTTGTTCCGCCACCACGCCTCCAAAATGCTGATTGTGACACACCTCTCTCCTCCACCCCCTCCTCTTCTTCTTCCTCCATGGCCTCTTCCTCGGAACCAGCGGTGCTCCGTAGGCGTTCAAGGGGCTACGCAAGTACGCAGGCCAAAAGATGCCATGCGGTGCTTGAGCTGGTGTGCTTGGGGGACAGGAGCCACACTGGGGCAGAGGTTCTGTCAGCTCTGCAGGGGCAGGTTCAGAGGTGGTTGACGCCACGCCAACTTAAGGCAGGAATGGTGGTTTGCGACAATGGCACCAACCTCCTCTCTGCCCTCCGACAGGGACAACTGACCCATGTGCCCTGTTTGGCTCACGTCCTTAACTTGGTGGTGCAGCGGTTCTTGGGCAGGTACCCGGGCTTACAGGATGTCCTGAGGCAGGCCAGGAAAGTCTGTGTGCATTTCCGCCGGTCATATAATGCCAGTGCTCGGCTGACGGACCTCCAAAAGGAGTTTAACCTGCCCAAGAACCGCCTAATCTGTGACATGCCCACCAGGTGGAACTCGACGTTGGCCATGCTGCAGCGGCTGCACACGCAGCAGAGGGCCATCAATGAGTACCTGTGCGACTATGGCACCAGGACAGGGTCAGGGGACCTTGGTTTTTTTTCCCCACGCCAGTGGGCCATGATCAGGGATGCATGCACTGTCCTGTCACCATTCGAGGAGGCCACGAGGATGGTGAGCACTGACAGTGCATGCATCAGTGACACTGTCCCCCTTGTCCACCTGTTGGAGCACACGCTGCGTGGAATAATGGACAGGGCACTTGAGGCAGAACAGAGGCAGGAAGAGGAGGACTTCCTTAGCTCTCAAGGCCCCCTTTATCCAGACAGTGTTCCTGCGTGCCCGCCGATCACACAGGAAGAGGACGAGGAGGAGGAGGAGGAGGAGGAGGAAGATTGTGTCAGTATGGAGGTGGAGCCTGGCACTCAGCATCAGCAGTCTTTAAGGGATCAGTCCCAAGGAACACATGGACTTGTACGTGGCTGGGAGGAGGTGGCTGCGGACGTTGTTGTCCTTAGTGACCCAGAGGACTCCGGACCGAATGCCTCAGCAAACCTACGCTGCATGGCCTCCCTGATCCTGCAAAGCCTGCGTAAGGATCCTCGTATTCGTGGTATCAAGGAGAAGGACCAATACTGGCTGGCAACCCTCCTTGATCCACGTTACAAGGGTAAGGTTGCGGACCTTATCTTGCCATCGCAGAGGGAGCAGAGGATGAAACATCTTCGGGAGGCCTTGCAGAAAGGTCTGTGCAACGCGTTCCCAGAGACTGGGAGGTTACAAACTCCTGTTTCTGGACAACGTGTTGCTGAGGCTTCGGTCAGTCAAAGAAGGAGCGGTGGAGAAGGTGGCCGTCTGACCGATGCGTTCAGACAATTTTTTGGTCCGCAGCCCCAAGGTATGATCGGTTCCAGCAACCATCGCCAGCGTCTGTTTTACATGGTGCAGGAATACCTAGGGGCAAGATCAGACTTGGACACCTTTCCCACCGAAAATCCTCTGGGTTACTGGGTCTTGAGGATGGATCACTGGCCAGAGCTTGCACAGTATGCAATTGAGCTACTGGCCTGTCCTGCATCCAGCGTTCTTTCGGAACGCACATTCAGTGCTGCTGGAGGCGTGGTAACCGATCACAGGGTGCGTCTGTCCACCGACTCGGTCGATCGGCTGACCTTCATAAAAATGAATCAGTCTTGGATCACCACCAGCTACCAAGCACCTGATGCAGATGTAACCGAATAATTTTTTTTGAAATCTCAGATCCCTTCAAAGACTGCCTATGCTGATGCTGAGTGACTATCCCTGAGTAATTATCCTCTTCCTCCTCAATCATCACGCTGATAGCTTGTAAGAACATTTTTGGTTCTGGGCGCCACCACCAGTGCCTAAGGCACAATTTTTCAGCCCCTGTTTAACAGGGGCGTGTAATTACAATTTTTGATGTAATACTTTGCAGCAGGGCTCGTTCCTGCATTCCAACTAGAGTGTCTGTGAGGGGTTGCAGTGTTGTGGCACCAGCACCAGTGCCTAAGACCCAATTTTTCAGCCCCTGTCTAACAGGGGCGTGTAATTACAATTTTTGATGCAATACTTTGCAGCAGGGCTTGTTCCTGCGTTTCAACTAGAGTGTCTGTGAGGGGTTGCAGTGTTGTGGCACCAGCACCAGTGCCTAAGACCCAATTTTTCTGCCCCTGTCTAACAGGGGCGTGTAATTACAATTTTTGATGCAATACTTTGCAGCAGGGCTCGTTCCTGCGTTCCAACTAGAGTGTCTGTGAGGGGTTGCAGTGTTGTGGCACCAGCACCAGTGCCTAAGGCCTAATTTTTCAGCTCCTGTTCAACAGGGGCATGTAATTACAATTCTTGATCTAATATTTCACAGCAGGGCCCTGTGAGGGCTTACAGTGTTTTGGCCACAGCAACACCTAAGGCCCAAATTTCTGCTGAGTATATAGGGCAGGACCCTACTTTCAAACATCTAACTTACAAACGACTCCTACTTGCAAACGGAAGGAGACAACAGGAAGTGAGATGAAATCTACCCCTAAGGAAGGGAAATTCTCTCCTGTAAGAGTTAATATGGGAAAACAATTTCTCCTTTCCACTGATGCTTTCCAATCCTTGTTCCACAAAAAAACCCAAATTTTCCAAAAACATTTTTCATTGGGACAAAAAAGTGAGGTGAAATCTTCTGAAGAGGAGGAAAGACGCAAAACAAATGTCACAGGGGTGATAACCCTTCCCTATGTTTTCCAAAAAGCTTAGAAAAGATTTTTTGGCTGGAGCTAAACACATTAAAAATGTTCAAAATTACAAACAGATTCTACTTAACAACAAACCTACAGTCCCTGTCTTGTTTGCACCGCCTGAATACTGCTGTTCAGAGTATATAGGGACCTTTCCTTATTTTAATTTGGGTGCGGGGTTCCCCTTAATATCCATACAAGACCCAAAGGGCCTGGTAATGGACTGGGGGGTACCCATGCCGTTTGTCTCACTGATTTTCATCCATATTGCCATGACCCGACATGACATTAAACCCGCAAGCAGTTTTAAATGAGATTTTTTCCTTTAAAAATGACATTTGGTGCAGGGACTGTTCTAAACATGGGAAACACGCGTCACTTTACAGGCATACTATAGACACCCCCCAGGTACGATATTTAAAGGAATATTTCACTTTTTTTTTTTTACTTTAAGCATCATTAAAATCACTGCTCCCGAAAAAACGGCCGTTTTTAAAAGTTTTTTTTGCATTGATACATGTCCCCTGGGGTAGGACCCGGGTCCCCAAACCCTTTTTAGGACAATACCATGCAAATTAGCCTTTAAAATGAGCACTTTTGATTTCGAACGTTCGAGTCCCATAGACGTCAATGGGGTTCTAACGTTCGTGCGAACTTGCGGTCCGTTCGCGGGTTCTGGTGCGAACCGAACCGGGGGGTGTTCGGCTCATCCCTATTTAGGATGTATCTGGTCTATAAACCAGAGACTCTGGATGGACAGTTGGATAAATGGCTCTGTATTTAGGATGTATCCGGTCTATAAACCAGAGGCTCTGGAGGGACAGTTGCATAGATGGCTCTATATTTAGGATGCATCTGGTCTATAAACCAGAGTCTCTGGAAATATAGTTGGATAGATGGCTCTGTATTTAGGATGTACTGTATCTGGTCTATAAACCAGAGGCTCTGGATGGACAGTTGGATAAATGGCTCTGTATTTAGGATGTATCCGGTCTATAAACCAGTGGCTCTGGATGGACAGTTGGATAAATGGCTCTGTATTTAGGATGTATCCGGTTTATAAACCAGTGGCTCTGGATGGACAGTTGGATAAATGGCTCTACATTTAGGATTTATCTGGTCTATAAACCGGAGGCTCTGGAGGGACAGTTGGGTAAATGGCTCTATATTTAGGATGTATCTGGTCTATAAACCAGAGGCTCTGGAGGGACAGTTGGATAGATGGCTCTATATTTAGGATGTATCTGGTCTATAAACCAGAGGCTCTGGAGGGACAGTTGGATATATGGCTCTATATTTAGGATGTATCCAGTCTATAAACACGATGTTCTGGAGGGACAGTTGGATAGATGGCTCTGTATTTAGGATGTATTTGTTCTGGATGGACTGGTTACCAGTGAAGTGCTGGAGAAAATGCTGACTTTAGTAGATTAGAACACTCACTTTGCCTTAGGAGTCGTGGTCGACCAGCGATCTACGAGAACATTTCCACCAAGGTATATCGTTCTATAGCTGGTCTGTAAAAAAATAAAAAGTCATCAGATTATTACCTGAACTCAGAGTCAGGCAGTTTTCTTCAATAAAAAGGCATAATTATTGGCTGGGGTCACAGGTTTCTATGAGGATTACAAAAGTTGGGAAGGCTGGTACAGTGTGAAAAACCCTTCAAGATGTCTATAAACCAAAAACTGTGAAGCTCAGAAACTACAGGATGTTTTTTATCAGCAATTCACAGTTTTTATGAATGCAATGGTCCAATTAGTCCTACTCTTTTGTCCTACTCTAGGACCCTCACCCTCAACTGGGGAGAAATATCCCAGAAATATTTTGGATACAGCTCTCTGTTATATCCTCTGAGTTGTGAGAGACACAAGACTCTGGTCTGGAACAATGGATGTTTATTTCAGTACAACTGTACACTGCAACATGCATCTCAGGACAGGTACATCTTATATGCTTCCTTACATGTGCTCTAAGATGGCTACTATACCCCTTGACCCTTGTCATCACTGCTGGGTGGAGCCAGCCTTAAAGTGACAGTACATGTGGAACCTTTCAGGTATAACACTCTCCCCTTCAGCTCCCTCTCCATCCGCCATGTCTCGCAAGCCATCAACATTGGCACACAGATTCATGAGGATGGACTCAGACTTGGTATACAACAAATGCCTAAAATGTCCGATCTCCAGTCAAACGCTTCTCACAAAAAAAAACACACTGATGGAGGCCATTATCGACTTAAAGGAGAAACTAAGGGACGTAGCAGACCATCTGATGGTGGTTGAGTAGGCAGTGGGATGCCATGATGCAGACATACAGTAACTGCTAAGGTACCATTAGGGCCGGTTCACACTAGTGCAATGCCAGACATCGCATGCGATTCACACCGCATTGCTATGCAGATCACATGTGTTGTCTGTGCGATGTGAATTCAGCCATTCAAACTGTATGGCCGAATTTGCATCACATTCAGATCAGACTTGGACCCTTTCTTTTTTGTCCGCACCAGAATTGGATGGCATGGGTGTTCCAACCAATGTGATCTGATTCTGCAAATGGCGCTGCATTTTGCAGGCTGATTGCGGGGCGTCATTAACTTAACATAAACTCTGCAATCATTTTGCATGAACAGGTTTGCGATTTAGATGTGGTGCAGATTTGCAGTGAATTTGCACCGCTACTAGTGTGAACTGGCTCTTAAAGCTTAACTCCACTTTTGATGAGAAAAAAAACCTTCCCCTCGGGGTGATCTCTGTACAATGCAAGGATTATAACAAACATTGTTAAAGATTCCTATCTTTTGTTATTCTGAAGAATTCCTGTGTGTTCCTCTGTGCCTCTGTCTTGAGTAGGTCTATTGGGAGTGGTTTCATAATAGACATGTGCACTGCCCAAAAAAATTCTTCATTTTCGTTTCCATTCCATTTGTTTTTTTTTTTGCTTTTTTTGCAAATTTGAAAATTCGGAATTCATAAATTCGGAAATTCGAAAATTCTGAATTCGGAAATTCGCAAATTCGAAAATGTAAATTTTTGGATTTTCGAATTTCCTGTCAGGGCTGGGCTCAGCCCTTACTTCTCTGAGCTGGCCACTCAGCTGTCAGATAATTGCCAGCTCCTATCTCTCCACAGTGACTCACCTGTTGATGATCCTGCTCATCAGTCCTGCCTACTTAAGCCGTCTGGCTCAGTTGTTCTCTGCCTTCGCCTCGGTCAACATCACAGAGACACTCTCCTGCGTTCCTGTTGAAGACTTGCTTGGCTGATGTCCCATCTGGCTCCAGATCCTGCTTGCTGTTCTACTACATTTATCTCTGGCTCTCTGACATTTGGCTTGGCTGACTATCCGATCCGGTTCCTGAACTCTGGCTATGTTTTGACTACGCTTACTCTGTTTATCTTTTTATTATTATTATTAAACAAGTGTGATTTAACTGTACTTCTGTCTCGGTCTGATTCATGGTACCTGACAGTAGGCGAAGGCCATGAATTCAGAAGATGCAGTCAGTCCATTTGTTGATAATATTTTTTCCAGATTGGATGACCAGGATCACTGCATGGGTTAGTTTGCCATGGCATTACAAACGCTCCTGAGTCACACGGCTCACCTGGAATCTTCCACTATAGCTGCTCCGGTACAACCCGTGTTGCAGGCCGTCCCTGCTGCTGCTCCAGTCTCTGTGCAGGCACTCGCCTCGGGTATTACCTTTATAAGAGGTATGTCTGGTTCCGCTCTGCTTCCCCAGCGATTTGGGGGATGATCCAGTTCAATGCAGAGGGTTTCTCAACCAGTTCGAGATATGCTTTGAGATGCTGCCCCAGGCATTTCCCACGGATAGAAGCAAAGTAGGTTTCGTGATATCTTTGCTTTCTGAGAGAGACTTGGCCTGGGCAATCCCTCTATGGGAGACGCAAAAACCTGTGGTCCTGAGTTACCCAGAATTTGTGGCTTCCTTCAAAAGGGTATTTGACGTTCCCACATGCTCCGCTTCTGCTGCCAAGAGTCTCATTTCCATCAAACAGAGTACGAGAACTGTTGCCGATTACGCCATTGAATTCCGTACTCTGGCAGCAGAGGTTGCTTGGAACAATGAGGCCCTCGTGGCTGCCTTTTCTCTTGGTCTCTCAAGTAACATCTAGGAAGAGATAGCAGCCAGAGATATACCCACTGAGCTGGAGAAGTTGATCACGTTTGCCATCCTCATTGACTCCAGACTCAGAGAAAGACTCTCTTTTAAGGAGCGTTTGCAGAAGCCTCCTGTACATTTGTCCCTGAGCTTTGCAGTCCCACTCTTGTCCCCCTCACCTCCCATGCCTCCTGGTATCGAGTCGGTTAGTGAAGGTGAACCCATGCACTTGGGCTTCACGCGTCTCTCTGCGAATGAGAGAGCCCTTAGGAGGAGGGAGAGATTGTGCCTTTATTGTGGCCAGGCTGGTCACTTTTTAAAGTCTTGTCCTACCCGTCCAGGAAATGCCCGAACCTTGAGGTCCTGTCACGGACAGACCTTAGGTGGTGTAGTTTCATCTCCAGTTACCCAGAAGCATAAGCCCCTGGTTTCGGTTACCCTTTCTTGAGTCTTCCGTCGAGATACAGGCTCTAATCGACTCTGGGGCTGCAGGCCTGTTCATTGATGCTGCCTTTGTATTGAAGCACTAGATTCCGCTGCAGTTGCATGACACTCCACTTGCCATTGAGGCTCTTGACGGGAGACCTCTACAGCCTGCCCATGTGACTCATGAGACTGTTCCGTTGTCCATGGCCGTAGGGGCTCTTCACCATGAGATAATCCAATTCCAAGTTATTTCCTCATCTAAGTTTCCGCTGGTTATTGGTTATCCTTGGTTACAGAGGCACAACCCTTCTTTTGATTGGCACCATGCTGAGGTTCTGTCCTGGTCACCATAGTGCAGTGAGAGATGCTTCCAGAAGGTAGCCAAGGTTCTGTGCACATCGTCACTCTCCTCCCTGCCGTGATTTTAGCGATGTCTTTGACAAAGGTCAAGCCGGTACTTTGCCTCCACACCAGTCGTATGATTGCGCAATTGACCAACCTGGTGCCATACCACTTACCCTTTGCCAGTCCCGGAGGATAAGGCCATGGAAGAGTATGTTGCAGACTCAATTTCTCGAGGTTTCATTTGCAAATCCTCATCTCCTGTTGGTGCTGGTTTCTTTTTTGTGAAGAAGAAGAGTGGTGAACTGAGACCTTGTATTGATTATAGGGGTCTCAATCATTTCACGTATAAGAATGCCTATCTGATTACGTTGATTACGGAGTTATTTGACCGCCTCAAGGGAGCAATGGTTTTCACAAAGCTTGATTTGAGAGGGGCATACAATCTCATCAGGATTTAGGAGGGTGATGAGTGGAAAACTGTGTTTAATACCAGAACAGGTCATTATGAGTATCTCGTAATGCCTTTTTGGCCTTTGTAACACTCCGGCAGTTTTCCAGGAGTTTATTGCAGTTATGTGTGGTGGTTTATCTCAAAGATATCCTCATTTTTTCCAAGTCCCTGGAGAGCCACCACACAGATATCTGTCTAAACTAAGAGAGAACAATCTCTATTGTAAATTGGAGAAGTGTGAATTCCATCGTGAACAGGTTAAATTCCTGGGTTATGTCATTTCCGCTGCTGGTTTTTCAATGGACCCAGAGAAACTTTCAGCAGTCCTACAGTGGCCTTGACCCGTGGGTTTACATCCTCTGCAGAGTTTTCTTGGCTTTGCCAACTATTATCGGACGTTTGTTTGTAACTTTTCGTCTCTGGTCAAGCCCCTGACTGATATGACCAGAAAGGACCAAAAAACTACAGAAACTCAACCGTGACAGAAATGCCTTTAGAGATGGGAAGGCATACAGAACAGACCTAACCAGAATAAAAGCTATCAACATCAGGGACACCAAGCCACTCCTTCACAATCCATCTCCAATCTACCCCAAATGCACACCCAAATGTTCCAGAAACCAAACACTGGACAGAGCACTAAACGCACCCCAATGAGGGACAACAGGCAAAAAAATTAACCCTTGACATTCCCAAAAAAGCCAATCACCCCACATCCACACAGGAGCCAATTACTAAAGCACTAAATGCACAAACCAATACACACACCCCGATAAGGGAAACTAATTCTCAATTAAACCCCTCAACTGTCACAACACTAGACACTTTTTCCAACGATCCATCTTTTTTAGAAAAGATTTTGATGGGTGTACAACCCACACAATCCAACCCGAATACCTACACCCAAATAGCATTTTAATTGTCCCAGATGCTGATCAGGAACAAGAGTCAAGCAATTTAAATATAATCAACCTTTCATCTTACAAACTTTCTCACGATGAAATCACTGTCCTCAAAAAAGGCTTAAACTTCTGTCCCAACCAAAATTTGGATAAATTCGAGATATACAAGGATCTCCAACTTTTCATACGCAAGTTGATCCTAAAAAAACTCTATCATAGACAGGAAGGACCCAACAATCTTACTCCACAAGAACATCAAGCACTGAACCAGTTGGTGTCCCTCCTTGATGAGAACAATCCAATCGATCTCATAGATGAGATCAACCTTTCCCAGATTTTAGAATCAATTGAAGTACCCAATGAACCCCCCAGGGGAAACAAAACCACACTAAAAAAGAAATCTGATTTCTGCCCTGCACGTAGTACTCATCCAAATGCAGCGGCCTTTCTAAAACTAGTGGACAAAGAATTAGATAAGATAAAAATTCATACCAAACTCCCCGAAAATTTGACCAAAAGTGAAACAGCAACACTTAAAACATATGGCAAATAATGATCGAATTACAATTAAAAATGCGGATAAGGGTGGGAACATTGTGGTGTTCGATAATGAAGACTACATCAAGATGTGCAATAAACTACTAAACAACCCAGAATGGTATCGCCCGATACCGGCAAGTCTGGTCAAAAAATACAATCAAGATTTCTATACACTGATAGATATGGCCTACTCTAATTCAACAATTACAAAGCCCATATGGGAATTTATTAGGAACAATTTTCCTCGCACACCGGTCTTTTATTCACTACCAAAAGTGCATAAGGACATAAACCCCCCCCCGGCAGACCTATCATCTCTGGTATAGGGGCGATCAGCGAGAATGCTAGCAAACTGATAGATGAAGTTCTGAAACCATTTGTCTACTCCTTACCTTCCTTTGTAAAGGATACAGTGCATTTTTTACAAATTATTGATAAACTGGAAATTCCTGAACATGCAGTTTTCGTGACAATTGATGTCGAATCTCTGTATAGCTCTATTCCCCATGAGAAGGGTGTAGCAGCCATTAAACACATACTCTGCACAACTAGAGACATAGACCCCACATACGGAGAGTTCATTACCTCACTACTAGAATTCATCCTCAGTCATAATGTTTTTTCTTTTAATGGCTCCCACTACCTCCAGGTGCAGGGGGTTGCGATGGGGACTTGTTGTGCCCCATCGTACGCCAACCTGTACCTGGGGGAGTGGGAGGCCATGTTTCTGGGTGATGAAGGTTTGTCGATGTATACGGACCATATACTCGGTTGGCACCGATACATCTACGACCTTTTTATCATATGGGATGGATCGATCGATCGATCTCCTTCAGCAATGTTTGCTGAGGATGAATCGTAACGAATTCAACCTAAACTTCACTATGTCATTTGACAAACACTGTGTCACATTTCTGGATGTGGAGGTCTGTAGAGGTGAGGGAGGGACCATTACGAGCAGACTATATAGAAAACCCACTGCGAGCAACGCAATTCTACATGCTACGAGCTTCCACCCTAAACCCCTCCTCAATTCGATCCCATATAGCCAGTATCTCAGAGTGAAACGCAACTGCTCCGATGATAACACCTTTAAAATGGAAGCCAATAAGCTACGTGATAGATTATTACTACGAGGCTACTCCCATATGTCACTCAAACGCTCTTTTAAAAAAGCCCTTGTGCAGCCAAGAGATGACTTACTGTACTCTAAAAAAGAAAAGAAAACTGGCAAAAATGACACTGACACCATCAGGATCATTACTAAATTTAACAACCAACATAGACAAATCAGAAATATTGTGACAAGATACTGGCATATGCTACAATGTGATCCAACATTAGGACCTTTTGTCCCACAAAGACCCCTCTTTACCTTTAAAAGAACTACTTCTCTAAGAGATAGAGTCACTACTAGTGAATTTAAGGAGGGGGCAGATAAAACACACTGCAAATATAAGGGAACTTTTAGATGTGGAAAGTGCAACTACTGTAAATATATGCTCACAGACAAAAACCCGACCCTCCCGAATGGCAAGCCCTTCCATCCCAAACACTTCGCCAATTGTAAAACGTACGGGGTGGTATATCTACTCCTATGCGAATGTATATGCTTTTATATAGGGAAAACGAAAACAGAGTTCTGGAAGAAAGCATATAGACACATATTAAGCATGGAAACATGTGACCCTGACCTCCCACTTGGGAGACACACTACAATAGTACATGGGGGCAAATTTCCAAAGATCAAATTCCTTATCCTGGACCGGGTACATCCAGGATCCAGGGGAGGTGACTGGAACAAGACACTCTTACAGCTAGAATCCCGCTGGATATACAACCTCCGAGCTACTCAACCCCCAGGTCTGAACGAAACCATTTGGTTTAAACCCTTCCTTGAAGGTTTTTGATCCGGTGGTAGAGAGCAATGAATAAGATGACCACCCTTATAGATCTGGGCTACTATTTCTGCCCATTGACTTTATGAACACCTCTTTCTTTTTTACGGTTGGTCTCTTGGGCATCATTGCTCCCTTCCATACACACTACCTTAATTCCATTCTCCCCCTCCTATATCCGGTTATGATAGTTACAATAAATACACATGTCATATATAGACTATATACATGTGGGTCAAATATATTCTACCTTATCGAGTCTAGACCCCTGCAGTACAAATTTACGAAGTACCTCTGATCTCAGTTCAGAGACCATTCACCCAATAATATAAACAATATGGTAGAAAAACCTGCGCTAATGAGCAAGACAAAATAAGAAAATAAAATGAAATGAAAAATTGCTTGAAAATGCAATGTGCAGCTGCAACAAAGTACTTCAAATATCAAATAAAGTGTAAAAACCATATAAACTAAATTTGTGCGCTAGCATCAATGAATCATATAATGAAATTGCCAACTAACAGGCTCCTTTGGAGCATTACCCGGAGCCGTAGTGAATTTTAATCACAGTGCAAAGAAGTGACAAAGTACAATAAAGCATACAAAGAGTTATAAATTAAAACGCATCTTCATGACAAAAATAGTGAATAATTCTGAAATTTTTTTTTTCAGAATTATTCACTATTTTTGTCATGAAGATGTGTTTTAATTTATAACTCTTTGTATGCTTTATTGTACTCTGTCACTTCTTTGCACTGTGATTTAAATTCACTACGGCTCCGGGTAATGCTCCAAAGGAGCCTGTTAGTTGCAAATTTCATTATATGATTCATTTATGCTAGCGCACAAATTTAGTTTATATGGTTTTTACCCAATAATATAAGCTCTATACATATCGAGTTTATTTAATTTTCATAATATGTGTTCATGTTACTTATAAAATCGCAACCTGCAAACTGATGTATGTTAAATTCTGGTGACATGTCTTGGGAACTAGGATCAAATGATTATTATGATTATTATATATATACCCATTTATTGCATTTACTTTGAGTCTCAAGAACACAGGCTGTATCTATTCCAACTTGAACCTTTGGTACCCTAGCCAATGTAACATATATTGAATAAAGCAATTCTTACACATATCTATCCTTGTTACTATTTACAACCTATTTTTGTTGCCTATATAATTGTAACCTGTAAAATGCTGCCAACCAATGCTGTTTCCCATCAAATCGTGATAAATGTACAATATTTCCTTATAGTTTTTACACCTGTGCACGATATTTGTGTTTTTATGTATAAATTGATCATGATCTGGAGTTTGCCCGGCACACAAAGCCGCCTGAGTGATTCTGGCTCTTGGCGGCGCTGTGTGAGGATACAGTGTTGTTTACACTGTCCTCCATCTTGCGACCCCGGCGGGCATGCGCAGTCCGCCGGGGAAGCTAGACGTATTGGCGGGTGTAGTAGGCGCGGCCACGCCTCGCCGCGGATGCGTGCACATGCACGGTGGATGCCTGGTGGCGCTCGCTCCACCCTGGGGGCCTGTCTAAGCGCGTCCGTCCCTCCTCTACCACTCTGAATCAGCTGTTGGACTTCATACCAGCAGCTGATTGGTGAGGAGGGGTATAAATACACTTACACTGCTCACACCGAGCGTCCTTTGCTGTGCAGGACGCTGTCGGTCTGGGCTGATGTGTTGTAAAGTAAGTGACCTGATTGATATACTTGTGCCTAAGCCTTTGTACACCTACCATTTATACTCATACCTATATACCCACCATCTACATGTATATTGCTCTGGTTAAAAGATACCAACTCTCAAATACACCTGGATTTCCTTGCTTCCCCTCCCTTTCCTTTTCTCCCTTTTTTTCTTTTTCTTTTTCCTTTTTCCCTTTTCTTCCCTCTTTTTCCTTCCATCTTCCCTCTATGTCAATATTTTTCAGTTATTCGAGTTATACTCAGATTACACCAACCATCTTTGCTATTTCCCCTTGAATCCTTCACATTACTTCAACCAGGTATGATGCATTTACACCAGTTATAAAAAACTTCCTCTCTATTATCAAGTGGACTTATTTGGCTGGCTACTATCTATATATATATATATATATATATATATATATATATACCTTCACATTTTACAGGACCCGCATTTGGCCTCAGTGAAACTCCAGATCCAAAATCTCTCTACGCCCTACGTATATGGGCCCTTCTTCCCACTACGATGAAGTAAACCACTTATGTACATCTACATTTAGCTACTTCCACCTGCTGCATACGGATTATTAATACTCTGGGGATACCAAGCGACCCTGTTATACCACGATTGGGAAACACGCTGGATGGGCAGACAGTGTCAGCGCCTCTGTTTTTAAATTTCTGTGGAATGCAAAACTAGTCTACATATATGCCAATGTAAGTGTAAATGCAACAAAGTTAACTTAAATTCACGTTCTTATGGTCTGCTATGTACACATACTCACTATCTCTTTGTTAAATACAACATTTCTAATCTAGAAACCTCTGCTTAAGCTTACAATCACCCCTGAAGAAGGAGGCTATAACAACTCCGAAACGCATCGGGTGCAAGCACATTTTTATCAATAGTTGTAGTTGTACAATTGTATGAATTGCATTCCCTCTATTATTTGTTATACGGTTGTTGATGTTTTTATGATATTTTTGTGATGAATAAATTACTATTTATATACTTTACACTTTTCTACACGTCCTTCCATATGTGCCTTTAAAGTCCACTAGGGGAACTGCTCTTGCTCAAATGACCAGAAAGGACGGTAACCCACAGAGTTGGTCTCTGGAGTCTATTAAGGCCTTTGAGAGTCTCAAGGCTGCCTTTGTTTCTGCTCCTGTGTTGGCACATCCTGATCCTACTTTACCTTTTATCCTTGAAGTTGATGCTTCTGAGACTGGAGTTGGCGCCCTTCTATCTCAATGTCCTAGCTCTGAGAGCAATATGCATCTGTGTAGCTACTTTTCCAAGAAAGTGTCACCTGCAGAGTGCAATTTCGAGATTGGTGACAGAGAGCTGTTGGCAATCATTTTAGCTCTGAAAGAATGGAGACATCTCCTTGAAGGTACCACTGTGCCAGTTCTCATTCTTACTGAGTCTCATATTCTTGTCTGAGGCTAAATGCCTTTCTCCCAGAAGGGTGCGATGGGCTCTTTTCTTGTCTAGTTTCAATTACATTGTCTCATTCTTACCCGGTACTAAGAATGTAAGGGCTGATGCCTTGTCATGACAATTGTTCTCCACTTCCAAGATGGAGTCGGTTCCGGTTCCTGTGATTCCTCCTGATCATATTCTGGCTATGGTTTGCACCATCTCACTTCTCTTTTGGGAGACAAAATTCTTGCTGCTCAGGTCGATGCTCCTCCTGAGAAACCTTGTGACTGCTGAATTGTTCTAGAGAGTCTCCGTACTGCCGTGCTCCAGACTTAACATTCTCCCAAGGCTGCTGGCCACCCTGGGAAGAATCAACCCTTTTGGGCCATTTCCCAACAATTCTGGTGGCCTAGTCTATGTGCTGATGTAACCTCCTTCGTAGCTGCCTGTACCGTGTGTGCTCAGAGTAAGACTCCACAACACCTTCCAGTGGTCCTCCTACAACCCATACCCAATGGAGAGAGGCCCTGAACCCACCTGTCTATGGATTTCATTGTGGAGTTACCCAACTCCCAGGGCAACACAGTTATTCTTATGGTGCTTAACCGGTTCTCGAAAATGTCTCATTGTATTCCACTCAAAAACTTGCCTAATTCTTAGGAACTGGCTTCCATTTTTGATCGGGAGATCTTTCGCTTACATGGGCTACCCAAGGTGATTGTCTCTGACAGGGGTAGTCAGTTTGTGTCCCGGTTCTGGTGAGCCTTTTGTGCACAGTTGGGAATTCAGATTGCTTTCTCCTCTGCGTATCACCCGCAGTCTAATGGGGCCACAGAATGAGCCAATCAGTCCTTGGAGCAATTCCCAAGTTGCTATATTTCTGACCATCATAACAACTGGTCAGACCTCTTACCTTGGGCGGAGTTTGCTCACAATATTGCCTTGAATTCTGCTTCCAGATTGTCCCCGTTTATGGTGAACTATGGTTTGCAACCTTCTATGTTACCTGGCTCATTTTTTCCGCAGAATATTCCTGCATTAGAGGAGCATCTCCGTATTCTTCGTTCTGTTAGGGCACAAGTCCAGGAGGCTTTGCAACATGCTAATGATAGGTACAAACTCCATGCTGAACGCAGACGCCTGCCTGAGCCTTCCTACCGGGTTGGGGACAGAGTCTGGCTGTCGTCTCTCAACCTCCGACTTCATGTTCCTTCTTTGAAGTTCGCACCTCGGTTTATTGGGCTTTTCCATATCCTTCGCAGGATTAATCCAGTGGCTTACGCATTGGACCTTCCTCCTAGTATGTGTATCTCAAATGTGTTTCATGTCTCCTTATTGAAACCTTGGGTCTACGATCACTTTACCACCTTGGTGCCATGTTCTCACCCTATACAGGTTAAGAACCATGAGGAGTATGAAGTACAATCCATTGTTGACTCCCGTAGGTTCCATGGGCGCATACAATACATTGGAAAGGTTACAGACCAGAGGAACGCTCTTGGGTCTCATCCTCGGACATACATGCCCCTGTCCTCCTCTGTGATTTCCATAGACATTTTTCCCCTAAGCCCAGTGGTCCTCTGAGGGGGAGGGGTCATTGAAGAGGGGGTACTGTCAGAGCGGGCTCAGCCCTTATTTCTCTGAGCTGGCCACTCAGCTGTCTGATAATTGCCAGCTCCTATCTCCTCACAGTGACTCACCTGTTGATGATCCTGCTCATCAGTCCTGCCTACTTAAGCCATCCAGCTCAGTTATTCTCTGCCTTTGTCTTGGTCAACATCACAGAGACTTTCTCCTGCGTTCCTGTTGAAGACTTGCTCGGCTGACGTCCCTTCTGGCTCCAGATCCTGCTTGCTATTCTACTATGTTTATCTCTGGCTCTCTGACATTTGGCTTGGCTGACTATCCGATCCGGTTCCTGAACTCTGGCTATGTTTTGCTATGCATACTCTGTTTATCTTTTTAATATTTTTATTAAACAAGTGTAATTTAACTGTACTTCGGTCTGATTCATGGTACCTGACATTTCCGAATTTTCAAATTACCAAGTTCAGAATTTTCAAATTTTTATATTTCCGAATTTTTGAATTTACGCATTTTCAAATTTTCGGATTTTCAAATTCCAAATTTTGGAAACCCGAATTTTATGATTTTCAAATTTTCAAATTTATGATTTTTGATTTTTCGAATTTCCAATTTTAGCATTTTCGAATTTGGAATTTTCAAATTTCCGATTTTCGAATTTTAGGATTTTAGATTTTTGAATTTTCAAATTTTCACATTTCCAATTTTCAAATTTTCGATTTTCGAATTTTCTGGTTTCCAAATTTTTGAATTTCCGAATTATCGGATTTTCTAATTCCGAATTTTGGAAACCCGAATTTTTGGATTTTTGAATATTCAAATTTATGATTTTTGATTTTCCGATTTTCCAATTTTAGGATTTCCGATTTTCCAATTTTCAAATTTCCGATTTTAGGATTTTAGATTTTTGAATTTTCAAATTTTCACATTTCCAATTTTCGAATTTTCGATTTTCGAATTTTCTGGTTTCCGAATTTTTGAATTTCCGAATTATCCGATTTTCTAATTCCGAATTTTGGAAACCCGAATTTTAGGATTTTAGAATTTTCAAATTTAAGATTTTTGATTTTTCGTATTTCCAATTTTAGGATTTCCGATTTTCGAACTTTCAAATTTCCGATTTTCAAATTTTAGGATTTTAGATTTTTGAATTTTCAAATTTTCGAATTTTCGATTTTCGAATTTTCTGGTTTCTGAATTTTTGAATTTCCGAATTATCGGATTTTCTAATTCCGAATTTTGGAAACCCAAATTTAGGTTTTTTGGATTTTCGAATTTCCGATTTTGTTAATTTTCGAATTTCCGATTTTTGAATTTTTGAATTTACGATTTTCAAATTTTAGGATTTTCAATTTTTGAATTTTAAATTTTCAAATTTATGATTTTCCAATTTTCTATTTTTGAATTTTCGGATTTTTGAATTTCCTATTTTTGGATTTCCGATTTTCGAAAAAAAGAAAGAAAATTAGTCAAATTCGAAATAATAACTAACTGATAATAAATATTAAATTAAAGGTATTGGAATTTCCTTTCAAATTTAGCTGTTAGTGAATGTAACAAATACAAAATTAACCTAAGTTACGAATTATCTGAAATAACGAATTCTGCATCTAAACAAATGGAATGGAATAAATCAATAATAAATAATAAAATTAATAATAATAAAAAGTTTTTATTATTATTATTATTTTTATTATTATTTATTATTATTAGATCTTTACATTGCATTCGTTTATTTTGGATAATTCGTAACTTCGGATAAATTTGTATTCGTTACGTTCACGAACAGCCAATTTTGAAAGGAAATTCCAATACCTATAATTTAATAGTTAGTAATAGTTAAGTTATTGTTAGTTATTATTTCAGATTTTCAGGTTTTCGAATTTTCGAATTTTCATTCTTTAGAATTTTCAGATTTTCATTTTTATTTACAGATTTTCGAATTTTCAAATTTTCAAATTTCTAAATTTTGAATTTTTGAATTTCCAAAATTTTTGAATTTCTGAAATTTTGAATTACCTAATTTCGAAGTTCCAAATTTCAAATTTTCGAAATTTCAAATTTCCTAACTTCGAATTTCCGAAATTTCAAAATTTTGTATTTTCGGAGTCCTGAAATTTCAGACATTCCATATTTGGGAACCCAAAAATCCAAAAAATTGCAAATTGAAAAATTAGAAAAATTTGGAAATTTCAGAAATTAACACATTTGTCAAAATGTGTTAAAAAACAAATTCGGAACTAAACATCAGCTGTGCAGCTTCAGAGCACTAATGAGGAAATCTGCTGGGCCTGCATCCCCCTTTAGATGTATTCCTATTGGAAATATCTCACCAAAAATGAAAATTTTGTTGCAGGGGATGCCTGAAATCTGATTTGTTTCTTATACAGACTTCTGGGAAAAATTGGTGAGCCAATCACACAAGCAGGACTTGATGTTTATGGGGAGTCTACAGAATTACTCCAGGTGGCCATATTGTATTCTCAGAAAATTACAGTGGCTGCAGATTGAAAAGGAAAGGTATTTTTTTAATAACATTCAATTACATTATGATTAGTGTCACAATTATATGGGCTATATTATTTTTTCTTTGTTTGCTATGTTTCCCCCCATGAAAGTGGAGTTTCCCTTTAACCACTAACGGACCGCCCGCCGTCGTTATACGTCAGCACTTTGAAGAGGAATACCATTGTTACGGTAGCAGATAGCTGCCATAACCCTGGTATCTTCTTCTTTAGTGGGCGATCGGCATCAAGATAAAAGTGGTCTCTGTGGCGGATACGCTGCAAGATCACTTTTATCAGCGCCGGGAGAGTCCCCCCTCCTGCTGGTCTCCGATGCAATCGGATCCTCTCTCTTGCTGTGTGTGGAGACGAGTGAGGGGAAGATGGCCCCCACCTGTCTCCATATCACTGCGGGGCCGAAAGCGACATCAAAACATCCCTTCGGCCCATAGCTCTTAAAGGGACATTTAAAAAAAATGTTTTTGAATGACAATTTTTTTTATTGCATTTTAGTGTAAATATGAGATGTGAGGTCTTTTTGACCCCAGATCTCATATTTAGAGGACCTGTCATGCTTTTACATTACATTTCTATTACATTGTAATTGGAATAAAAATGACACATTTTTTTTTAAAGTGTCAAAATAAATAAAATAAAGTAAAATAAATAAGAAAAAAAACATTTTGAAGATCCCCGTCCTGACGAGTTTGAGCGCAGAAGCTATCGCGTACGTGAGCAATGCCCGCATATGAAAACAGTGTCCAAACCACACATGTGAGGTATCGCCGCAATCGTTAGAGTGAGAGCAATAATTCTAGCCCTAGACTTCCTCTGTAACTCAAAACATGTAACCTGTACAATTTTTTAAACACCACCTATGGAGATTTTTATGGGTAAAAGTTTGTCGCCATTCAACGAGCGGGTGCAACTTTGAAGCGTGACATGCTGGGGATCAATTTACTCAGTGTAACATTGTCTTTCACAATATAAAAAAATTGGGCTAAATTTACTGCTTTCTGAGTTTTTTTTTTAAAAAGAGCACTTTGAAGACCGCTGTGCAAATACGGTGTGACAAAAAGTATTGCAATGACCGCCATTTTATTCTCTAGGGTTTAATAAAATATATATATATATATATATATATATATATATATATATATATATATATATATATATATATATATATATATATATATATATATAATGTTTGGGGGTTCTAAGTAATTTTCTAGCAAAAAAAATCGTTTTTAACTTGTAAACACCAAATCTCAGAAAGAGGCTCGGTCCTTAAGTGGTTAAAGCTTTATGAATTCTATGGGTGATAACATGTGAACTATAAGTAGAAAAAAGAAAAGTGGAATCAGGGATAAGGAAAGAGTGAAAAGATGAAGGCGGTGGGGTAGTCAGGGTCTGTTCTGCATTTTATTGCCTCTGGGCTGCATTGCACTGGGAATGGGGCACAGAGAAACAATTGTATTCTATATTTGTCCTTGCAGTGACTGACTTTTCCAGTGTGAAAAGAAGCCGGTTACGGCAGTAGAGGGAATGAGCCCCTGCAGTGTTAATAAAGAGCAGAGTAAAGAACTGCAGAGAATGTGCTAGGTGAATGATGGTCACAGGATAGTTCCAGGATAGGAAGAGCTGTAGTCTGTCCAGGAATGAGATCGGGAGGCTGCAGTGAGGTTTGCGGTGGAGATTTATGTGAGCGGAGAGAAGAGATCATAAGAAAAAGAGAAGGGGAATGAGGAGATGGGCAGGAAGATCGGTGTAAGGAGAGTCTAACTTAGAGCAGGATTGTACTGAGAAAAATGAGCAGACAGAGGGAGAGAGGATGATGGGGGAGAAATGAGAGATGAGCAGACAGAGGGAGAGGGGATGATGGGGGAGAAATGAGAGATGAGCAGACAGAGGGAGAGAGGATGATGGGGGAGAAATGAGCAGACAGGGGGAGAGGAGATGAAGGGGGAGAAATTAGCAGACAGAGGGAGAGGGGATGAAGGGGGAGAAATGAGCAGTAGAGGAAGGGGGGATGATGGGGGAGAAGTGAGCAGACAGAGGGAGAGGGAAAGAAGGGGGAGAAATTAGCAGACAGAGGGAGAGTGGATGAGTGGGGTGAAATGAGCAGACAGAGGGAGAGGGGATGAAGGGGGAGAAATGAGCAGTAGAGGAAGGGGGGATGATGGGGGAGAAATGAGTAGACAGAGGGAAAGGGGATGAAGGGGGTGAAATGAGCAGACAGAGGGAGAGGGGATGAAGGGGGTGAAATGAGCAGACAGAGGGAGAGGCAATGAAGGGGGAGAAAATAGCAGACAGAGGGAGAGGGGATGAAGGGTTAGAAATGAGCTGACAGAGGGAGAGGTGATGATGGGGAGAAATGAGAAGACAGAGGGAAAGGGGATAAAAAGGGAGAAATGAGCAGAAAGAGGGGAGAGGGGGAGAATGGGGATAAATGAGCAGACAGAGGGATAGGGGATGAAAGGTGAGAAATGAGCAGACAGAGGTATAGAGGATGATGGGGGAGAAATGAGCAGACAGAGGGATATAGGATGATGGGGGAGAAATGAGCATACAGAGGGAGGGGGGATGAAGGGGGAGAAATGAGCAGGCAGAGGAAGAGGGGATGAAGGGGGTGAAATGAGCAGACAGAGGGAGGGGGATGAAGGGGGTGAAATGAGCAGACTGAAGGAGGAGGGATGATGGGGGAGAAATGAGCAGACAGAAGGAGATAGGATGAAGAGGGATAAATGAGCAGACAGAGGGAGAGGGGATGAAGTGGGTGAAATGAGCAGACAGAGGGAGAGGGGATGAAAGGGGTGAAATGAGCAGACAGAGGGAGAGGGGATGAGGGGGGAGAAATTAGCAGACAGAGGGAGAGGGGATGAAGGGGGAGAAATGAGCAGACAGAGGGAGAGGGGATGATGGGGGAGAAATGAGCAGACAGAGGGGGAGGGGATGAAGGGGGAGAAATGAGCAGACAGAGGGATAGGGGATGAAGGGGGAGAAATGAGCAGGCAGAGGAAGGGGGGATGAAGGGGGTGAAAAGAGCAGACAGAGGGAGGGGGATGAAGGGGGTGAAATGAGCAGACTGAAGGAGGGGGGATGATGGGGGGGAAATGAGCAGACAGAAGGAGATAGGATGAAGGGGGTGAAATGAGCAGACAGAGGGAGAGGGGATGAAGGGGGTGAAATGAGAAGACAGAGGGAGAGGGGATGAAAGAGGTGAAATGAGCAGACAGAGGGAGAGGGGATGAGGGGGGAGAAATTAGCAGACAGAGGGAGAGGGGATGAAGGGGGAGAAATGAGCAGACAGAAGGAGAGAGGATGAAGACAGATAAAAGAGCAGACAGAGGGAGAGGGGATGAAGGGGGTGAAATGAGCAGACAGAGGGAGGGGGGATGAAGGGGGTGAAATGAGCAGACAGAGGGAGGGGGAATGAAAGAGGAGAAATGAGCAGGCAGAGGGAGAGGGGATGAAGGGGTTGAAATGAGCAAACAGAGGGAGGGGGATGATGGGGGAGAAATAAGCAGATAGAGGGGGGATGAAGAGGGAGAAATGAGCAGACAGAGGGATTGGGGATGATTGGGGAGAAATGAGAAGACAGAGGAAGAGGGCATAAAGGGGGAGAAATGAGCAGACAGGGGGAGGTGGGATGAAGAGGGAGAAATAAGCAGACAGAGAGAGATGGGGTGAAGGGGGAGAAATGAGCAGACACAGGGGAGAGGGGATGAATTGGGATAAATGAGCAGACAGAGGGAGAGGGATGAAGGGGATGAAATGAGCAGACAGAAGGAGAGGGGATGATGGGGGAGAAATGAGCAGACAGAAGGAGAGAGGATGAGGAGTAATAAATGAACAGACAGAGGGAGAGGGGATGAATGGGGTGAAATGAGAAGACAGAGGGAGAGGGGATGAAGGGGGTGAAATGAGCAGACAGAGAGAGAGGGGATGAAGGGGGTGAAATGAGCAGGCAGAGGGAGAGGGGATCAAGGGGGAGAAATGATCAGGCAGAGGGAGAGGGGATGAAGGGTGTGAAATGAGCAGACAGAGGGAGGGGGGATGAAGGGGGAGAAATGAGCAGGCAGAGGGAGAGGGGATGAAGGGGGTGAAATGAGCAGACAGAGGGAGGGGGGATGAAGAAGGAGAAATGAGAACACATGTAGAGATGGTGTGAAGGGGGAGAAATGAGCAGACAGAGGGATAGAGGATGATGGGGGAGAAATGAGAAGACAGAGGGAGGGGGGATGATGGGGAGAAATGAGAAAACAGAGGGAGGGGGGATGATGTGGAGAAATGAGAAGACACAGGGAGAGGGGATAAAGAGGGATAAATGAGCAGACAGGGGGAGGGGGGATGAAGAGGGAGAAATGAGCAGACAGAGGGAGTGGGGATGATGGGGGAGAAATGAGCAGAAAGGGGGATAGAGGATGATGAGGGAGAAATGAGCAGACAGAGGGAGAGGGGATGAAGGGGGAGAAATTAGCAGACAGAGGGAGAGGGGATGAAGGGGGAGAAATTAGCAGACAGAGGGAGAGGGGATGAAGGGGGAGAAATGAGCAGAAAGAGGGAGTGAGGATGATGGGGGAGAAATGAGCAGACAGAGGGAGAGATGATGAAGGGGGAGAAATGAGTAGACAGAGGGAGGGGGGATGAATGGGGAGAAATGAGCAGACAGAGGGAGGGGGGGTGAATGGGGGAGAAATAAGTAGACAGAGGGAGAGGGGATGAAGAGGGACAAATGAGCAGACAGAGGGAGAGGGGATGAAGGGGGAGAAAATAGCAGACAGAGGGAGAGGGGATGAAGAGGGAAAAATGAGCAGATAAAGGGAGAGGGGATGAAGGGGGTGAAATGAGCAGACAGAGGGAGAGGGGATGAAGGGGGAGAAATGAGCAGACAGAGGGAGAGGGAATAAAGGGGGTGAAATGAGCAGACAGTAGCAGGGGGGATGATGACGGAGAAATGAGCAGACAGAGGGAGAGAGGATGAAGAGGGATAAATGAGCAGACAGAGGGAGAGGAGATGAAGAGGGAAAAATGAGCAGACAGAGGGAGGGGCGATGATGGGGAGAAATAAGAAGACAGAGGGAGAGGGGATAAAGGGGGAGAAATGAGCAGACAGAGGGAGTGGGGGTGATGGGAGAGAAATGAGCAGACAGGGGGGTAGAGGATGATGGGGGAGAATTGAGCAGACAGAGGGAGAGGGGATGAATGGGATGAAATGAGCAGACAGAGGGAGAGAGGATGAAGGGGGATAAATGAACAGACAGAGGGAGAGGGGATGAAGAGGGATAAATGAGCAGACAGCGGGAGAGGGGATGAAGAGGGAGAAATGAGCAGACAGAGGGAGTGGGGATGATGGTGGAGAAATGAGCAGACAGGGGGATTGAGGATGATGGGGGAGAATTGAGCAGACAGAGGGAGAGGGGATGAATGGGATGAAATGAGCAGACAGAGGGAGAGAGGATGAAGGGGGATAAATGAGCAGACAGAGAGAGAGGGGATGAAGAGGGATAAATGAGCAGACAGCGGGAGAGGGGATAAAGAAGGAGAAATGAGCAGACAGGGGGAGAGGGGATGAAGAGGGAGAAATGAGCAGACAGAGGGAGAGGGGATGAAGCGGGAGAAATGAGCAGACAAAGGGGATGAATGGGGATAAATGAGCAGACAGAGGGAGAGGGGATGAAGGGGGATATATGAGCAAACAGAGGGAGAAGGGATGAAGAGGGATAAATAAGCAAACAGAGGGAGAGGGGATGAAGGGGGAGAAATGAGCAGACAGAGGGAGGGGGGATGAAGGGGGATATATGAGCAAACAGAGGGAGAGGGAATAAAGAAGGAGAAATGAGCAGACAGGGGGAGAGGGGATGAAGAGGGAGAAATGAGCAGACAGAGGGAGGGTGGATGAAGGGGGAGAATTGAGAAGACAGAGGGAGGGGGATGAAGGGGGAGAAATTAGCAGGCAGAGGGAGAGGGGATGAAGGGGGAGAAATGAGCAGACAGAGAGATAGAGGATGATGGGGGAGAAATGAGCAGACAGAGAGAGGGGGGATAAAGAGGGAGAAATGAGCAGACAGAGAGAGTGGGGATGATGGGGGAGAAATGAGCAGACAGAGGGAGATTGGATGAAGGGGGTGAAACGAGCAGACAGAGGGAGAGGGGATGGAGGGGGAGAAATTAGCAGACAGAGGGAGAGGGGATGAAGGGGGAGAAATGAGCAGAAAGAGGGAGGGGGGATGATGGGGAAAAATGAGAAGACAGGGGGAGGGGGGATGAAGAGGGAGAAATGTGCAGACAGAGGGAGTGGGGATGATGGGGGAGAAATGAGCAGACAGAGGGAGAGGGGATGATGGGGAGAAATGAGAAGACAGAGGGAGAGGGGATAAAGGGGGAGAAATGAGCAGACAGAGGGAGTGGGGATGAAGAGGGACAAATGAGCAGACAGAGGGAGAGGGGATGAAGGGGGAGAAATTAGCAGACAGAGGGAGAGGGGATGAAGGGGGAGAAATGAGCAGAAAGAGGGAGAAGGGATGAAGAGGGAAAATGAGCAGACAGAGGGAGAGGAGATGATGGGGAGAAATGAGAAGACAGGGGGAGGGGGGATGAAGAGGGAGAAATGAGCAGACAGAGGGAGTGGGGATGATGGGGGAGAAATGAGCAGACAGAGGGAGAGGGGATGAAGAGGGAAAAATGAGCAGACAGAGGAAGAGAGGATGAAGGCGGTGAAATGAACAGACAGAGGGAGAGGGGATGAAGGGGGAAAATGAGCAGACAGAGGGAGAGGAGATGATGGGGAGAAATGAGAAGACAGGGGGAGGGGGGATGAAGAGGGAGAAATGAGCAGACAGAGGGAGTGGGGATGATGGGGGAGAAATGAGCAGACAGAGGGAGAGGGGATGAAGAGGGAAAAATGAGCAGACAGAGGAAGAGAGGATGAAGGCGGTGAAATGAACAGACAGAGGGAGAGGGGATGAAGAGGGAAAATGAGCAGACAGAGGGAGAGGAGATGATGGGGAGAAATGAGAAGACAGGGGGAGGGGGGATGAAGAGGGAGAAATGAGCAGACAGAGGGAGTGGGGATGATGGGGGAGAAATGAGCAGACAGAGGGAGAGGGGATGAAGAGGGAAAAATGAGCAGACAGAGGAAGAGAGGATGAAGGCGGTGAAATGAACAGACAGAGGGAGAGGGGATGAAGGGGGAGAAATGAGCAGACAGAGGGAGCTGGGATGAATGGGGGAGATATTAGCAGACAGAGGGAGAGGGGATGAAGAGGAACAAATGAGCAGACAGAGGGAGAGGGGATGAAGAGGAAAAAATTAGCAGACAGAGGAAGAGGGGATGAAGGCGGTGAAATGAACAGACAGAGGGAGAGGGGATGAAGGGGGAGAAATGAGCAGACAGAGGGAGCGGGGATGAATGGGGGAGAAATAAGCAGACAGAGGGAGAGGGGATGAAGAGGGACAAATGAGCAGACAAAGGGAGTGGGGATGATGGGGGAGAAATGAGCAGACAGAGGGAGATTGGATGAAGGGGGTACAACGAGCAGACAGAGGGAGAGGGGATGAAGGGGGAGAAAATAGCACACAGAGGGAGAGGGAATGAAGGGGGAGAAATGAGCAGAAAGAGGGAGGGGGGATGATGGGGAGAAATGAGAAGACAGGTGGAGGGGGGATGAAGAGGGAGAAATGAGCAGACAGAGGGAGTGGGGATGATGGGGGAGAAATGAGCAGACAGAAGGAGAGGGGATGATGGGGAGAAATGAGAAGACAGAGGGAGAGGGGATAAAGGGGGAGAAATGAGCAGACAGAGGGAGTGGGGATGATGGGGGAGAAATGAGCAGACCGAGGGAGGGCGGGTGATGAGGGAGAAATGAGTAGACAGAGTTAGAGGGGATGAAGAGGGAAAAATGAGCAGACAGAGGGAGAGGGGGAGAATGGGGATAAATGAGCAGACAGAGGGAGAGGGGATGAAGTGTGAGAAATGAGCAGACAGAGGTATAGAGGATGATATGGGAGAAATGAGCAGACACAGGGATATATGATGATGGGGGAGAAATGAGCAGACAGAGGGAAAGGGGATGAAGAGGAAAAAATGAGCAGACAGAGGAAGAGGGGATGAAGGCGGTGAAATGAACAGACAGAGGGAGAGGGGATGAAGGGGGAGAAATGAGCAGACAGAGGGAGCGGGGATGAATGGGGGAGAAATAAGCAGACTGAATGAGCGGGGATGATGGGGGAGAAATGAGCAGACAGGGGGATAGAGGATGATGAGGGATAAATGAGCAGACAGAGGCAGAGGGGATGAATGGGGAGAAATGAGCAGACAGAGGGGAGAGGGGGAGAATGGGGATAAATGAGCAGACAGAGGGAGAGGGGATGAAGGGTGAGAAATGAGCAGACAGAGGTATAGAGGATGATGGGGGAGAAATTAGCAGACAGAAGGAAAGAGGATGAAGAGGGATAAATGAGCAGACAGAGGGAGAGGGGATGAAGAGGGATAAATGAGCAGACAGAGGGAGAGGGGATGAAGGGGGTGAAATGAGAAGACAGAGGGAGAGGGGATGAAGGGGGTGAAATGACCAGACAGATGGAGGGGGGATGAAGGGCGTGAAATGAGCAGACAGAGGCAGGGGGAATGAAAGGGGAGAAATGAGCAGGCAGAGGGAGAGGGGATGAAGTGGTTGAAATGAGCAAACAGAGGGAGGGGGATGATGGGGGAGAAATAAGCAGACAGAAAGAGGGGGGATGAAGAGGGAGAAATGAGCAGACAGAGGGATTGGGGATGATTGGGGAGAAATGAGAAGACAGAGGGTGAGGGCATAAAGGGGATAAATGAGCAGACAGGGGGAGGGGGGATGAAGAGAGAGAAATGAGCAGACAGAGGGGATAGAGGATGATGAGGGAGAAATGAGCAGGCAGAGGGAGAGGGGATGAAGGGGGAGAAATGAGCAGACAGAGGGGAGAGGGGATGAGTTTATATAAATGAGCAGACAGAGGGAGAGGGGATGAAGGGGATGAAATGAGCAGACAGAAGGAGGGGGAATGATGGGGGAGAAATGAGCAGACAGAAGGAGAGAGGATGAAGAGTAATAAATGATTAGACAAAGGTAGAGGGGATGAAGAGGGTGAAATGAGAAGACAGAGGGAGAGGGGATGAAGGGGGAGAAATGAGCAGACAGAGGGAGGGGGGATGATAGGGAGAAATGAGAAGACAGAGGGAGGGGGGATGATGGGGAGAAATGAGAATACAGAGGGAGAGGGGATAAAGAGGGATAAATGAGCAGACAGGGGGAGTGGGGATGATGGGGGAGAAATGAGCAGAAAGGGGGATAGAGGATGATGAGGGAGAAATGAGCAGACAGAGGGATAGGGGATGAAGGAGGAGAAATTAGCAGACAGAGGGAGAGGGGATGAAGGGGGAGAAATTAGTAGACAGAGGGAGAGTGGATGATGGGGGAGAAATGAGCAGACAGAGGGAGAGGGGATGAAGAGGGAAAATGAGCAGACAGAGGGAGATGAGATGATGGGAGAAATGAGAAGACAGGGGGAGAGGGGATGAAGAGGGAGAAATGAGCAGACAGAGGGAGTGGGTATGATGGGGGAAAAAGGAGCAGACAGAGGGAGAGGGGATGAAGAGGGACAAATGAGCAGACAGAGGGAAAGGGGATGAAGAGGGGAAAATGAGCAGACAGAGGGAGAGGTGATGAAGAGGGAGAAATGAGCAGACAGAGGGAGAGGTGATGAAGGGGGATAAATGAGCAGACAGAGGGAGAGGGGATGGAGAGGGACAAATGAGCAGATAGAGGGAAAGGGGATGAAGGGGGTGAAATGAGCAGACAGAGGGAGAGGGGATGAAGGGGGTGAAATGAGCAGACAGAGGGAGGGGGGATGATGGGGGAGAAAAAAGAGACAGAGAGAGGGGGGATGAAGAGGGAGAAATGAGCAGACATGTAGAGGTGGTGTGAAGGGGGAGAAATGAGCAGACAGAGGGAGGGGGGATGATAGGGAGAAATGAGAAGACAGAGGGAGGGGGGATGATGGGGAGAAATGAGAATACAGAGGGAGAGGGGATAAAGAGGGATAAATGAGCAGACAGGGGGAGTGGGATGATGGGGGAGAAATGAGCAGAAAGGGGGATAGAGGATGATGAGGGAGAAATGAGCAGACAGAGGGAGTGGGTATGATGGGGGAGAAATGAGCAGACAGAGGGAGAGGGGATGAAGAGGGACAAATGAGCAGACAGAGGGAAAGGGGATGAAGAGGGGAAAATGAGCAGACAGAGGGAGAGGGGATGAAGAGGGAGAAATGAGCAGACAGAGGGAGAGGGGATGGAGAGGGACAAATGATCAGATAGAGGGAAAGGGGATGAAGGGGGTGAAATGAGCAGACAGAGGGAGAGGGGATGAAGGGGGAGAAATGAGCAGACAGAGGGAGAGGGAATAAAGGGGGTGAAATTAGCAGACAGTAGGAGGGGGGATGATGATGGAGAAATGAGCAGACAGAGGGAGAGAGGATGAAGAGGGATAAATGAGCAGAAAAAGGGAGAGGGGATGAAGAGGGAAAAATGAGCAGACAGAGGAAGGAGCGATGATGGGGAGAAATGAGAAGACAGAGGGAGAGGGGATAAAGGGGGAGAAATGAGCAGACAGAGGGAGTGGGGGTGATGGGGGAGAAATGAGCAGACAGCGGGGTAGAGGATGATGAGGGAGAATTGAGCAGACAGAGGGAGAGGGATGAAGGGGATGAAACAAGCAGACAGAGGGAGAGAGGATGAAGGGGGATAAATGAACAGACAGAGGGAGAGGGGATGAAGAGGGATAAATGAGCAGACAGCGGGAGAGGGGATAAAGAAGGAGAAATGAGCAGACAGGGGGAGAGGGGATGAAGAGGGAGAAATGAGCAGACAGAGGGTGTGGGGATGATGGGGGAGAAATGAGCAGACAGGGAGATAGAGGATGATGAGGGAGAATTGAGAAGACAGAGGGATAGGGGATGAAGGAGGAGAAATTAGCAGACAGAGGGAGAGGGGATGAAGGGGGAGAAATTAGTAGACAGAGGGAGAGTGGATGATGGGGGAGAAATGAGCAGACAGAGGGAGAGGGGATGAAGAGGAAAATGAGCAGACAGAGGGGAGATGAGATGATGGGAGAAATGAGAAGACAGGGGGAGAGGGATGAAGAGGGAGAAATGAGCAGACAGAGGGAGTGGGTATGATGGGGGAAAAAGGAGCAGACAGAGGGAGAGGGGATGAAGAGGGACAAATGAGCAGACAGAGGGAAAGGGGATGAAGAGGGGAAAATGAGCAGACAGAGGGAGAGGTGATGAAGAGGGAGAAATGGAGCAGACAGAGGGAGAGGTGATGAAGGGGGATAAATGAGCAGACAGAGGGAGAGGGGATGGAGAGGGACAAATGAGCAGATAGAGGGAAAGGGGATGAAGGGGGTGAAATGAGCAGACAGAGGGAGAGGGGATGAAGGGGGTGAAATGAGCAGACAGAGGGAGGGGGGATGATGGGGGAGAAAAAAGAGACAGAGAGGAGGGGGATGAAGAGGGAGAAATGAGCAGACATGTAGAGGTGGTGTGAAGGGGGAGAAATGAGCAGACAGAGGGAGGGGGGATGATAGGGAGAAATGAGAAGACAGAGGGAGGGGGGATGATGGGGAGAAATGAGAATACAGAGGGAGAGGGGATAAAGAGGGATAAATGAGCAGACAGGGGGAGTGGGGATGATGGGGGAGAAATGAGCAGAAAGGGGGATAGAGGATGATGAGGGAGAAATGAGCAGACAGAGGGAGTGGGTATGATGGGGGAGAAATGAGCAGACAGAGGGAGAGGGGGATGAAGAGGGACAAATGAGCAGACAGAGGGAAAGGGGATGAAGAGGGGAAAATGAGCAGACAGAGGGAGAGGGGATGAAGAGGGAGAAATGAGCAGACAGAGGGAGAGGGGATGGAGAGGGACAAATGATCAGATAGAGGGAAAGGGATGAAGGGGGTGAAATGAGCAGACAGAGGGAGAGGGGATGAAGGGGGAGAAATGAGCAGACAGAGGGAGAGGGGAATAAAGGGGGTGAAATTAGCAGACAGTAGGAGGGGGGATGATGATGGAGAAATGAGCAGACAGAGGGAGAGAGGATGAAGAGGGATAAATGAGCAGAAAAAGGGAGAGGGGATGAAGAGGGAAAATGAGCAGACAGAGGAAGGAGCGATGATGGGGAGAAATGAGAAGACAGAGGGAGAGGGGATAAAGGGGGAGAAATGAGCAGACAGAGGGAGTGGGGGTGATGGGGGAGAAATGAGCAGACAGCGGGGTAGAGGATGATGAGGGAGAATTGAGCAGACAGAGGGAGAGGGGATGAAGGGGATGAAACAAGCAGACAGAGGGAGAGAGGATGAAGGGGGATAAATGAACAGACAGAGGGAGAGGGGATGAAGAGGGATAAATGAGCAGACAGCGGGAGAGGGGATAAAGAAGGAGAAATGAGCAGACAGGGGGAGAGGGGATGAAGAGGGAGAAATGAGCAGACAGAGGGTGTGGGGATGATGGGGGAGAAATGAGCAGACAGGGAGATAGAGGATGATGAGGGAGAATTGAGAAGACAGAGGGAGAGGGTATGAGGGGGGAGAAATGAGTAGACAGAGTTGAGAGGGGAAGAATGGGGATAAATGAGCAGGACAGAGGGAGAGGGGATGAAGGGGGTGAAATTAGCAGAGGGAGAGAGGATGAAGGGGGATAAATGAGCAGACAGAGAGAGAGGGGATGAAGAGGGTTAAATGAGCAGACAACGGGAGAGATGGGATAAAGAAGGAGAAATGAGCAGACAGGGGGAGGGGGATGAAGAGGGAGAAATAAGCAGACAGAGAGAGAAGGCATGAATGGGGATTAATGAGCAGACAGAGGGAGAGGGGATGAAGGGGGATACATGAGCAGACAGAGGGGGGATGAAGAGGGAGAAATGAGCAGGCAGAGGGAGAGGGGATGAAGGGGGTGAAATGAGCAGACAGAGGGAGGGGGGATGATGGGGGAGAAATAAGAGACAGAGAGAGGGGGGATGAAGAGGGAGAAATGAGCAGACATGTAGAGATGGTGTGAAGGGGGAGAAATGAGCAGACAGAGGGAGGGGGGATGATGGGGAGAAATGAGAAGACAGAGGGAGGGGGGATGATGGGGAGAAATGAGAATACAGAGGGAGAGGGGATAAAGAGGGATAAATGAGCAGACAGGGGGAGGGGGGATAAAGAGGGAGAAATGAGCAGGCAGAGGGAGTGGGGATGATGGGGGAGAAATGAGCAGAAAGGGGGATAGAGGATGATGAGGGAGAAATGAGCAGACAGAGGGAGAGGGGATGAAGAGGGAGAAATTAGCAGACAGAGGGAGAGGGGATGAAGGGGGAGAAATTAGTAGACAGAGGGAGAGTGGATGATGGGGGAGAAATGAGCAGACACAGGGAGAGGGGATGAAGAGGGAAAATGAGCAGACAGAGGGAGATGAGATGATGGGGGAGAAATGAGCAGACAGAGGGAGAGGGGATGAAGAGGGACAAATGAGAAGACAGAGGGAAAGGGGATGAAGAGGGGAAAATGAGCAGACAGAGGGAGAGGGGATGAAGAGGGAGAAATGAGCAGACAGAGGGAGAGGTGATGAAGGGGGATAAATGTGCAGACAGGGGAAGAGGGGATGAAGGCGGTGAAATGAACAGACAGAGGGAGAGGGGATGAAGGGGGAGAAAATAGCAGACAGAGGGAGAGGGGATGAAGAGGGAAAAATGAGCAGATAGAGGGAGAGGGAATAAAGGGGGTGAAATGAGCAGACAGTAGGAGGGGGGATGATGATGGAGAAATGAGCAGACAGAGGGAGAGAGGATGAAGAGGGATAAATGAGCAGAAAGAGGGAGAGGGGATGAAGAGGGAAAAATGAGCAGACAGAGGAAGGAGCGATGATGGGGAGAAATGAGAAGACAGAGGGAGAGGGGATAAAGGGGAAAAATGAGCAGACAGAGGGAGTGGGGGTGATGAGGGAGAATTGAGCAGACAGAGGGAGGGGGGATGAAGGGGTAGAAATGAGCAGACAGAGGGGGGGGGGATGATGGGGTAGAAATGAGAAGACAGATAGGGAGGGGATAAAGGGGGAGAAATGAGCAGACAGGGGGAGGGGGGATGATGGGGGAGAAATGAGCAGACAGGGGGAGTGGGGATGATGGGGGAAAAATGAGCAGACAGGGGGATAGAGGATCATGAGGAAGAAATGAGCAGACAGAGGGAGAGGGGATGAAGGGGGAGAAATGAGCAGACAAAGGGAGAGGGGATGAAGGGGGAGAAATTAGCAGGCAGAGGGAGAGAGGATGAAGGGGGTGAAATGAGCAGACAGAGGGAGAGGGGATGAAGGGGGTGAAATGAGCAGACAGAGGAAGGGGGGATGATGGGGGAGAAATGAGCAGACAGAGGGAGAGGGAATGAAGAGGGAGAAATGAGCAGACAGAGGGAGGGGGGATGATGGGGGAGAAATGAGCAGACAGAGGGAGAGGGGATGAAGAGGGATAAATGAGCAGACAGAGGGAGAGGGGATGAAGAGGGAGAAATAAGTAGACTGAAGGAGGGGGGATGATGGGGGAGAAATGGGAAGACAGAGGGAGAGGGGATATAGGGGGAGAAATGAGCAGACAGGGGGAGGGGATGAAGAGAGAGAAATGATCAGACAGAGGGAGAGGGGATGAAGGGGGTGAAATGAAAAGACTGGAGGAGGGGGGATGATGGGGGAGAAATGAGCAGACAGAGGGAGAGAGGATGAAGGGGGAGCAATGAGCAGACAGAGGGATATAGGATGATGGGGGAGAAATGAGCAGACAGAGGGAGGGGGGATGAAGGGGGAGAAATGAGCAGGCATAGGGAGAGGGGGTGAAGGGAGTGAATGAGCAGACAGAGGGAGGGGGGATGATGGGGGAGAAATAAGCAGACAGAGAGAGAGGGGATGAGGAGGGAGAAATGAGCAGACAGAGAGACATGGGGTGAAGGGGTAGAAATGAACAGACAGAGGTAGAGGGGATAAAGAAGGAGAAATGAGCAGACAATGGGGGAGGGGATGAAGAGGGAGAAATGAACAGACAGAGGGAGAGGGGATGAAGGGGGTCAAATGAGTAGACTGAAGGAGGGGGGATGATGGGGTTGAAATGAGCAGACAGAAGGAGAGGGGTTGAAGGGGGTGAAATGAGCAGACAGAGGGAGGGGGGATGATGGGGAGAAATGAGAAGACAGAGGGAGAGGGGATAAAGGGGAGAAATGAGCAGACAATGGGGGAGGGGATGAAGAGGGAGAAATGAACAGACAGAGGGAGAGGGGATGAAGGGGGTGAAATGAGCAGACAGAAGGAGAGAGGAAGAAGAGTAATAAATGAGCAGACAGAGGGAGAGGGGTTGAAGGGGGTGAAATGAGAAGACAGAGGGAGAGGGGATGAAGGTGGTGAAATGAGCAGACAGAGGCAGGGGGGATGATGGGGGAGAAATAAGCAGACAGAGGGAGAGGGGATAAAGGGGGAGAAATGAGCAGACAGAGGGAGAGGGGATGAAGAGGGAGAAATGAGCAGACAGAGGGCAGAGGGGATGAATGGGGATAAATGAGCAGACAGAGGGAGAGGGGATGAAGGGGGTGAAATGAGCAGACAGAGGGAAAGGGGATGAAGGGGGATAAATGAGCAGACAGGGGGAGGGGGGATGAAGAGGGAGAATGAGCAGACAGAGGGAGTGGGGATGACTGGGGAGAAATGAGCAGACAGAGGGAGAGGGGATGAAGGGGGTGAAATGAGCAGACAGAGGGAAAGGGGATGTAGGGGGATAAATGAGCAAACAGAGGGAGAGGGAATAAAGAAGGGGAAAGGAGTAGACAAGGGGGGAGGGGATGAAGAATGAGAAATGAGCAGACAGAGGGAGAGGGGATGATGGGGGTTAAATGAGCAGACTGAAGGAGGGGGGATGATGGGGGAGAAATGAGCAGACAGAGAGAGGTGGGATGAAGAGGGAGAAACGAGCAGACATGTAAAGATAGGGTGAAGGGGGAGAAATGAGCAGATAGAGGGATAGAGTATGATGGGGGAGAAATGAGCAGACAGAGGGAGGGGGGATGATGGGGAGAAATTAGAAGACAGAGGGAGAGGGGATGAAGTGGGTGAAATGAGCAGACAGAGGGAGAGGGGCTGAAGGGGAAGAAATGAGCAGACAGAGGGAGAGGGGATGAAGTGGGAGAAATTAGCAGACAGAGGGAGAGGGGATGAAGGGGGAGAAATAAGCAGACAGAGGGAGAGGGGATGAAGTGGGAGAAATGAGCAGACAGAGGGAGAGGGGATGAAGTGGGAGAAATGAGCAGACAGAGGGAGAGGGGATGAAGGGGGAGAAATGAGCAGACAGAGGGAGAGGGGATGAAGTGGGAGAAATGAGCAGACAGAGGGAGAGGGGATGATTTGGGAGAAATGAGCAGACAGAGGGATAGGGGATGAAGGGGGAGAAATGAGCAGACAGAGGGAGAGGGGATGAGGGGGGTGCAATGAGAAGACATAGGGAGGGGGGATGATTTGGGAGAAATGAGCAGACAGAGGGATAGGGGATGAAGTTGAAGAAATGAGCAGACAGAGGGAGAGGGGTTGATGGGGGATAAATGAGCAGACAGAGCGGGCCTGCCCCCGCCCGTGATGGGGAGCCTGTGATTTTGAGGGTAACTATAGAGTGGTCTGACCAGGGGACCTCACAAATGGAGGATTGGAACGCTAAGTGTATCTCTGATGTATGTAAGAAGATGTGATTGATTCGGGAATAAATCCCATGAGGTGCAGAGAAGTGAGTATAGTCCTTTGCAGAATGATTTAATTCCCTCCAGGTTTCTATCATCCTTAGGGAGTGAAGTATTCAGGCAATGTGGAGGCTCTGTTTGGCTTGTCTTTTTGAGATGGGGGTGCCTTTTGCTGATTTATCTAGACGATGATTGAAGGCTATATTAGAGTCGCCCCTATTATTATCATGCCTTCAAAATGTGGGGATCGAGTGGTGAGCATAGAAGAGAAGAAGAACGCCTGCTTCTTGTTGGGGTGTAGTAAGAAACCAGTGAGAATAGGGTGCCATTGATGTGACCTTTGACAAGGATGTCTCTGATGGTCTGGGAGTGGGTGAATGAAAAGCGTTTAGAGAGGAGAACTGTTATCCCTCTCTTTTTGTCATCCGTGTTGGCCAGAAAAAATGTTGGGTAGCTGTGGTGAAGGAATGTGGGAGAAAATTTTTTGGGGAAGTGGGTTTCCTGTAGTAGGGGAATTTCTAAGCCCCTGGAGTGGTAATTTTGGAAAGCCTTACGTCTTTTGATCGGGGAGTTAAGTCCCTGTGTGTTGTGGGAGGCTATCTAGAGTTTCACTGTTTGTGGGGTGGGTCAGTCATGGATTTGAGGGGGGGTGCGCATGTACATTTGGAAGGTTCCTACCTGGTTCTTTGGTAAGGGTGTCCTTGAAATGTAGCGGTTTGTTGACCTCTGCAACGTGGAAGCCAAAGATCGGCGAGCTTTCTCTGAGTGCACCTGGGGGGAAGGAGAAGAGGTTAGAGAGGGTAAAGGAAAGCCAGAAGTAAGGTAGAAGAAAGAAGGGAGAAATGAGCAGACATGTAGAGATGGGGTGAAGGGGGAGAAATGAGCAGACAGAGGGATAAAGGATGATGGGGAGAAATTAGCAAACAGAGGGAGGGGGGATGATGGGGAGAAATGAGAAGACAGAGGGAGAGGGGATAAAGGGGGAGAAATGAGCAGACAGAGGGAATGGGGAATGATGGGGGAGAAATGAGCAGACAGAGGGAGAGGGGATGAATGGGGATAAATGAGCAGACAGAGGGAGAGGGGATGAAGGGGGTGAAATGAGCAGACAGAGGGAGAGGGGATGAAGAGGGATAAATGAGCAGACAGAGGGAGAGGGTATGAAGAGGGATAAATGAGCAGCCAGAGGGAGAGGGGATGAAGGGGGTGAAATGAGAAGACAGAGGGAGAGGGGATAAAGGGGGAGAAATGAGCAGACAGGGGGAGGGGGGATGAAGAGGGAGAAATGAGCAGACAGAGGGAGAGGGGATGAAGGGGGAGAAATGAGCAGACAGAGGTAGAGAGGATGAAGGGGGTGAAATGAGCAGACAGAAGGAGAGGGGATGAAGAGGGAAAAATGAGCAGAGGGAGAGGGGATGAAGTGGGTGAAATAAGCAGACAGAGTGAGAGGGGCTGAAGGGGAAGAAATGAGCAGACAGAGGGTGAGGGGATGAAGTGGGAGAAATGAGCAGACAGAGGGAGAGGGGATGAAGGGGGAGAAATGAGCAGACAGAGGGAGAGGGGATGAAGGGGGAGAAATGAGCAGACAGAGGGAGAGGGGATGAGGGGGGTGAAATGAGCAGACATAGGGAGGGGGGATGATTTGGGAGAAATGAGCAGACAGAGGGATAGGGGATGAAGTTGAAGAAATGAGCAGACAGAGGGAGAGGGGTTGATGGGGGATAAATGAGCAGACAGAGCGGGCCTGCCCCCGCTCGTGATGGGGAGCCTGTGATTTTGAGGGTAACTATAGAGTGGTCTGACCAGGGGACCTCACAAATGGAGGATTGGAACGCTATGTGTATCTCTGATGTATGTAAGAAGATGTGATCGATTCGGGAATAAATCCCATGAGGTGCAGAGAAATGAGTATAGTCCTTTGCAGAATGATTTAATTCCCTCCAGGTTTCTATCATCCTTAGGGAGTGAAGTATTCAGGCAATGTGGAGGCTCTGTTTGGCTTGTCTTTTTGAGATGGGGGTGCCTTTTGCTGATTTATCTAGACGATGATCGAAGGCTATATTAGAGTCGCCCCTATTATTATCATGCCTTCAAAATGTGGGGATCGAGTGGTGAGCATAGAAGAGAAGAAGAACGCCTGCTTCTTGTTGGGGTGTAGTAAGAAACCAGTGAGAATAGGGTGCCATTGATGTGACCTTTGACAAGGATGTCTCTGATGGTCTGGGAGTGGGTGAATGAAAAGTGTTTAGAGAGGAGAACTGTTAACCCTCTCTTTTTGTCATCCGTGTTGGCCAGAAAAAATGTTGGGTAGCTGTGGTGAAGGAATGTGGGAGAAAAAATTTTGGGGAAGTGGGTTTCCTGTAGTAGGAGAATTTCTAAGCCCCTGGAGTGGTAATTTTGGAAAGCCTTACGTCTTTTGATCGGGGAGTTAAGTCCCTGTGTGTTGTGGGAGGCTATCTAGAGTTTCACTGTTTGTGGGGTGGGTCAGTCATGGATTTGAGGGGGGTGCGCATGTACATTTGGAAGGTTCCTACCTGGTTCTTTGGTAAGGGTGTCCTTGAAATGTAGCGGTTTGTTGACCTCTGCAACGTGGAAGCCAAAGATCGGCGAGCTTTCTCTGAGTGCACCTGGGGGGAAGGAGAAGAGGTTAGAGAGGGTAAAGGAAAGCCAGAAGTAAGGTAGAAGAAAGAAGAGAGTGAGAGACCTCAGGGCTAGGGAAGAAAGTGTCCCTGGCAACTGAGGGACCGGTCTGGCGTGCCAGGCCCTACTCCTATACCCTTAGAAACTTTGAGCTTGGTGTGGGGGCAACCTGCAAAGGGGTTGCATTCCTGGTGTCCCTAGGGGAGGAAAACTCCTCTAGGTCTCAGCAGGTGAAGTGGTATGTGGTCCCGCTCTGGCCATGGGGCCCCCTGTGAATAATGGTAGTGGACCCTGAGGTAAGTCTCAAAGCTGAATGAAACAAACATATTAAGACAACAATATACTGTAATGAAACAAATTTCAGGGAGAACATACTTGTACCACTGGTAGGGAACAGTATTGTGGGTTAGGCGGGTGAGGGAGATGAGGGTGGGGTGGGTGGGGGATAAAGGAGGGGTGGTTAGGGGGGGAGTAAGGGGTAGGCAGGTTAGGAAGGGGAAGAGGGAGGTAATCATGGACAATAACTATACCAGTCCATTGGGTATAGGACCTTAGATTGTGGTCCGCTGGTTTATTGGAAAAGATCAGCGATCTGAATGGAGGGCCTTAATTAAACTTAAAACAGATATGATATGAACATATTAGAGTACATATTAACAAATGTATATGGCCAAGTTTGGAAAAGTAATCTAGCCCCGCCATAGCAATGGAGGCTGTGACAGACCTAGCCGGGAGAGAGACTTTTGGAGGGAACTGAATGCTAGCCTCTTGCCGATCGATCGTGGGCCCTGGCATTTGGGGGAACAGTGCTCTTTGTGAGCTGTATGCCTGGGGACCCTTGAGGTGGCACTACTGTGGATTTGGGTCCTGGTCCCCCAGGACACACAGACTCTGGGGACACTGGATTTGCCATATTAGGAATAGTGGCTGATTCATAATGCTGGGACAGATACTGTTAGGAGATGCTGATGTAAATTCCAGCACCTGTCAGTCTGTTGCCTGCTAGAATGTGTATTGTAAATAAGTCTCTAGTATGGGATCTAAAAGTCATTAGATCCCCATTGTTGTTTGTGTTAATTAACTCTGCTATTGTCATAATGTTGATTGGGTTTTCTGAGCTACAAGACGGCCAGTCTGGCCTAAAGGTCATGTCTGAGTCATCTAGGCTGTCTAAAGGGATTAGGTAATTAGCCCATGTTAATTAGGTTAATTAGGTTACAGGTGTATTGTTAGACTAATATGAGCTGGAGGTATGCACCTCCACTTTTAATGTATAAAAGAACTTGTATTTTTCAATAAAAGAGATTCCTGGTTGAACTTACATACAGCCTGCCTGGTGTTTGTTCTGAGCTACACAACTGGATTAGAACGGCACATAGCTGTAGTTCTAGTCCCGGAGCATCGGATGACCGAACCATCAGATGTTGCGATCTGCAATCCGATTCTATAGCCACAGAGGAGTGTCGGGAGAGTGGAACCGAGCGAGCAAGGGGCTCGTTACAGAGGCCTAGGTGGATGTAGGAGTATCCACTATACCGTCAGAGTTCCGAATGTCCTCGGAAGGAAGAAGAGAAAATCCATCATGGACGATCAGGTCACAGGATCATCTTGGTGGGATAGAGTCTCGGTGTCTTTTTGATTGTTGTTTGACCCATAGGGGGGTGAGGGGACTGGTCGGCGGGGGGCTCTTGGAGGTATTAGGGCGGCTTTCTGCCTGGCCAGGGGAGATTTCTTGGGAAATAAACCCGAGTTGCAGAAGCAGACGTTCGCCATTTTGGAAGTTGGTGAAACCGTACGAATTGTCTTTATATTGGAATTGAAGACGGAAAGGGAAAGACCATCGGTACTTAATCGATTTTTGGATGAGAACGTCCAGAAGGGGTTTAAGGGATCTCCGTTTCTGAATTGTGGCAGAGGAGATGTCTGCAAAAATTTGTATTTTGTTGCCTTGAATGGTCAAATTGTCCAGATTTTGAGATTTCTTCATGATTTCTTCTTTCACCACATAGAAATGGGGTTTGACCACTATATCTCGTGGGAGGTCGTCCTGGCGAGGGGATTGCAATGTTCTGTGGGAACTGTCCAATTCGAGCCTGTGGCTTGGGATATCTGGTATGATATCTTTTATGAAAGCTTTGACGGTGCCTTGTACAATGACGAACGATTCTGGGACACCTCTGATGCAGAAATTGTAGTGTCTGCTTCTGTTCTCTAAGTCGTCGATCTTAGAGAGAGCTGTTTCAAGTTGTTCTTGCAGTGTCTGGATGCATGTGGAATTTTGATTGGTGTGTGCTGCAGAGTCATCCACTGCTTGTTCAATGGTGTCCATGTAGGCTCCTAGGCTCTGCAAGTCAGCTTTGATGGATGAAGTGATCTGCAAAGCATTTTGTGTGAGAGCTGCAGCTAGCATGTCAGAAAAGCTGCTGAGGTGCTGGTCCATTTCATGAGGTTGGTTTTGGATCAGGGGTGAGGCCTGCAGGGAGTCAGCAAGGCTATTAGGAGTGTTCAGTATAGGTGAGTGAGGCAAGCCTGCCAGGGATCTGTCTAGTAGAGACTCCATGGTGGCTGGGGATCATGTCTGATGCTCACAGCGGTAGAATCCAGGAAGGGGGAGGCAGAGGGCCTGCTACGGAGTCTTGTGCACCGATGCCTGTGCATGAGGTGGCCGCGGCTGCCATCTTGAAGGGCTCAGGGGTTGCTAGGTCAAACTGCAATTGCCGGTGTACCTCTTTCTTTTTATGCTTCCTTGACATGCGGGTGGGTGCGCTGTCTTGTCTGTCAGTCAGGGGGTCTGGCTGAGGGGTCCCACTAGTGTTAGCTGGCGTGGGGGCCTCTGGAGGACCGGAGTGGTGCAGAGCTCTGGACTATCATGCCGCTCCGGAAGTCCCACGCATGCGCACTCCTCTATTTCTCTTTTTTTAAACTTATGGCTGGGAGCAGGGCCGGCACAAAGGGGGCGGAAGGGGTGGAAGGGGCGGATGCCCTGGGCGGAACAATTTACTGTAGGAAGGGGGGCACGGGAGAAATGCTGGCAGTGTGCTGCTAATATCTTTCTGAGCAAAAAGTATACTGCGACTAACTTCCACCGGCTGCGCTACAATACTACAGAGTTGCCTGCAACTAAGTGCCGAGTGTGCTCCTGCACCCGGCACAAGCCTAGGACCCGGCCTTCACTTTCCTATTAGGTGGAGAACATAACAGACCATCAGTAGGTCCATTCAGCATGGCTGGCCACAACCACCAAAACAGGGAAGCCGCTGACACTCAGAGCAAGTCGCATCAGACTTTGGGCTCAATTGTTATAAATATGTTTTTAGAGATGCAATATGGATCAAATGAGATGGCCTAAAGGGCCTATTTTTTAGAACTTTATAAATAAAGAATATATATTTGGCCATATTTTTAGCATTTTATGAATAAAGAATATATATTTTATGTATATTTGTATGGTTTATTTGGTATTCTTGTTAAATGTATTTATTGAGTTTTGAAAAAAAAATAAATAAAGAATATTATACATGGATACATAGCATATATTCAAGATTCTTTACAGTATAATATTATATAAAGAACCAGCTTACAACTATGATTACGTTATACACATTGTAAAGTAAGGCACAGGAATCAAAATAAACATGAAATGGTCAGACTGAATATAATTGTCTGGTTGTAAGGTGAGCAATATAAGAGAGTATGATAAAGAGTAAGTATCTCTTTGTCAGGTCACCTGGGATCAGGTGACAGATGCACTCTATAGGAGTCAGAAGTGCACCACTAAGGTAGTGGACCCTAGGACTGACTGCTGTGGATTGAACCCTGGAAGGTTCAGGAAACAGGTCTACAAGATAACTAACATGGATCCCAGTGGGAGCTAGAGCATAGATTCCCCAGGGCGCCGAGTCTAAGAGCCAGCGGGTGTTCACCAGAGCCTATAGTGGTGAGGATGGACTGCGCTGCAGTCTGGCTCCAGGTTTCGGCTCCCAGGGTCTCACAGCTCACGCTCAACGTGGACTACAGGAGAAGAGGAAGGAGGCAGCAGGCTGGAACGACAGGGAAGTCTGATTACGCTGGAGTATCTGTAATTGAGGTTTGAGCGCATGTCTCTTAGCCACCGTAAGTGAAGATAGGTCAGTGAAGAGCTGATAGCTATGGCCCTGGAAGCTAAGGAGTTCTTTGCCTCTGGCGGCTGTTAAAAGCTGTTCTTTGGTCCTGTAATAGTTCAGTTTGGTAATGATATCTCTAGGAGGACCATTGGATTTGCGTGGAGCTAAAGCTATATGAACTCTGTCCATTTCAAGCCTGTCAATGGGGATACCAGGTACTAAATGCTGAAACAGCTCCGTGACTGTTGTCTGCAGGTCCAAAAAAGATTCAGGGATCCCCCTAATATGCAAATTCGATCGACGGTCTCTATTTTCCTGGTCTTCCAAACGTAACTGTAGTGTGAGGTTTTCCTCTTTAAGGGTCATAAGCTCAGTCATAAAATTATGAGTGCAAGTGTCAATTTCATCAACTCTCAATTCTAGGTCTGCAGTTCTTTGACCCAGCTCCCTTATTTCTTTGGTTAACATTTCTGTTATATGGTCAGAGGTCTGCTTGAGGGCTTTCTGGAGCATATATTCAAATTGTTTAAATATGTCATGTATAGTATTTTGTGTGTCTTTATTGTCACAAACTGACTCACCAATAGAAGCTTGTGTATTCTGGCTGTGAGGCAGAGACTGCAGCATGTGTGGGCTGCTGTGCTGTGAATGAGAGCATGATGCCGCCATCTCAGCCGTCAGTCTGTGAAGCTTTTCCTTCAAAATACCGGTTTAAATTTTGTTTTCTGACCTCTTAGGACCATTGTTTTAGTAGCAGGCTGTGGTAGTGTCCCGTTTTGAGTAGTTTATAACGCCGCTGTAGTCCTCCGGTTCGTTATCCCGAGGAGCGGAGCTGTAAGGGGACATTACCGCCGCCTCAGGCTGCCGCGCATGTGCCTCCCGGTTTATTTGGTATTCTACCACTTCACCCCCGGAAGGTTTGGTTGCTCAATGACCGGGCCATTTTTTGGCACTGCGTCGCTTTAACTGACAATTGCGTGGTCGTGCAAAGCTGTACCCAAACAAAATTGACGTCCTTTTTTCCCCACAAATAGAGCTTTCTTTTGGTGGTATTTGATCACCTCTGTGGTTTTTATTTTTTGCGCTATAAACAAAAGGAGAGCCCCAATTTTGAAAAAAAAACACATCTTTTACTTTTTGCTATAGTAAATAACCCAATTAAAAAAAAAAAAAACTATTTATATTTGCAACACCTGTTATTTCACCCCCCCCACCTCCCTTCCCTCTTAGTAGGTCATATAGTATGTTCCTTGGCATATTTTGCACTATTATCACATGGGATTGCTTTTAGCTTACAGTGCTAGACCCTTCGGTCCTTGTGGACCATTTTCACTATGTTCCATGCGTCCTTATCTGAGTTCAAAACCCCTCTGTCATGTTGGAGCTTCCCAATTCCTTGCCCTGTATCCCCATCAGGGCCGGTGCTACCACCAGGCAAACTAGGCAGCCGCCTAGGTGTTCCTACTCTCTTCTCTCTGCAGCAAGCAACCAAGTCTCAGCATCAGCAGGCAGCCGCCACTCCATTCACACATAGTGTCAAAGGCGCAGCGATGGCGGAGAACTGTGTCTGTGTCCCAACTCCCGAATAAATGGTAGCAAGCATGCAATGATGGGCTCTGGTAGGCTGCATTACATGGGCACTGGAGAGGCTGCATTTGATGGGCGCTGGAGAGGCTGCATGCAATGATGGGCTCTGGTAGGCTGCATTAGATGGGCGCTGGAGAGTCTGTATTGTTGGGCGCTGGTGAGGATGCATTGTTGGGTGCTGGTGAGGCAGCATTTGATAGGCGCTTCATTAAAAAGGTGGGGTATACATGGGCAGGGCAAAGGGGGTGAAGTCAGGGGTGGAGCCATGGGGGGAGGTGGCAAAATGAGGATTCACCTAGGGTGTAAAAAATCCTTGCACCAGCCCTGATCCCCATACAGCGTAGCTTACAGCTTGGCTGACCCTGTTCAGCTTAGACAAGTGCATTGGTCTTTCTGACCCCCACCTACCCAAATATTTTTGGCACTTTCCTTTCTTTCTATGTCTGTTTACTTCATATCTTCTTTTCTTTTATTGTCTTTGTTTTCCTAACCCCTTCTCCCCCACTCTGGGGGGGGGGGTATTTTTTACCCCCACTCCCCTCCCTCTCCTTCCTCCTGCTTTTGTTTTTCTTTTTCTTTCTGAGCTTTAGGTCCCTTTCACATGGGGCGGATCCACTCAGCGCAGTCTGCCAGCTCAGCAGTAGATCGATCCGTTGATCTCTGCTAAGTCAGTGGATGGCAGGTCTGTCTCTGCTCACTGAGTGGGGAGCGACCCGTCAGAGCCCCATTGATCTCTATGGGGAGATCGGAAGAAAATGGAGATCATGTCCGTTTTTTTTTTTTATCCGTAAAAATGTTATTTAGTGTTAAAAGAGCAAGTTACAGTTCACAATTCAAATCAAATGACACAGAAATGTAATTAACAAGCAGGGTATGGAAGCCTAAGAAATGCTGGGTACATCCAATATAGTTTATGATAATACAGTACTGGTAACACAGCCAGATATGCAGAATATAATAGCTGTGGGGTGGAGGATCATTATTCACATTTCCCCTCCCCCCCTCTCCCCCCTGAGCAGTTAAGCCCAACCAACCAACCAAGGCCAGCAGATAGGTGATACGGCTGGTCCCAGTTCATTTCTCTGAGTGAAGTACCCTTGCAAGCCTCTATGTAGGACTATGTTAAGACACGGTTAAGAAGACCTGCTACCTAGTAGGAGGCCGAAGTTGGAGAGAAAGAACATGGGGTATAGGGGAAGAAGAAGAGGAGAGGGCAAAAAGGGGTAAGATCAGGAAAATAAGGCAGGAATGGAGAGAGGGACAACAAGGGAAGAGGAAAAATAAACAAATACACAAATAAAATAATGAGGAAGAGGGGGTCTAAGATGAAGGGAGGAGTTTGAGAAGGCGCCCCAGAACACTCCCCCTGGAAGGCCCACTCCCCCCCACATCCCCCCCACCCATGTCTGTTTTTTATCAGATCTCATCTGATCCACCAAGATGGATGGTGGACGTATCACCATATGTCTGTTTTGAGCGGATCGGATGGCAGACAGATGTCAGCGGACACATCTCCACTGAGATCGGACTGCCCATAGGAGTCAATGGATGGCCAACTTGGATCCGCCTGAAAAACGGATAGGTGGATCAGGGCGGGCTTATCATATAAAAGGGGCCTAACAGAGAAACATTGCTGATAACGCTACAGAGTCTTTAGTGGAAAGCGTTTAGGCTTCTCAGTTTGAAACAATATACAGTAACTTGTAAATGCACTACAGCAATGTCATCTTGCTCTATGACACATTCTTCACAGAGATTGAAGCTTTTTTTTTGCTCAATACCAAAGGCCTTAACTTACCTGAAAAGAGGCCCATCATGCACAGATTGCATTTGTACAAGAAACACATTTCAGGGGCCCCTCCGACCCTAAATTTGCCAGTGAGAACTACCCCACTATATTCCATGCAAATTCACCCTCAATTCTATATTTTTTTAATGAGAATGCTAATAAGAATTGGTAGCTTCTAGCCTGAATGCTTCAAGGGAAAACTGCTATGACGGTCCATACAATTCATGGTAAGCATGTGGGTAGGTGCAGCATGGTGCGGTGGCAATAAGACACACAGTCCAAATGCAATAAGTAGAACTTGTATTGAAGCATAAACCAAACAGTTTTTGGAAAAGGCCCAACTGGAAAGACTCATAAATGAGAACAGCATGTAGTGGAGCCGGTATCAGCTGAACAGATAACATTTGTCTGGAGGGGCAGAATGTGGCCTGGCCGTCTTATACCCAAGCAGGAGGATGTCCAAGATGATTGTAATCCCTAAGCTTTCCCTTATCATCTGGAACCTTTTCCTGCTAATAGTGTCCCCGACAGACAGATGAGCTGTCCCTACACTATCCACACGTAATTGTGCACCAAACCCAGGGGCCAGGGTCTTAAATAGACTCTGTCACAAACAAGATGGCTGCCAGAGTCACATGGGTGGCCAACATCCAATCAGATCATGGCCCCAGTGACTCAGGAAACCATAGAGGAATCCTGTTCTCCATTACTTTTTCTCCCTCTACATTGCCGCTGTAGTTGAGCATAACTGCAGTGGAGACAGCAGACCGCACCTGTCTACAAGCATGGAAGAGGCTACCACAAAACTGAGGAGATAGCGTCCCACTTCACTAAATATTATGCACAACTTTACAACCTGTGCTCCTCTAACAACCATGCCCCACCTCCTCCAGACCGTCAACATCTACTACAGGAATAATGGAAGTGACATGGAATATCATCCATATTCTCCCAATCGGCTGCTGAGTTACAAAACCTTTATCCTCTGCTGGGATAGTGAAGGCTTTCAAGCAGATTAGACTGGGCAAAAGCCCAGAGCTGGATGGTTTTCCTGTTCTATGTAATAAAATATGGCAGGGGACAGGCCACCTCATAAATAGGCATGGGTCATGCCAGCAGGAGTAATCAGGTGGAAGATGAAGATATAGCACTTTGGGGGCTGTTGGTGGCCCTGAGGGATGCCCTCTAGTCTGGGGAGGGGTGACCTTGGGCTAGGGCTCGGTGCTGGAAGGATCTTGCCAAAACACATGGAGAAGCCCTTCCTGGAGGCACGGGGGCAAGAGTGAGGACAATGGGAGCAAGTCAGCACTATTGGGGACCTACAAAGGGGGAGACTGCCACATATAGCCAGTTATCTCTGAAGACATCGGTGTGCTTAAGTCTTCTTCCCTTCCCTGGGAGACCTTCAGGTGGGCTGGTGAAGAGTAAGCATGGAAGACTGTGGGGAGAAGTTAGCCTGGAGGGCTAGTGAAAGGGGCAGCTGCAACCAGGTGGGTTTGGCAGTGCCTGAAGAGGTGGTGCTGGGATCAGTAGCCACAGGAGTGATATAAGCTGAACATTACAGATGAAGTCAAGCTAGGCCAAGATGGGTGAAGGTGATGCTCAGTCCCCAATAGTATGCACACAACAAAAAACAAAAATGCCCTTGGGAAAATGTCCGTGTGCTTTCAAAAAGCACACCTCAAGTAAAAAGTATAAATAATTTAATTAACAAACATTTAAAAACAACAATTGATACAGAAAAGACACCACAAAAATAAATGTCGACATATTAATCAATATTGCATTTTTGTCATAGACCTTTCCATGAGATCTGATTGTGTCATGTAGATGACTGTCAGTAGTCTAGGGTGACTGTGCTAGGTCTCTTTTGCAAGAGGAGTCTCACTTCTTTGGGAGAAGCACAGATAGATGCGGATGATGGAAGACTCCTGGCCTACTACCTGGTATGAATGGCTCTTTTTGAAAATCAAAAAGTATATAAACAGATGGGTATGATACCCTATACTAATAAAAAAGATTTCACAAAATGTAATGAACTGTTCGTAAGAATTAATGGATGAATGCATACACTGCCAACCATGCCACAAAGCTCATCTCACCCCTGGGAGCTGTGGAAGGGCGGGGAGATGGAACCAGTGGGAAACCGCAAAACCCAAAATCGGAGAGGAAGACATATGTCCCAAACTGGGAAGTCCGACACCCGGTGAGGGAGACACACAAACACAACAGTGACCGGTGTATGGCAGCCTGCCCTTTCACAGCTCCCGGGGGTGAGATCAGCTTTGTGGCATGGTTGGCAGTGTATGCATTTATCCATTCATTCTTACGGACAGTTCATTACATTTTTAAAAATCTTTTCTATACAGTAAGTATAAGGTATCATACCTATCTGTTTATATACTTATTTATACACTATTTGATTTTCAAAAAGAGTCATTCATACCAGCTAGTAGGCCAGGAGTTTTCCATCATCCACATCTATCTGTGCTTCTCCCGAAGAAGTGAGACTCCTCTCACGAAACGCGTTGAGACCTAGCACAGTCACCCTAGACTACTGACAGTCATCTGCATGTCACAATCAGATCTCATGGAAAGGTCTATGACAAAAATGCAATATTGATTAATATTTCGACATTTAATATGTGGTTTCTTTTCTGTATCAATTGTTGTCTTTAAATGTTTGTTAACCACTTCAGCTCCGGACCATTTGGCTGGCCAAAGACCAGAACACTTTTTGCAATTCGGCACTGCATCGCTTTAACTGACAATTGCGCGGTCGTGCAACGTGGCTCCCAAACAAAATTGACATCCTTTTTTTCCCACAAATAGAGCTTTCTTTATTTTGGTGGTATTTGATCACCTCTGCGGTTTTTATTTTTTGCGCTATAAACAAAAATAGAGTGACAATTTTGAAAAAAAATGCATTATTTTTTACTTTTTGCTATAATAAATTTTCCCAAAAAATATATATTTTTTTTTCCTCAGTTTAGGCCCATACGTATTCTTCTACATATTTTTGGTAAAAAAAATCACAATAAGCGTTTATTGATTGGTTTGCGCAAAAGTTATAGCGTCTACAAAATAGGGGATAGTTTTATAGCATTTTTATTAATATTTTTTTTTACTAGTAATGGCGGCGATCAGTGCTTTTTATTGTGAAATTGACATTATGACGGACACATCGGACACTTTTGACACATTTTTGGGACCATTGTCATTTTTACAGCGATCAGTGCTATAAAATTGCACTGATTACTGCAAAAATGACACTGGCAGTGAAGGGGTTAACCACTAGCTGGCTAGGAAGGGGGGGGTTAAGTATGTCCTAGGGATGTGTTCTAACTGTGGGGGGGCGTGGCTACGAGTGACACGTCACTGATCACAGCTCCCAATCACAGGGATCTGTGATCAGTGACACTGTCACTAGGCAGAAAGGGGAGATGCTTGTTTACATTAGCATCTCCCCGTTCTTCCTCTCCATGAGACCATCGCGTCCGCGGGAACATCGAGTCTGCGGGACCCGCGATCCTATTCACGGAGCTTGCGGCGTGTGCGCCGGCGGCATGCACGCGATGGCATGGCGGCAAATTCAAAGGGATGTACAGGTACGCCCATTTGCGCAGCCGTGCCATTCTGCCAACGTAAATGTACGGGCGGCGGTCGGCAAGCAGTTAAATAAATCATTTATACTTTTTAAAGGTGTGCTTTTTAAAAGTTCCAAGGGCATTTTTGTTTTCTGTCGTGTGCATAGGCTGAACATTCTTCTCTTTTTGCTACACATCCAAGGGGTCTCGGGTTCCTGCCTGTAGAGGGCCATCGCCTTTTAATCTGACTGAGTGACTGTCAGACCTTCACAGTGATCGATTCTGCAAGGAAGTGAGTGCTGGAGGAAGAAGTGGAGCTGTATATCAAGACTATATATATATATATATATATATATATATATATATATATATATATATATATATATGAATAGATGTCCCTGAAGTTTGTTGTTGAATCTAAGCGGGCATCCCATAATCTCCCATCCCTATCCAAGTTATTATCCCTCAATAAATAAATAACACAAAATAAAATCACTGATTTTTCTCCGACTCTGGAGTGCCCATGAAGATTTGGTGTGCCTGGCTGTGCTGGGTGGGGGATCCAAGTACTTTTGCGGACCTTATAGGGGGGTTGTGATACATTTGGGGGCTAGTCTGGGATATTGCCCACATTTCATTTTCGGCCCTTAAGGGGATGAGCTACAGTTACAATTTGATAAATAAGTGTGACAAGATGATCATACCCGAAATTTCACCACATATGGGGGATTTTCTTCATGGCGAGTGTTGGGATCTAGAAATATATCATCACGATAACCTGAGAAAAATATTGAATGTTACTGCCAGTCATACATACTTATACTTTACAATAAAGCACAACTTATTTTTTCCCTTTAAATCTGCACTTGATTTGTGCAAATCAATGTCCTCAGTTTGGTGAAATAAATAGGATGTTCACCCCCCTCCACCAAAAGTCATTCATTTAGTGGTGGTAATACAACCGCAACCACAACAACTTCCAGCTGGGTAGGTCACAGATATCTTTGGTTGCTAGGGCACAGGTGGTCACCTGCCTTCTGGCAAACAAGGAGAAGTGCAGGCTGGCGGTCCCTGTCCTAGCAACCAATTCTATCAGTTGATATGGCACTAGTGGCTGAGCATATATGTTTATAAGATTCCGCGCTTAGGTATAGGCTGGGCTGCTGCCTCCCCTGGGAAGCTCCAAGAATGGAAAATAGGGGTGTAAGTGGTGCTGCCCATCACCTGAAAAGTGAACCCCCAAAGGTGAGTTACACTTCTCAAGTGAAAGTGCAAGTGCTAAATTAATTTACCAGGGAGTGTTATGTATCGGTGGTATAAATATTAAAACCTCATATGTACATGATGTGTTGAAAACCTAATAAACTTAATACACTTTAAATGTGCAAAATTATTGTTAAGTAGTGAATTTGTTGCTTAACCACTAAAATATGTATATATATCCACAGCACACAAAAGAGTTCTGTAAAAATGAAAGAAAAAAAACAAAAAAAAAACACACAAAAATAAAAACAAAAACGTTTCTACCTGTAAGGGATGTGTATAGGCAAATATATAAGTCCAGTCCTTAGTGCATAAAGCAATATTCCCAAGTGACTTGTGCAGGTATCCAAAGTGACTTGTGCATACACTTAATCCCGAATGCTGTGCAGGAAGGGAAGTGACATTCCGGCTCCCCTTCAGTTCCACACTCACCAGATCTTTGTACCCCTACAGGGGTAAAGCGCATGTAGTGAGGTATAGTTTGTGGTATCCAGAATGGTCACCTCCTCCGTGGTTCACCCAATCGTGGGATATCCAAAACAGTGGTCTACTGTATAACAGTCCACTGTTTTGGATATCCCACGGTTTGGTGTACCACGGAGGAGGTGACCATTCTGGATACCACAAACTATACCTCATTACATGCGCTTTACCCCTGTAGGGGTACAAGGATCTGGTGAGTGGAACTGAAGGGAAGCCGACAGCGTTCATCATGATTGATGCTGGATTTACTTTAGGGGGACATTGCTTATATTTGTTTTTTTATTCTTAATAATGGAATTGTCTAATACTGTCTTTGTGTTTTTATTTTTTACACTTTTTTGGTACAAAGTATCCCATACTCATTCACATCTAGGGGGGGCTTTTTAAACGGGGCTTTCAGATTCCAATAAGCCTCCCATAGGGAGATCTCCACAACCACCGGCCAGGGTTTTGGGGAAGAGGACTTTGTCCCCATGAACAAGCCCCCCTACCCCAATGCACCCCCCATGTTGAGGGCATGTGGCCTGGTATGGGTAATGAGGGGGGGTTCGCTTATTGTCCCCCCCTCTTTCCTGGCCTGCCAGGCTACATTCTCAGATAAGAGTCTGATATGGATATGAGGGGGACCCCACTTTGTTTTGTTTTTTAATATTCAGAGTGGGATCCCCTTTAAAATCTATACCAGAAGGGGGCGTGGCTGACCATGGTGAGGTGTTAATGCATGTAGGAGAGCTCCCGACTCCCTGTTCTTCTTCACCGACACTTTTTAGGTCAATCATACATACACCGGTCTGATGCCTAGCCGACGGATGTCACACAGCTTGCCGAGGAACCCTGAAGCCGCAGATCTAAGCTGCTTCTTCTCAGCACCACTGCCTGTTTCTCCTGGCATCTCCAGATCCCACAAGGCCAAGATGACACCATCACCTTCTTCCCCCTGCCACTCTGGTAAAGAATGTTCTCCTTCCCCATTGAATGTGGCTTGATATGCTTCAAGAGGGGCTTCTCATTTTCTGCTCCTCCCCCCATTCCCGGCCAGGATAAAGGGGTAGTATATCTAGCACCCTGGTGTTTAGGCAGGGTTGCTAACAAATTTAGTTTGCCAGGTAATAATTTTCCTGGTTAATTGTTAGTAGATCCACTGATTCCTCTCTAATTCTGGAATTGCTGCACCTTTTCTCTTCTGTCCCTAGGTAGCACTGTAGCTGGTGACAGTAGATTGACAAGGGCTTTGCAAGGTCAGATTATGAATGGATGGGCATCTCAGCCAACAGGTGAGCCTATTTGGGTGGAGTCAGGTGATCGAGGTTCTGTGCCACCTGGTAGGCTGTCTGGGTGGACGTGTGGACGTGTGGGCTGCTAGTCCGGAAGCCTGAGGCTTATCCCAGGGGACCCCTGGCTGCTAGGCTTCCTGAGGCCTATCCAGGAGCAGGAGAAGCAGCGTAGGGTTGGGACTGCAGGATTGGAATCCAACTGAGTTGCAAAGGTTCAGCCAGACAAAGAACCAGTTGTGGTTGGAAATAAAAGGAAAGCAGTAACCACTAAGGGACCATCCACCCTATTACTGGAGACTACTGTAAGTAAGCTTGAGCAAGTACCAGAACAGTCTTCTCACCAGCTGGGGATGGTGAAGAAGTGGGAAAGCTCCAGCAAGTGCCAAGCCAGGGACCCAGAAGGATAGCAGGAGTGATGCTTGAGTAGTGTACAATGGGATAGCTGTGGAAGAGCTCAGGAGATCCAGTGACGATTAAATCGGGAAATCTAGTGACAGACTGGGAGCTCAGCGAGTGAAGATCTACAGTGGGATACTGTGAGACAAGAGAAGAACTATTCTGTGTTACCAAGCGTTATGTGCAAATACCCCAAGTGACTGTTACAAGTTTAGTTGCCATAGGAGATGGCGGTCCTACCTATACAGATGTGGCATCCGGCTGGAGGCCTTTCCCTGTATAGATGTCTTCCTATAGAAGTCTCAGAGTCTGTCAATTATCATTGCATCTACCTAAGGGTGTCCTGGCCCTAACCCTCTCTCCTACATTTCTTGTTAAGAGACAATGAATCTCTTGTTCGCATTCAAAAAGTGACTGGCACCCATCATTTCATCTTTCATCACACCCACCATGCCGGGTAACCCAATTTACAATGAAGGATGTCAGCTCTCCCTAACTCTGGATGTCACTATTAGTCTTCTGGAGGCCCCCGGACCTAGCTAGATATAGATAAAGGATTCCCCTTTGTTTACAGACAGAAGAAAGAGGCTGATAAATGTCATTTAGTAGAGATGTGCCTCTTCACAGGATAAGGAATTTGGCATCTTTTCAAAATTCACCTCCTATTGAATAAATTGGGCTTGCAATAAAAGTTCACAATTTGCAGATTTTTGGGCGTGTTTGCCGAACCCGATCTTGAATTGAACCCATGCAGATTTTCTTAGTATGTTGTGTGATCAATAAGAGATAAAGATGATGGTGATTTCCAAACATATTTGGTAAAATCAGAATATAAAATCTCACAGTTTGTGTACTCACTTTGACCATAGGCTTCACTAAGCAGGGCCAGGCAGGACAGGAACCACAGGATTGCCATTCGGTTCTTCTTGGTGGTGGGGATGATGATGAGCTGGTAAGATCTGCACAACTTAATCTGCCAATCAGAGGAGAGCTCTCACCTGTGATAAGGGTGATTTTAGGTCACCTTATCAGGATACCTTGAGTAAATCTGGATATTTCACCAACTTGGCCTGGAAGAAAAGATATGAGGAAATGGGTGTTACAGGAGAACGTCACTTATTCTCTCGCTGAGTGTTTCACGGTGAGGGAATCAGTCCATGTATCACAGGACATCACTTACACCATATCACAGGAAAAGGGGATTTCATGAATCAATATTAAGGAACATTGCAGTAATCAATATTTTGGTAACGCTTCAGAATTGTTGACGCATAGGTCTTTTGGTCCAAGTTCTAACCAACATTTGTGAAGTGTCTCCTGAGCTCCCATCTCCAGTTCCTTTCCTGATGTCATTTTTAGGTAGGCCAAAATCCATTGTGAGCCTCCCCCACCTCCACTCATCTTCCAGTGTATACCATGTTTATTTACATGCAGGGCCGGTGCTACCACTAAGAAAACTAGGCAACGGCCTAGGGCACACTGCTGCCTGGGGCACCCGGCTACTGGTGTTCACACTCTATTCTCTCTGGAGAAAGAAACTAAGTCTCAGCATCAGCAGGCAGCCTCTGCTCTGATCGCACATAGTGTCAGAGGCACAGCGGCGGCGGAGGCCTGTGTCTGTGTCCCGAAGAATGGAAGCAAGCAAACATGTATTGATGGGCGTTGGTAGGCTGCATTGATGGGCACTGGTAGGCTGCCATGATGGGCACTTGTAGGCTGAATTGATGGGCACTGGTAGGCTGCATTGATGGGCACTGGTAGGCTGAATTGATGGGCACTGGTAGGCTGCATTAATGGGCACTGGTAGGCTGCATTGATGGGTACTGGTAGGCTGCATTGATGGGCACTGGTAGGCTGCATTAATGGGCACTGGTAGGCTGCATTGATGGGTACTGGTAGGCTGAATTGATGGGTGCTGGTAGGCTGCATTGATGGGCACTGGTAGGCTGAATTGATGGGCGTTGTTAGACTGCATTGATGGGCACTGGTAGGCTGCATTGATGGGGACTGTAAGCTGCATTGATGGGCACTGTTAGGCTGCATTGATGGGCACTGGTAGGCTGCATTGATGGGCACTGATAGGCTGAATTGATGGGCACTGGTAGGCTGCATTGATGGGCACTGTTAGACTACATTGATGGGCACTGGTAGGCTGAATTGATGAGCGCTGTTAGACTGCATTGATGGGCACTGGTAGGCTGCATTGATGGGGACTGGTAGGCTGCATTGATGGGCACTGGTAGGCTAAATTGATGGGCACTGGTAGGCTGCATTGATGGGCACTGGTAGGCTGAATTGATGAGCGCTGTTAGACTGCATTGATGGGCACTGGTAGGCTGCATTGATGGGGACTGGTAGGCTGCATTGATGGGCACTGGTAGGCTAAATTGATGGGCACTGTTAGACTGCATTGATGGGCACTGGTAGGCTGAATTGATGAGCGCTGTTAGACTGCATTGATGGGCACTGGTAGGCTGCATTGATGGGGACTGGTAGGCTGCATTGATGGGCACTGGTAGGCTGAATTGATGGGCACTGGTAGGCTGCATTGATGGGCACTGGTGAGGCTGCCTTGATGGGTGCTTCATTAAAAAAGTGGGGTATACATGGGCAAGGTAAAGGGTGGCTAAGGGGTGGAGCCAGGGAGGCGGCAAAATTAGGGTTCACCTAAGGAGTCAAAAATCCTTCCACCAACACTGTTTACATGTACACATAGGTGTGTGCATCCTATCCTATTATGGTGTGAACCCAAAGCTCAAACACACATGCCTTTCTCTGCAGCCTCAGCTGCACTGGACAGTGAATTAATGGGAAGTGCTCTGTGCTGAGTGGCTTCCTGTTCATTCTTAAACTGAAGCGTAGTAGACACAGTTTACTATGCTTCAGCTATGAATGAACACAATGAGTGAGTGTGTTCACTGTGTTCATTTAGAGAAGGAAGGGGCCAGTAAATGACATATTGACTAGCCCTTTCCTCCGCTCTCTATCCTGAAACAGCAGCAGCCGAGGGAAGAGGAGGGAAGCCAGCAGCACTGCGGGGGGGGGGGGCTGGGGAAAGCCTGGGCAATAGGGTGAGTCGGCACCACACAGAGTGATTAGAATGTGCCCAGTCACACCTGGCACACCCATTGTGCACACCTATGCATGTAAGAAGGGTGGACTTTTAAGCACCACACCACTGCTAAGAGGTCCATATACAACTTTATTCCATTAAAGGTCAGGAGTACAATTCAAGAAATAGCCAACACGTTTTGGGGGGTCTTCGTCCCCCCTTCATCAAGGCCTGACTGTCAACCAAGTGAACAAACCAGAAGTGAACTGGACCTACAATGGTATTTATTCCAGTGTGAGCTGAAAGCACAGTACTAATCAGCGGCTTGTTAAATTTCAACCCTTCTTACATTACACTACAAGCCATGGAGACAGTGGAGATCCTCTGGGGTGTAGAAACTGCCTGCCCAGGAACCAGATCATTTTCTTTATTGTACATCACGGGGCACAGAGCAGCCATAGTAATTACTATGTGGGTTATATGCTACCTTCAGGTGAATGGACACTGGTACTCTCAAAGACAGGAAGTCCTCCTCTATATAACCACTCCCATACAGGGAGTACTTTTGTTTTTTCGCCAGTGTCTAAGGTGTTGGTCATGGTTAATGAAGTGCTAAGAAAAGCTCCGCAGGGGATCCTGGACAGGGTCAAGGGGCTATACTATCGGATCCACTCAAAGCGCCAAAGAAAGGCCAAATGAATGGTACCCGAGCCTCGAGGAAGAAGAACAAGGTTTTCTGCCTGTAATGCTTCTCTTTTGAGGGCTGGACCCTGGGATCCAGTGCCTTGGTCACATAACAATACCAAAGGTTGCTCTGTCAGGGAGCTGTACAGGTCCAAGGGAGTGGACCCTATGTGTAAAGGGAACCCGGTCCTTGAAGATTTGTTTTGACACAGCCCACCATGATGGGTGAAGATTGGGTCTGGCTGTGATTTCCAGCAATATCCTAAGGTGGGAATGATAAGTTAAAGAAGATCCTAAAGGAACACATATGCTTCACTTTTTGACTTCTTTTTTGAGTAGATGATGTCTTGCCTGTTTTTTACCACTAGAGGGTATAAAAGTAACATACCTGGGGTCAACATGACCATGCTCCCCCAGATTGTGCTCAGTGTCAACATCACTTGTGGACAGCATTTGCTCCTACTCCGCTCCTGTCACAACTACCAGAAGGGGTTTGGGGGATCCCCGCCTCCTGCACAGCACAGGGCGTCCCCCTGATGATCCATATTCCCAATATCAGGGCCACGGCACCTGCGGGAATTATCCTTTTTTTTTTCAAAAGGGGAGGAGGCGTCCTACGTCACGGGGGTGTTGCTGGTGGCCGGCGTGCACGTGTATTCCGGTGTGCTCATTTTACACGGCGCGTGGCTGACTGCCTTAAAAGTTTTCACTCTGTAATGAGTCTCGTGGCAGATGGAGGGACACAGAAGCATATCTGGGCATTAGGCATCAGCTTCGAGTTCGAGTCAAACTCATGTTCGACTCGAACATCGGCTGTTCGCCAGTTCGCCGAACAATTTGGGGTGTTCGCGGCAAATTCAAAAGCTGCGGAGCACCCTTTAAAAGTCTATGAGAGAAATCAAAAGTGCTAATTTTAAAGGCTTATATGTATGGTATTGTCATAAAAAGTGTTTGGGGATCTGGGTCCTGCCCCAGGGGACATGGATCAATGCAAAAAAAAGTTTTAAAAACGGCCGTTTTTTCGGGAGCAGTGATTTTAATAATGCTTAAAGTGAAACAATAAAAGTGTAATATTCCTTTAAATGTCATACCTGGGGGGTGTCTATAGTATGCCTGTAAAGGGGCGCATGTTTCCCGTGTTTAGAACATTTTGACAGCAAAATGACATTTCAAAGGAAAAAAGTCATTTAACCACTTGCCGACCGCCTACCTCATATATACTGCGGCAGAATGGCACGGGCAGGCAGAATCACGTACCCGTACGTGATCTGCCTCCCGCGGGCGGGGGGTCCGATCGGACCCCCCCCGGTGCCAGCGGCGGTCGGCATTTGACTGGGAGCGTCGGGAGGTGAGGGGGAGACCCCCCTCGCGATCGCTCCCAGCCAATGGGAATCCTCCTCTGCCTGTGTGTAGTTTCACACAGGCAGAGGATGTGATGTCATCTCTCCTCGGTCTGGCAGTTTCCGTTCCAGCGCCGAGGAGAGAAGACAAGTGAGTGCACAACACACACACACAGTAGAACATGCCAGGCATACTTTACACCCCCGATCCCCCCCGATCCCCCCCCAATCACCCCCCCCCCCCCCCCGTCACAAACTGACATTAGCAGTATTTTTTTTTTTTTTTTTTTCTGATTACTGCATAGTGTCAGTTTGTGACAGTTACAGTGTTAGGGCAGTTAGTATTACCCCCCTGTAGGTCTAGGGTACCCCCCCTAATAAAGTTTTAACCCCTTGAGCACCCCCCCTCACCAGTGTCGCTAAGCGATCATTTTTCTGATCGCTGTATTAGTGTCGCTGGTGACGCTAGTTAGGGACGTAAATATTTAGGTTCGCCGTCAGTGTTTTATAGTGACAGGGACCCCCCATATACTACCTAATAAATGTTTTAACCCCTTGATTGCCCCCTAGTTAACCCTTTCACCACTGATCACCGTATAACCGTTACGGGTGACGCTGGTTAGTTCGTTTATTTTTTATAGTGTCAGGGCACCCGCCGTTTATTACCGAATAAAGGTTTAGCCCCCTGATCGCCCGCCGGTGATATGCGTCGCCCCAGGCAGCGTCAGATTAGCGCCAGTACCGCTAACACCCACGCACGCACGTACACCTCCCTTAGTGGTATAGTATCTGAACGCATCAATATCTGATCCGATCAGATCTATACTAGCGTCCCCAGTAGTTTAGGGTTCCCAAACACGCAGTGTTAGCGGGATCAGCCCAGATACCCGCTAGCACCTGCGTTTTGCCCCTCCGCCCGGCCCAGCCCACCCAAGTGCAGTATCGATCGATCACTGTCACTTACAAAACACTAAACGCATAACTGCAGCGTTCGCAGAGTCAGGCCTGATCCCTGCGATCGCTAACAGTTTTTTTGGTAGCGTTTTGGTGAACTGGCAAGCACCAGCCCCAGGCAGCGTCAGGTTAGTGCCAGTAGCGCTAACACCCACGCACGCACCGTACACCTCCCTTAGTGGTATAATATCTGAACGGATCAATATCTGATCCGATCAGATCTATACTAGCGTCCCCAGCAGTTTAGGGTTCCCAAACACGCAGCGTTAGCAGGATCAGCCCAGATACCTGCTAGCACCTGCGTTTTTCCCGTCCGCCCGGCCCAGCCCAGCCCACCCAAGTGCAGTATCGATCGATCACTGTCACTTACAAAACACTAAATGCATAACTGCAGCGTTCGCAGAGTCAGGCCTGATCCCTGCGATCGCTAACAGTTTTTTTGGTAGCGTTTTGGTGAACTGGCAAGCACCAGCCCCAGGCAGCGTCAGATTAGCGCCAGTACCGCTAACACCCACGCACGCAGCATACGCCTCCCTTAGTGGTATAGTATCTGATCGGATCAATATCTGATCCGATCAGATCTATACTAGCGTCCCCAGCAGTTTAGGGTTCCCAAACACGCAGTGTTAGCGGGATCAGCCCAGATACCTGCTAGCACCTGCGTTTTGCCCCTCCGCCCGGCCCAGCCCAGCCCACCCAAGTGCAGTATCGATCGATCACTGTCACTTACAGAACACTAAACACATAACTGCAGCGTTCGCAGAGTCAGGCCTGATCCCTGCGATCGCAAACAGTTTTTTTGGTAGTGTTTTGGTGAACTGGCAAGCACCAGCGGCGTAGTACACCCCGGTCGTAGTCAAACCAACACTGCAGTAACACGTGGTGACGTGGCGAGTCCCATAAGTGCAGTTCAAGCTGGTGAGGTGGCAAGCACAAGTAGTGTCCCGATGCCACCGCTCCCATCTCTATGACCTAAGAAACCGGAAGCTACGAGCATTTTATGACTTAGATTTCGCCGGATGTAAACAGCGCCATTGGGAAATTGGGAAAGCATTTTATCACACCGATCTTGGTGTGGTCAGATGCTTTGAGGGCAGAGGAGAAATCTAGGGTCTAATAGACCCCAATTTTTGCAAAAAAGAGTACCTGTCACTACCTATTGCTATCATAGGGGATATTTACATTCCCTGAGATAACAATAAAAATGATTTAAAAAAAAAAAAAATGAAAGAAACAGTTTAAAAATAAGATAAAAAAATAATAATAATAAAGAAAAAAAAAAAAAAAAAAAAAAAAAGCACCCCTGTCCCCCCTGCTCTCGCGCTAAGGCGAACGCAAGCGTCGGTCTGGCGTCAAATGTAAACAGCAATTGCACCATGCATGTGAGGTATCGCCGCGAAGGTCAGATTGAGGGCAGTAAGTTTAGCAGTAGACCTCCTCTGTAAATCTAAAGTGGTAACCTGTAAAGGCTTTTAAAGGCTTTTAAAAATGTATTTAGTTTGTCGCCACTGCACGTTTGTGCACAATTTTAAAGCATGTCATGTTTGGTATCCATGTACTCGGCCTAAGATCATCTTTTTTATTTCATCAAACATTTGGGCAATATAGTGTGTTTTAGTGCATTAAAATGTAAAAAAGTGTGTTTTTTCCCCAAAAAATGCGTCTGAAAAATCGCTGCGCAAATACTGTGTGAAAAAAAAAAATGAAACACCCACCATTTTAATCTGTAGGGCATTTGCTTTAAAAAAAATATATAATGTTTGGGGGTTCAAAGTAATTTTCTTGCAAAAAAAAATTATTTTTTTATGTAAACAATAAGTGTCAGAAAGGGCTTTGTCTTCAAGTGGTTAGAAGAGTGGGTGATGTGTGACATAAGCTTCTAAATGTTGTGCATAAAATGCCAGGACAGTTCAAAACCCCCCCAAATGACCCCATTTTGGAAAGTAGACACCCCAAGCTATTTGCTGAGAGTCATGTTGAGTCCATGGAATAATTTATATTGTGACACAAGTTGCGGGAAAGAGACAATTTTTTATTTTTTTAATTTTTTTTTGCGCAAAGTTGTCACTAAATGATATATTGCTCAAACATGCCATGGGAATATGTGAAATTACACCCCAAAATACATTCTGTTGCTTCTCCTGAGTACGGGGATACCACATGTGTGGGACTTTTTGGGAGCCTAGCCGCGTACGGGACCCCGAAAACCAAGCACCGCCTTCAGGCTTTCTAAGGCCGTAAATTTTTGATTTCACTCTTCACTGCCTATCACAGTTTCGGAGGCCATGGAATGCCCAGGTGGCACAAAACCCCCCCAAATGACCCCATTTTGGAAAGTAGACACCCCAAGCTATTTGATGAGAGGTATAGTGAGTATTTAGCAGACCTCACTTTTTGTCACAAAGTTTTGAAAATTGAAAAAAGAAAAAAAAAAAATTTTTCTCGTCTTTCTTTATTTTCAAAAACAAATGAGAGCTGCAAAATACTCACCATGCCTCTCAGCAAATAGCTTGGGGTGTCTACTTTCCAAAATGGGGTCATTTTGGGGGGGGTTTGTGCCACCTGGGCATTCCATGGCCTCCGAAACTGTGATAGGCAGTGAGGAGTAAAATCAAAAATGTACGCCCTTAGAAATCCTGAAGGCGGTGCTTGGTTTTCGGGGTCCCGTACGCGGCTAGGCTCCCAAAAAGTCCCACACATGTGGTATCCCCGTACTCAGGAGAAGCAGCTAAATGTATTTTGTGGTGCAATTCCACATATGCCCATGGCCTGTGTGAGCAATATATCATTTAGTGACAACTTTGTGCAAAAAAAAAAAAAAATTTGTCACTTTCCCGCAACTTGTGTCAAAATATAAAACATTCCATGGACTCAACATGCCTCAAAGCAAATAGCTTGGGGTGTCTACTTTCCAAAATGGGGTCATTTGGGGGGGTTTTATGTCATCTGGGCATTTTATGGCCTTCAAAACTGTGATAGGTAGTGAGGAGTAAAATCAAAAATGTACGCCCTTAGAAATCCTGAAGGCGGTGCTTGGTTTTCGGGGCCCCGTACGCGGCTAGGCTCCCAAAAAGTCCCACACATGTGGTATCCCCGTACTCAGGAGAAGCAGCTAAATGTATTTTGGGGTGCAATTCCACATATGCCCATGGCCTGTGTGAGCAATATATCATTTAGTGACAACTTTTTGTAAGTTTTTTTTTTTTTTTGTCATTATTCAATCACTTGGGACAAAAAAAATGAATATTCAATGGGCTCAACATGCCTCTCAGCAAATTCCTTGGGGTGTCTACTTTCCAAAATGGGGTCATTTGTGGGGGTTTTGTACTGCCCTGCCATTTTAGCACCTCAAGAAACGACATAGGCAGTCATAAATTAAAGGCTGTGTAAATTCCAGAAAATGTACCCTAGTTTGTAGACGCTATAACTTTTGCGCAAACCAATAAATATACACTTATTGACATTTTTTTTTACCAAAGATATGTGGCCGAATACATTTTAGCCTAAATGTATGACTAAAATTGAGTTTATTGGATTTTTTTATAACAAAAAGTAGAAAATATCATTTTTTTTCAAAATTTTCGGTCTTTTTCCATTTATAGCGCAAAAAATAAAAACGGCAGAGGTGATCAAATACCATCAAAAGAAAGCTCTATTTGTGGGAAGAAAAGGACGCAAATTTCGTTTGGGTACAGCATTGCATGACCGCGCAATTAGCAGTTAAAGCGACGCAGTGCCGAATTGTAAAAAGTGCTCTGGTCAGGAAGGGGGTAAAACCTTCCGGGGCTGAAGTGGTTAAAACTACTCGCGGCTATTAATGAATTGCCGGTCCGACAATACACATAAAAGTTTATTGATTAAAACGGCATGGGAGTTCCCCATAGGGGAACCCCGAACCAAAAAAAAAAAAATTGACATGGGGTCCCCCTTAATTCCATACCAGGCCCTTCAGGTCCGGTATGGATATTAAGCCAACCCTGGCCAAATTTTTTTTTTTTTAAATGTCATGGGGTCCCCCTCAAAATCTATACCAGACCCTCCAGGTCTGGTATGGATTTTAAGGGGAACCCCGCGCCAAGATTTAAAAAAAAAATGGCGTGGGGTCCCCCCAAAAATCCATACCAGACCATTATCCGAGCACGCAACCAGGCAGGCCGCAGGAAAAGAGGGGGGATGAGAGAGCGCCCCCCCTCCTGAATCGTACCAGGCCACATGCCCTCAACATTGGGAGGGTGCTTTGGGGTAGCCCCCCAAAACACCTTGTCCCAATGTTGATGGGGACAAGGGCCTCATCCCCACAACCCTTGTCCGGTGGTTGTGGGGGTCTTTGGGTGGGGGGACTTATCAGAATCTGGAAGCCCCCTTTAACAAGGGGACCCCCAGATCCCGGCCCTCCCCCCTGTGTGAAATGGTAAGGGGATACTTGTACCCCTACCATTTCACAAAAAAACTGTCAAAAATGTTAAAAATGACAAGAGACAGTTTTTGACAATTCCTTTATTTAAATGCTTCTTCTTTCTTCTATCTTCTATCTTCCTTCGGTTTCTTCCTCCATCTTCTTCTTCTTCTGGTTCTTCTGGTTCTTCCTCTGGTGTTTTCGTCCGGCATCTTCCTCCGCGGCGTCTTCTTACCTTCTTCTCCTCGGGCCACTCCGCATCCATGATGGCATGGAGGGAGGCTCCCGCTGTGTGACGCTTCTCCTCTTCTGACTGTTCTTAAATAACAGGGGCAGGGCCACTCAATGACCCCACCCCCCTCGGACGCACGGGGACTTGACAGGGACTTCACTGTGGCATTCCCCGTGATGTCCGAGGGGGGCGGGGTCACCCGTTACGTAACCCGGCCCCCTTCTGACATCACGGGGCATGCCTCAGGGAAGTCCTGTCAAGTCCCGTGAGTAAGAGGGGGGCAGGGTCATTGGCTTGCCCCGCCCCCCGTTTCTTAAGAACCATCAAAAGAGGAGAAGCGTCACACAGCGGGAGCCTCCCTCCATGCCATCATGGATGCGGAGCGGCCCGAGGAGAAGAAGATTAGAAGACGCCGCGGAGGAAGATGCCGGACGAAAACACCAGAGGAAGAACCAGAAGAACCAGAAGAAGAAGAAGATGGAGGAAGAAACGGAAAGAAGATAGAAGATGGAAGATAGAAGAAAGAAGAGGCATTTAAATAAAGGATTTGTCAAAAACTGTCTTTTGTCATTTTTAACATTTTTGACACTTTTTTTGTGAAATGGTAGGGTACCCCCTTACCATTTCACACAGGGGGGAGGGCCGGGATCTGGGGGTCCCCTTGTTTCCAGATTCCGATAAACCCCCCGCCCGCAGACCCCCACAACCACCGGGCAAGGGTTGTGGGGATGAGGCCCTTGTCTCCATCAACATGGGGACAAGGTGCTTTGGGGGGTTACCCCAAAGCACCCTCCCAATGTTGAGGGCATGTGGCCTGGTACGGTTCAGGGGGGCACTCTCTAGTCCCCCCCTCTTTTCCTGCGGCCTGCCAGGTTTCATGCTAAGATAAGGGTCTGGTATGGATTTTTGGGGGGACCCCACGCCATTTTTAAAAAAAAATTTGGCCGGGGTTCCCCTTAATATCCATACCAGACCTGAAGGGTCTGGTATAGATTTTGAGGGGGACCCCACACCATTTTTTTTTTAATTTTGGCCGGGGTTCCCCTTAATATCCATACCAGACCTGAAGGGCCTGGTATGGAATTTAGAGGGACCCCCACGTCATCTTTTTTTGAATTTTGGTTCGGGGTTCCCCTGTGGGGAATTCCCATGCCATTTTTATCAATGAACTTCTATGTGTATTGTCAGACCAGAAATTCATTAATAGCCGTGAGTAGTTTTAAATTACTTTTTGTCCTTTGAAATGTCATTTTGCTGTCAGACTATTCTAAACACGGGAAACATGCGCCCCTTTACAGGCATACTATAGACACCCCCCAGGTACATAATTTAAAGGGATATTACACTTTTATTGTTTCACTTTAAGCATTATTAAAAATCACTGCTCTCGAAAAAACGGCTGTTTTGAAAACTTTTTTTTGCATTGATCCATGTCCCCTGGGGCAGGACCCGGGTCCCCAAACACTTTTTATGACAATAACTTGCATATTAGCCTTTAAAATTAGCACTTTTGATTATTCATGTTCGTGTCCCATAGACTTTAACAGTGTCCGCGTGTTCAAACAAATTTTTTGCCTGTTCGCAAGTTCTGGTGCGAATCGAACAGGGGGGTGTTCGGCTCATCCCTACTGGGCATGTAAGAGCTGTATGGGTGTTGGATACAGGCATTCTCAAGGCACATATACTCAGCATCAGGCTGAGCAGTGATAGTGACATATACTGTAATTTATTGCTGGACTAAAGATCAGAAGTAGATGTATTTGTGTTACTAACGCTGCTTTTCTGCTTAGGACTATGTCTTCCCGAAAAAGGGGTGCAAAAACAGCAGGGAGGAGCGCAATGGTGCCACAGTCAGGATCCGAGGGTCCTAGTCACGCTTTGACAGTACTATCCTCCTCTGAAAGATCTGAAACAGCTGACCAAGCTGAGCCATTGAGCTTGTCAGGCATTGTAGCTACTTCCAACATTTCAGCCTCTGGATAGGTCACCAAAGACGATTTGGTTTCAGCATTAGCTGGTTTGGAAGGGAAGATGGCTAGTATGTTCGCATCTTCCTCCCAGGTCCCCTTCTCCTGCCCCTGGCCTTTCAGTAGGGGATCAGGAGTGGGCAGAGGATGCTGAATTACCTTTGGGGGATCAGGTAGAAGGTCATGAAGATGGCTTCTCCTTTGAGGATTCAGCCTTAGAAGAGCCCTTCTCAGTCTCACAATCTCAAACATTGCTAGTTCAATCCCTTACGGTGCTGATCCATTTTGGATATAAGTTGCCCCTAGCAGAGACGACTGAAGTCCCCTTTTCCTTGTTTTATATATATATATATTTTATTTTTATTTTATTTTTTTTTGGGGGGGGGGGGGGTGTTACAGTATTTTTTAGCAAATAATGCAGATTTTTAACATGTGCATTTTTTTTATAAAAAGCCCCATGAGCTCCTTCTGGTGGGGGTTGGTACATTTTATAATAATTAGTAAATGGACTACTGGGGAGTTTCAAAGCACAAATAAAAAAGGCAAAATATGTCAAGAAACAAAAAATTATATTATGGGGGCTTGTTCCAGCCATGGAGTATTTCTGCTTTCAAAAAAAAAAATAAGCCCCCCCATAATATAATTTATAATTTACATATAATAATAACAGTGTATATATATACATTTTTTGTATTTTCTATTTGTGTTTTTTCATATATATATACATATATATATATATATATATATATACATACATATATATATATATATATATATATATATATATATATATATATATATATATATATATATATACCTACACAGCATTTGCTGGCACACTGCCAATCAGCTTGGCTCCTGGGCTTTCCATTACACAGCAGGGAATATTAGAGAGAAGAATGCTGCAAAGGGGCTGAGGAGACCGTCAGATTTTGCAGAGTGCAGCCAATGATGGTGCTGGCTCACAGACAGAGGTCCTTCTCCAGGACACCACCTGTAGAGATTGCCATTTCCAGAGGAAGATATACCAGATGCATCTTCTCCTGCAAAGGACAAGGTAAAGGGTCCTACTTCATCTCCCCACATGTAAAAACAAATGGATCTAGTAGAACAATGCACTGACTGCATGGAGATAAACATGGGGGATTATGTCAGGGCACATAACAAGCTATTTAGGGTTGCCACCCGTCTGGGATTCACCTGGATAGTTTGGATTTTGAATCATGTGTCCGGGTTTCATACTGCCTTAAACCTGGACACATTATGCAGACCAGACTATGTCTCCCCAAGTAAACAAGCATAGGCATGCACCCTAATCACCCCATGCAGTGCATATCCCCCCTGCTGCCTGCTCCCCCCATGTCCCCCCTCCGCAGTGCTGCCAGCTTCCCTCCTCTACTCTCCTGTCAGCTGCTAAAGGGGATGTTTCAGGATGGAGAGCAGGGAAGGAGCCAAAAAATATGTAATTTACTGTTGCTTTCCTTTCAAGAATGAACACAGTGAGTGATCGTTACTGATCCCTCTTATATGCATTCATAACTGAAGTATAGTAAATTGTATTGTGAATGAACAGGAAGCCTCTCAGCACCCAGCACTTCCCATTCATTCACTATCCAGTGCAGCTGAGGCTGCAGAGAAAGGGACTGGGGATTCTCTGTCCTCAATCCCTTTCTCTCAAAAGTGAGACATCAGGAGTCTGTTTAGACCACAGATATTTCACCAAAGACCTCCTAAAAAATGTAAAGAATGCTCTGCAGACTCTGATATAAAGGGGGCTTTAAGAATCCTGATTTAAGGGAGAATGCTGATGTAAGTGTGGGATTTGGTGAGCAAAACCCTCCATACATCAGCATTCCCCCTTAGAAAAAATAAAATTACTGTACACTGCTAAAGTGTCCAGGTTTAGGTGGCAACCCTAGAGCTGGATTATGCTTACCAGGCACAAGCTCAGGAAATAAGAGAGCTCAGGGATAACATTAATGATCTGGAGGATAAATCAAGAAAAATCATTAATTTCAGGGTCATACCGGAGGAGATACCCAACACTGAACTGATTAGTTCTATGAAACCATTCTACCTCTGAGATCTCCCCAGAAACTTATCGTTGATGGGGCACACAGAATTGTTAAGCCTGAACATATCCCACCTGCAGTCCCTCAGACATAGACTGGCTGGAGAACATTTATTCCACATAAAAGATCAATTCCTGCCCACCTCTAGGAAAACTGGTCCACTCCCCGAGCCATAGAAACATCTCTCTATATTCAGATATTTCTGCATCTACCACTCAGAAACAGAAACCATTCAAATGTGTAACAGATGATCTCTGGGAGCAGAAGACTTCCTACAAATGGGACTATCCAACTAAGCTGCTTATCTCTTATACAAATAAAGTTCTACCCATCATGACTCCAAATGATGGCATCTTCTGCCTCCGTGTATGGGGTCAGGAAAAGCTCCATCCAGCCTCCTACATTTCTAGTGATTGGTCTGAAGTCCCCAAAACTTAAAGCTACTCACCCTCCCGTCTTATGTTTCTCACTCACCGGTCAGATGCCTTTCTGATAACAGGTTGGGAGATTGGGATACCTCTTCCTCAGGTGTTATTTATTCTCCCCGTCAGAAGGAGGACACCATCCACACGCCCATTGTGTGTTTTATTAGTTCATTGTTCATTATTTATTACTGTATCATGATGTTCTGCATTGTTTGTTCAAACCTTTCCCCTCTCATCACTGATTTACTGATATTTACTCTCTTTGTTCTTTATGTCCTTTATAAGAATATTAACTTAATATATTCTTCTTTATATATGGAGTCCATGAAGATCCTTTAACCACCTCAATACTGGGCACTTTCACCCCCTTCCTGCCCAAGCCATTTTTCAGCTTTCAGCGCTGTCGCACTTTGAATGACAATTGCGTGGTCATGCAACACTGCACCCTAATGAAATTTTTATCATTTTTTCCCCACAAATAGAGTTTTCTTTTGGTGGTATTTGATCACCTCTGCGTTTTTTTATTTATTGCGCTATAAACAAAAGAAGAAGGACAAGTTTGAAAAAACACAATATTTTTTACTTTTTGCTATAATAAATATCCAATTTTTATTTTTTTTAAACTAATTTTTTCCTCAGTTTAGGCCGATATGTATATTTCTACATACTTTTGGTAAAAAAAATCGCAATAAGCGTATATTGATTGGTTTGCGCAAAAGTTATAGCGTCTACAAAATAGGGGATAGATTTATAGCATTTAAAAAAAAATTTTTTTTTTTACTAGTAATGGCGGCGATCTGCGATTTTTATTGTGACTGCGATTATGCGGCAGACATATCGGACACTTTTGACACATTTTTGGGACCATTCACATTTATACAGCGATTCGTGCTATAAAAATGCATTGATTACTGTGTAAATGTGACTGGCAGGGAAAGGGTTAACACTAGGGGGTGATCGAGGGGTTAATGTGTGTCCTAGGGGAGTGATTCTAACTGTGGGGGAAGGGGGCTGACTGGGGGAGGTGACCAATCGGTGTCCCTATGTACAAGGGACACACATCGGTCTCCTCTCCTCTCTGACAGGACGTGGATCTGTGTGTTTACACACACAGATCCACGGTCCTGTTCTGTTACCCGGCAATCGCGGGTGCCCGGCGGACATCGCGGCCACCAGGCACGCGCATCAGGTCCCCACAGCTGCCTCGTCCCGCCGTCATATGACAGTGGGCAGGCAGCTAATGGTTAAGCATTACAGACATTACCCACAATGGTTAACATAACATCTATAAATGCTAAGGGACATGAGGCAAAACTTTTATTGTAGATTATTATTAATACTTCTGCCCCTGTTAGGGAGATTCCCCTCTCTATTTGTTCTGTTTACTGTTATCATCAAAAGTGAGAGTAAAAGAAAATCCCAAATTGTGTGTTGTCCCCAGAACAGTAATAGAGGGAAAATCTTCCAATGGGGACACTCATTCTGGTGACCTGGGGGCCCCTATGGATTCCCCTAACTCACTTTGGAGGGGTTTCCTCTCACTTCTTGTTCTGGCTATGGGACAGGAAGTAAAGGTAAATTTCCCCAATGGGACACAGATGGCAGGAAAACTGACAGGGGCTATAACGTCCCTATCCAAAATGAAATGTAGCGCAAACCCCAAGTTGGCCCCACTGTTTGCCCCAGATTCTACTCCCTAGTGGGTGCACGGCAGCCAGGCACACAGCACTTTCTCAGTCTCTCCCCACAATAACCAGACAGAGGTTTCTTTTTTGGGTTTAAGAACTGGAATGGGTGTAGCGGGTGTCGCATTTCTTCCTCAGCCCTGCCAAGAAGGCCGCCACGATGTACACAGACTTTCCAGACCTGAAAGAGGGAGAGAGCTGCCTGTCAGTGTCTGCCTGGGCAGAGGGAGAGAGCTGCCTGTCAGTGTCTGCATGGGCTTTTCACCCCTCTACTCTCACACACACATAGGCTATTCTGTTCCTCCCCTGTGTTCCTATTGGCAGGAGGAAAGAAGCCAATGAAAGGAGCAGTTACAGGAACCAATTAATGGGGCTTTAACAAGCAGCAGCTACAAAGGACTCTGGAACATGAAGTCTCATCACAGAGCGGCCTCACTGACTTTTAAAGAGGCAGGACTGCAAATCCCAGCATGCTCTGCTGGCAGGAAAGGAGAGACTCCATTTTGATTCCTGAAGAGATTTCTCAGTCACCATGAGGCAGTGAAAGAGATCAGACCTGAAGAAGAGATGCTGTCTCTCCAGGGCCACTGATAGAAATCATGGGGCCCCGTACAGCCTAACTGATGGGGTCCTCTTTACCCCCATCCTCAACCCTACCCCTGGCTCTGCCCCAGACCCAGCTTGCACATGTGCAGTAGGAAACCGGCTGTGAAGCCTAAAGGATCCATTGCCGGTTTCTCTTAGTTACAATGGCGGCTCCTGCACCTGATCTGATGGATGGATCGGCCTCAGAGTGCCGACATTGCAGGCTCCCTGGACAGGTAAGTGTACTTATTATAAGTCAGCAGCCACAGTGTTTGTAGAGTGTTTGTAGAGTGTTTGTAGACTGTAGAATGTTTGTACAGTGTTTGTAGAATGTTTGTACAGCATTTGTACAGTGTTTGTAGAATGTTTGTACAGCGTTTGTACAGTGTTTGTAGAGTATTTGTACAGTGTTTGTAGAGTGTTTGTACAGTGTTTGTAGAGTATTTGTACAGTGTTTGTAGAGTATTTGTACAGTGTTTGTAGAGTATTTGTACAGTGTTTGTACAGTGTTTGTAGAGTGTTTGTACAGTGTTTGTAGAGTGTTTGTAGAGTGTTTGTACAGTGTTTGTAGACTGTTTGTAGAATGTTTGTAGAATGTTTGTACAGCGTTTGTACAGCGTTTGTACAGTGTTTGTAGAGTATTTGTACAGCGTTTGTAGAGTGTTTGTACAGTGTTTGTAGAGTGTTTGTACAGTGTTTGTAGAGAGTTTGTAGAGTGTTTGTACAGTGTTTGTACAGTGTTTGTAGAGAGTTTGTAGAGTGTTTGTACAGTGTTTGTAGAATGTTTGTACAGCGTTTGTAGAGTGTTTGTAGAGTGTTTGTACAGTGTTTGTACAGTGTTTGTACAGTGTTTGTAGAGTGTTTGTACAGCGTTTGTACAGTGTTTGTACAGTGTTTGTAGAGTGTTTGTACAGTGTTTGTACAGTGTTTGTAGACTGTTTGTACAGTGTTTGTAGAGTGTTTGTAGACTGTTTGTACAGCGTTTGTAGAGTGTTTGTAGACTGTTTGTAGACTGTTTGTAGAGTGTTTGTACAGTGTTTGTAGAGTGTTTGTACAGCATTTGTAGAGTGTTTGTACAGTGTTTGTAGAGTGTTTGTAGAGTGTTTGTAGAGTGTTTGTAGAGTGTTTGTAGAGTGTTTGTAGAGTGTTTGTACAGTGTTTGTACAGTGTTTGTAGAGTGTTTGTAGAGTGTTTGTAGAGTGTTTGTAGAGTGTTTGTACAGCGTTTGTAGACTGTTTGTAGACTGTTTGTACAGCGTTTGTAGAGTGTTTGTAGAGTGTTTGTAGAGTGTTTGTAGACTGTTTGTAGACTGTTTGTAGAGTGTTTGTACAGTGTTTGTAGAGTGTTTGTAGAGTGTTTGTAGAGTGTTTGTAGAGTGTTTGTAGAGTGTTTGTAGAATGTTTGTAGAGTGTTTGTAGACTGTTTGTAGAATGTTTGTAGAGTGTTTGTAGACTGTTTGTAGAGTGTTTGTACAGTGTTTGTAGAGTGTTTGTAGAGTGTTTGTAGCTGCTGACTTATAAAATAAAAATTGAGTCTGAAACGCCACTTTAATATTCAGTGAAAGGGCTGAGGTGGGTGGGAAGGGGTTAATGATGTCAAGAGTTTCCCATGTCTTACTTTGTAAACATACACTGTTTATTCATATGCATTATATTAGAGCATGCAGCATAGTCAATATCACTGCCAGAAGATACAGTATGTAGGCTCACACGAGTGTTTTGCTACATGACGGGGTCTCTCAAAAAAATCATCATTTATTTAGGACCCCTCCCCCATGCCACAATGCTGCAGTAGAGTTAAAAAAAACATAAACCTGTGGGCAAAACAAATTAATTTGCTTACAAAAAATGTACTAAACCTGCAGCTTATATGTGCTCCTCCACCCCTGATATATCCCGTTCCTTCTGCTCCCTGTCAGCTTCCCCTCCCTTCTGCCACTGCCGCCGCCGCCTCTCTCGTTCTCGGCTGCTGAGCGTGGAGCTGAGTGAAGGAAGATCTCTCTGCCAGGGAAGGTAATAGGCATCCGGGACTTCACCTGTCAGCAGCCAGAAAACATGCAGATCCAGCGCCGGGCGTAGAATAGACGTGTCCAAAATTAAAACAAATGTCCCTCGACTGCTCCTCCTCCACCATCAGAGGAGGGCCCTGGAAATCATACTAACCAATTAAGGACCGAGTCTTTTTCTGAGATTTGGTGTTTACAAGTTAAAAACATTTTTTTTTCTAGAAAAATACTTAGAACCCCCAAACATTATATATTTTTTTCTAACACCCTAGAGAATAAAATGGCGGTCGTTGCAATACTTTCTGTCACACCGTATTTGCGCAGCGGTCTTACAAGCGCACTTTGTTTGGTAAAAATTCACTTTTTTGAATAAAAAAAATAAGACAACAGTAAAGTTAGCCCAATTTTTTTTATATTGTGAAAGATGATGTTACACCAAGTAAATTGATAACACACTTCAAAATTGCGCCCGCTAGTGGAATGGCGACAAACTTTTACCCTTAAAAATCTCCATAGGCGACGTTTAAAAAATTCTACAAGTTACATGTTTTGAGTTATATGCAGCAATACCTCACATGTGTAGTTTGAATACTGTTTTCATATGCGGGTGCTACTCGCGTATGCGTTCAATTCTGCACGCAACCTCAGCGGGACGGGGCGCGTTTAAAACATTTTTTTCATTATTTTACCTTTTATTTTTAATTTTTTACACTGTTCTTTAAAATAAATTGGGTCACTTTTATTCCTATTACAAGTAAGGTAAACATCCCTTGTAATAGAAAAAAGCGTGACAGGTCCTTTTAACCACTTGCTTACCCCCCTCCTGCCCAGACCAATTTTCAGCTTTCAGCGCTGTTGCACTTTGAATGACAATTGCGCGGTCATACAACACTGTACCCAAATGAAATTTTCATCATTTTTTTCCCACAAATAGAGCTTTCTTTTGGTGGTATTTGATCACCTCTGGGTTGTTTTTTTTTTGTGCTATAAATGAAAAAAGACCGAAAATTTTGAAAAAAAACAAATTTTTCTTAGTTTATGTGATAAAATTTTGCAAATTATTAATTTTTCCTCAGAAATTTTGGCCACAATTTATACTGCTACATATATTTGGTAAAAATAACCCAAATTAGTGGATATTATTTGGTCTTTGTGAAAGTTAGAGAGTCTACAAGCTGTGGTGCAAATCATAAAAAATTGATCACACCTGATGTACTGGTGGCCTATCTCATTTCTTGCGACCCGAACAAGCTAGGAAAGTACAAATACCCCCCAAATGACCCCTTTTTTGAAAGTAGACATTCCAAGGTATTTAGTAAGATGCATTGTGAGGTTTTTGATGTTGTCATTTTTTTCCCACAATTCTTAGCAAAATTAAGATTTTTTTTTTCCACAAAATTGTCATTGTAATAGGTTATTTCTCTCACATGGCATGTATATACCACAAATGACTCCCCAAAATACATTCTGCTACTCCTCCTGAGTACGGCAATACCAAATGTGTGAGACTTTTACACAGCCTGGCCACATACAAAGGCCCAATATTGAAATAGCACCATCAGGCGTTCTAGGAGCATAAATTACACATCTCATTTCTCAACCACCTATTACACTTTTGAAGGCCCTGGAGCACCAGGACAATGGAAACGCCCACAAAGTGACCCCATTTTGGAAAGCTAACACCCCAACGTATAATCTATGAGGCATGATGAGTCATTTGAACGGTTCATTTTTTTCCAAAAGTTTTTGGAATATGTGGAAAAAAATGAAAACGCATTTTTTTTTAACGCAAAGTTGTGCATTTATAAGATATTTCCAACACATAGCATGTACATAGCAAAAATGACACCCCAAAATACATTCTGCTACTCCTCCTGAGTATGGCGATACCAAATGTGTGAGACTTTTACATAGCCTGGCCACATACAGAGGCCCAATATTGAAGTAGCACCATCAGGCGTTCTAGGAGCATAAATTACACTTCTCATTTCTCAACCACCTATTACACTTTTGAAGGCCCTGGAGCACCAGGACAATGGAAACGCCCACAAAGTGACCCCATTTTGGAAAGCTAACACCCCAACATATAATCTATGAGGTATAATGAGTCTTTTGAACGGTTCATTTTTTTCCAAAAGTTTTTGGAAATGTGGAAAAAAAATGAAAACGCATTTTTTTACGCAAAATTGTGAATTTGTAAGATATTTCCAACACATAGCATGTACATAGCAAAAATGACACCACAAAATACATTCTGATACTCCTCCTGAGTATGGCGATACCACATGTGTGAGACTTTTACACAGCCTGGCCACATACAGAGGCCCAACATGCAAGGAACACCATCAGGTGTTCTAGGGACACATAGCATTCACATACCAAGAATTACACCCCAAAATACATTATGCTGAGCAAAGAGTAAGCAAAAGATTACCTGTGGTTGTAGTAGCGCTGTTGTACACAGGAGGATAGCACTGGTCCAGGCAGCAGACAGGGACTTGGTCAGCAAAAGCAAACGCAATTTTCCAGGCAACAGGCAGGAATACTGTCCATAGTCAGTACAGGCAGCAGGCAGTGATACTGTCCATATATAGTCCAGGGTCAGTGCAGGCTGAGATTGTCAGCAGTGCCAATATATTGGTCCTGGTAGTAGGCAGGTCCATGTGGTGTGGTCAGTTCATGCGACAGGCAGAGGCATGATGGCATAGGTCCTACAGGCAGCAGGCAGAAGTAGGGCCTCGTTCAGGACAGAATGGGGACAGGGGTAGAGGCTTCTCCCACCCAAATCTCTTTGAAGCCTCCGAGTCTCCAGACCCTAATCTAGGAATGAGAAAACAAATGAAATTGTTTTCTTCATCCAGAAAAACAATTCTGGAGCCCCTCACATATGTGAGACCCCTGTGTTTTGAATCCCACTAGTCCACTGGCAGGGTACAAGATCAGTCCAAGAGGCAGGCAAGAGGCATGGTCAAACAGTCCAGGGTCGGTTCCAGATCAGGCAGAGGTATGTACAGAATCAGTAGGCAGAAGCGTGGTCGAATAACAGTTCAGGGTCAGTTCCAGATCAGGCAGAGATATAAACAGAATCGGTAGGCAGAAGCATGGTCGAATAACAAGCCAGGGTCAGTTACAGAGCAAGCAGAGGCATAAGGGGTGTGAAGGTGTGTGAAGGCAGGAAGTGAGGGTTATGTTTACCATACTTCACTAATAATTTAGTGAAGTATGGTAACGGCGGAAACAGTCAACTATGCAGAGGCCTGGTTGGGAAGGACATTGGGGACAATGATAAGTGGTGTCTCTTCTCACCCCTCGTTTGGAGCACACCCGGCATTTTTTTGACGTTTTTGGCCTGTTGGTCTGGGAGGGATTTTATCGGGAAAGTGGCGTTCAGAGAGTCTACTAATTACATTGGATCTAATGTTTTCTGGTGGGCTGTTCGGGTATATAAGGGCAGTGGTGATTTCCTCCTGGTAGCCAAGGAAGGGTTTGCGTCTGTCGGTGGAGTTGCGATAAATTACATAGGTGTTGTGAATGGCCAAATTAAATAAATAAATTGAAACTTTTTTATACCACTGGTATGTTCTTCTGGTGGAAAGGTAGGGCTCGAGCATCTGGTCATTGAAGTCGACACCCCCCATATACATGTTGTATTCATAGATACACGTCGGCTTTTGAATTGGGCCATTCCTCCTGCTGATCTCAACAAATGTGTTGTTGTGGATTGAAGAAAGCATGTAGACGTCCCTTCTGTCCCTCCACTTCACAGCCAGAATTTCCTCATTCCGTAAGCTCGCCGCCTCCCCTCTTCTTAACTTTTTGTTGACGAGGCTTTGAGGAAAGCCCTTCCGATTCGTCCTTACGGTGCCGCATGCTGGAGTCTTCTTTCTATGAAGGTTTCGGAACAGGGGCAGACTAGAATAAAAATTGTCCACATATAGATGGTAGCCTTTCTCCAGGAGTGGGTTTATGAGTCCCCAAACAACTTTCCCACTCGATCCAATATATTCTGGGCAATTAGGGGGATGTAGCTGGGTGTCCTTCCCTTCATATACCATGAAGGCATAGGTATACCCTGTAGCACGATCGCACAATTTGTACATCTTCACCCCATAGCCGGCCCTTTTGGTGGGAATAAATTGTTTTAAGCCCAGCCTGCCAGAAAATTTGATAAGGAACTCATCCACACATATGTGTTGGCCTGGAGTAAACAACTGGGGGAAGATTTCTGAAAAATAATTTATTAGGGGCCGAATTTTAAAAAGCTTGTCAAAATTTGGGTGATTTGGGGGAGGGCACTGGGTATTGTAGTTATAGTGAAGGAATCTCATAATCATGAGATATCTGGTCCTGGGCATTATTGAGGAAAAGATGGGCATGTGGTAGATGGGGAGGGTAGACCAATACGAACATATTTAATTTTTTCTGTTTAGTCCCATACAGAACGTGAGGCCCAAAAAAATTTTAAACTCCTCCACTGTTAGGGCTCTCCATTCGTAGGGACAGGCATAAGAGGATGTTGGGTTGCTTGCAATAAATTGTTGGGCATATAGGTTGCAATGGGCAACAATAGATGCAAGCATGTCCTCAGTAAAAATAAGGTGGAAAAAGTCTATCGGGGAAAAATTTTCTGTGTCCACCTGGACTCCTGGCTGGGCAGTGAAAGGGGGAACGTTAGCTTCCCCTGAATTAGGTGGCAGCCACAAGGGGTTTTGAAGGGAATAGGGAAGGCTGGCATGAGACCTAACCCTTTGGGCCTGAGGTGACACCCCACTGGTATGTGGCCTTTGCCGAGGTACTGCGGTGCTGGTGGATGGCACTGCGGTGCTGGTGGATGGCACTGCGGTGCTGGTGGATGGCACTGCCTCCTCACCAGTACGCCTTCGTCTGGCGGGCGGACTCTCATCCTCCTCCTCTGAGGCTGTCAGTGTACCACTGGTTAGGACAGGCTCGTAGTCCACGTCAGACTCAGAGTCGGAAAATGAGGAGGAATCTGAAGCGGAGAGCTCCCTGTTGCTCTCGTCGCCTGCAAGAATACTGTACGCCTCCTCAGCTGAATATAATCTTCTAGCCATTGTTGGTGATGACAGAAGGCACTGATGACAAGTGACAGTGATGATAGCTGACACTCTTACGTGGCACTGATGACACTGATACGTGGCACTGGTGACACTGATAACCGATGGCACGTGGCACTGACGGGTGGTACTGACAGATGGTATTGACAGGTTGCACTGACAGGTAGCACTGACAGGTGGAACTGATGACAGGTGGAACTGACGGCAGGTGGAACTGATGGCAGGTGGAACCGACGGCAGGTGGCACCGACGGCAGGTGGCACTGACGGCAGGTGGCACTGGCAGATGGCACTGGCAGATGGCACTGGCAGATCTGACTGACAGATGGGACTGACGGATGGGACTGACAGAGGCACTGGCAGATGGCACTGGCACTGGCAGATGGCACTGGCACTGGCAGGTGGCACAGGCAGATGGCACAGGCAGATGGCACTGGCAGATGGCACAGGCAGATGGCACAGGCAGATGGCACTGGCAGATGGCACTGGCAGATCTGACTGACAGATCGGACTGACAGATGGAACTGACAGAGGCACTGGCACTGGCAGTTGGCACTGGCACTGGCAGATGGCACTGGCAGATCTGACTGACAGATCGGACTGACAGATGGAACTGACAGAGGCACTGGCACTGGCAGTTGGCACTGGCACTGGCAGATGGCACTGGCAGATGGCACTGGCAGATTACACTGGCAGATGGCACTGGCAGATGGCACTGACAGATGGGACTGACAGATGGCACTGGCAGATAGCACTGGCAGATGGCACTGGCAGATGGCACTGATATGTGTGTTGGCACGGTGTATGTGTGTTTTACTCACAGTAACTCTCTCTCTTTAGACACAGATCGCTCTCCCTCCTCACACGCTGTCTCTGTGTGAGGAGGGAGAGCCGGCAATGAGAGATGATCTCATATGTTTACATTTGAGATCATCTCTCATTGGCAGAGCGATCGCGCTGAAAACGGCGGCTATGATTGGCCGTTTACAGCGATCTGTGACTGGCTGTGTCCAAGGGACACGGCCAGCACAAAACTTCCCCCTTGCGTGCCCGCGGGAGCGCGCAACGCAGAAGTAAACAGGAGGACGTCCAGGGACGCCCTCCCAGCAGATAGCGTCCGCGCTGCAACCGTCTTTCGGCTATAGCGTGGGCGCGAAGTGGTTAAATATGAGATCTGGGGTCAAAAAGACCTCAGATCTCATATTTACACTACACTTGAATTATAAAAAAATTGAATAAAAATTTAATTTAAAAAAATAAATAAATAAATTTCCTTTAAGAGCATTGGGCGGAAGTGAAGTTTTAGACTGCCTTTTGTACCTTGTACCTCTACCCATTCACCAAAAAAGTGTCAAAAAGAAATAAAAACACACACAAAGTTTTTGACAATTTTCTTTATTAAAAATAAAAAACAATGTCCCAAATGTAGATCCATCAATCAGTCATGATGCCGCCGCCACCACCACACCTAAAAAAAAAAAACGCTCCATATGCTTCGCTATCTGATAGTTCTAAAATAGATATGGGGCGGGGCCACCTAGCGACGTTACCTGGTGGCACTGCCCTCATATGACATCACTGACCCAAGCATGCACCAATCATTTTTTTTAAATTTGGTGTGGGGTTCCCTTTATAATCCATATCAGACCCAAAAGGGCCTGGTATGGATTGGGGGTTGGCCCCCACGCCATTTTGTTTACATTTTTTATTGCAAACAATAGTATTGTATTGCCTGCAAGTTAACCAATTCAATACCGGGCACTTTAACCCTCTTCCTGTCCAGTCTAATTTTCAGTTTTCAGCACTGTCACACTTTGAATGACAATTGCGCAGTCATGCAACACTGTACCCAAACGTTTATCTTTTTTTTCTACAAATAGAGCTTTCTTTTGGTGGCATTTAAGCACCACTGGGGTTTTTATTTTCTGCGCTCCAAATAAAAAAGACCAACATTTTTTCTTTGTTTCTGTTACAAAACGTATGTTTTCTCCTTCACTGATGAGCACTCACCAGGAAGTACTGATTGGCACTGATTAGGTGGCACTGATGGGCACTGATGATGAGGCACCTATATGCAGCACTGATATGCAGCACTGATGGGCACTGACAGGTTGCACTAATGGGCACTTATAAGTGGCACTGATAGGTGGCACTAGTGGGTACTTATAGACACCACTGATGGGTGGAACTGATGGGCAGCACTGATCGGGAGGTATTGACAGGCAAAAACTGAAGGGGACAGAGTGCCATCCTAATTGGCATCCCTGGTGTGCTCACCTGGAGGTCTCCAGGGGGCATCCCTGTTGGTCTCCACTGGACATCCTCAATGGGTCTGCACTAATAATCAATGCATTGATTATCAGCGCACCCCCTATCAGGAGAGCAACCAATCGGCTCTCCTCTACTCACATCTGTCAATGCATGTAGAGGAAAAGCCGATAAATGGCTCTTCCTGTTTACGCTGAGATGAGCTGTGATTGGACACAGCTGATCACATGGTAAAAAGCCTACGTCAGAGACTCTTTACCACCGATCACCATTCCGCGTGGCATTCTGCTATATGGCGGCCGTGAAGTTTGATAAGTGTACTATTTTTTTCTTTATATATGCAGTTTTGCGGAGACAGGTTCTATACCCGGTACAGATGTGCCACCTTAACTATAGTGCCTGAGGGGTCCTCTTGCCTGTAAAGTGGCACATCTAAATTATGTATAGAACCTACTGCAGCAAAACTGACATATCCACACAAGACCTGCCGGGCTGCATGCTCAGATGAGTGTCTGGTATGGATTTTAGGGATGACCCCACGCCAATTTATAAAAAACAAATTGCCATAGGGTTCCCCTTAAAATCCATACCAGACCCAAAGGGCCTGGTATGGATTGGGGGGGGACCCCCAAATAATTTTCTTTTACATTTTTCTATTGTTGGCAGTTTTTTTATTTTCATTCAGCTGTCAGCGGGGAAGCCCGTTGACAGCTGATGACTCATCGATTGTTAAGGATGCAGCGGCTGGCTTCCCAGCCATCTCCTTACCAACCAACTATTCACTATGCCCTAATTGGGCAAAGATTTGCTCAATCGGTGCTTAGAATGCACTGTGCAGTGCATAGTTCATTGTGGGGTGCACAGCAGGCAAACATCCCGCCAAGTGCCCCCCCCCACTAATTTTGGTGTTTGCCGAACGGGCAAACAAGTGATGTCCAGGTCAAACTAATGCACGGTCTGTACTGCTCGCCCAACACCACTCACTTTGTCCCTGTATACATGGATGCCTCATTTCAGTATCAGCCAGACCCTGCACCATGACCATCCCAGCCAGATCCTCAGCAGACTTCCCTCCAGTCTGTTCCTGCAGCCTCAGCAATCAGCCCCCCAGCTCTCCCTGAGCTGGGACCATATTGAAACACATGTGAACCCCTTCTTGATATTCCAGAAAGGCAGATACCCCCCCTAGGCTGGGTCTCTCTCCTCCAGTCAAAGGACCCTGCTGTTCTGGGCCCCAACCTATTTATGCACACCTCAGCCCCCTGCTGGTCACCGCCCTGACCAGGAAATGACTGAGGTAGCAGCCTATGACCCAGAACAGCCCAGGGAGTTCTGGAATGCAGGGAAGAACAATCAAACCTGCAGCTTGTGCAACCCAGAGCAGGCAATCTACCTGCTCCACTGGCTACGGATAAACCAAAAACAAGATTTACCTAACCCTTTTAGCACCCTAACTACAGTAGGAGGAAAAAACATGATACACTGGTTTCATGTCTCTCCAATCTCACAACCATACTTAAAGGACTTCTTTGGCATTATTGGCAGTGGCGTCTCCAGCTTTCATATTTAGGGGGGGCACATGGGGGACAGGGACAAAAGTAGGGGGGCAACTATAAAATGCAATTATATATATAAAATCTCCTGGGGCCCTTTACTACGACCCCACAGTGGCCCTTTCACATGTTCTGCAGTGAATTCCCTTCCTACTGTATTGGGGCCCCCCAGGGTGGCAGAAAACAAGAGATATATGTCACCAGCATACCAAGAAAATGTAAGGATCCAAAGTGGTGGGAGAACTATCAGGGTTGCAAAGGTTGTCTTGCCACCGGGCCCTGGTTTTCTGCCACTGTGGGGTTCCCCAGCCTCCTTTTGCTGTCCTGCCCCTGCTATTGACAGCGCTGGTCTGAGAAATCAGTCTGTTTTTTTAGTAACTGAGAGTCCTGGTGGAGTCCTTCCTGCAACTCGCTCTTCTCCCTGCCAATGAGGATGCAGGGGAAGGAGCAGATCAGGTGGCCGTGGTTGTGTGAGCGCTCGCATTATGCAGTGTCAGTGAGCAGAGGGAGGGGGGAGGAATCACCCGCAGGAGCTGACTGGGGACTCTCTCCCTCTAAGACATTGATTTTTTGTAAAAAAAAAAAAAAAATGTAATTGGGGGGGCACATGGTGGGGCACAGCAAAATGTTGGGGGGCCAGGGTTGGGGGGCCCCCTGGGGACGCCATTGATTATTGGGGTACCAATTCCTTTTGCATTCTTATTGCTCTACACCTTAAAATTTATTTTGAGATTAATAGAACAGAAGATGCTTCTTTCTCTATAAGTTGGGTGGCACATAAAGCTTCTATCAGAGGATTCCTTATCCAACTTTCCTCATGATTAAAGAAGGCTCATAATTCCTACTCTTCTTAATAGAATTGAACATGTGCACTCTAGGTTAAACGTCTGACTACTACAGCAGAGAAGTCACTGAGGTGGGCACATCATAGACTTTATACATGGTGAAATAAACCTGGATCTCTCTTTGTTCCATGTTCCAGCATTTCCTAGTGGAAGTCCAAACCTAACTAACTCTATCTAGCCCGGTAAAGCAAAAATTGCTATACTTACCTATTCTGCAGCCGCTCCGGTCCTAGCATCATTGGTCAGTGGCGGCATCAGTGAGTAGGAGTGTGCACCTGATAATGAAAGCCCCATAATAAGTCTATGGGTGACGTCACTTCCCAGGCATTTCACAGCCGTTGTCAGTTTTTTCCTGCACACAGCAGCCATCACTGGAGACCAGACCAGAGTGGTTGCAGAACAGGCAAGTATAGCAATTTTTGCTTTACAGGGCTAGATGGATTAGGCTTAGAATGTGGCTGAGAGTAGGATTAGAGAAAATTAGGTTTTGACTTTACTTTAAGTCTAGGTGATGCTGGAACATGGGGTCTAGGGTTAGGTTTATTGGCCAAGAAAGATCCAGGTTTATTTTGCCATGAAAGCCGGTGATGTGCCCACCTCAGTGACTTCTCTGCTGTAGTAGTTAGACCTTCAACATATCAGTGTGCACATATTATATTCTATGAAGAAAAGTAAGGATTGTGTTGGCTATCCAAAGCTCAGACTTTACTTCTACTTTGAACTGGCAGACGGTACAGTTTTCTCAAACTAATTCTATAAGAATTTCAAGCAAACTTTACCAAAAAACAACTGCTAATGTGCAGCCCTCTCTTCAAAGCTTTCTGACAAATCTTAATCTTCCAACTCTTACACCACACCAAGCTGAACTTATGGACTGACCGATCATAAGCGAGGAGCTAGTCAGAATCATTAACCAGTTTCCGACCGACCTATAGAAAAATGATGGCTGGGTGGGACATTCACCATTCAGGGTGGATGTCAAATGATATCCTCCTGAAAATGCACCTAGCGTGCGGCCTGTCACCCGTGTGTGTCCACCGGATGACTGATCAGTGTACCAGCCACTGCCGGTACCATGTGATCGCTATGGCCAGCAACCACACCAAAGTCTCAACCTGGAGCATACTAAAGGGAGGAATGAAATCATCATGGCCATAAGAGGTAGCAGGTGAAGGTAATTCAGAGCAAACCTGAATAATTATTTCTTCAAGTGCAAATCTACCCTGATCAGCTAAGGTATGCACTACATGAATGCATTCAACAGTTTTTCACTAGTGCAATCCTGTAAAATCAAAAATCTTTACTCCCTAATGCCAACTGTACATGACAAATAACCTCCACTGGAAGCATCTTGAAATACAGAGATCACCCAGTTCCCAAGTGCAGCTAATCATATCGTTAGTGGGTGTCAGTGTCATGTCAGTTGTCAGCAGCAGAGATGGCCAGATCTGTGTAGATATATACACTGTATATAGTGACATAACTGTATTAATAGCAAAACAAACCCCAAGCAAAATGTCTAATAAGGTAACAGGAAGCCTAGCAAACTATATACAATATGTACAATATATACAGGATAAGGAGCACAGGTAACTGGGAATACAAGAGATGCAAGCAAGGGGGGAAATAAGAACTGGGATCAGGAACAAGGGGAGCAGGGTACAAGATGCAGACCTAGAGCAAGAACAATGATCAGGCACAGGAGCAGGATGGCACCAGCATCAGACTAGCCCAACAAGCAGATAAAAACACTGACACAAAGGAGTATCAGCAGAAGAGGACCTATATGCCCACCCAGTGGCCAGCATCGGGTGTGAACTCATTACTAGAAACTGCAGGCTGCTGGGAGACACTCGCTGGTGGACACTGGAACTACAGCTTTCTGGTCCAGGAAGCACAGTGCCACCAGCAGATGATCCAGGTCCTGACACTCTATGTTCAGATATTTCTCCATCTACCGCTCAGAAACAGAGACCATTCAAATGTGTAACAGGTGATCTCCGAGGGCAGAAGATTTTCTACAAAAGGGTCTATCCCACTAAGTTTCTTATCTCTCATCAAAATCAAATCCTACCCATCATGACTCTAAATTATGTAAACTCCAACCTCCATGTTTGGGGTCTATTACAGGATACCCCCCCACCCACCAACAGGCAAAGCTCCAGTCTCCTACATTTCTAATGCCTGGTTCAAAGACCCCAAAACTTGACCCTCCTGCCTTACTTTTCCCACTCATCTTTCAGTGACCTTTTTTATAACAAGTCAGGTGATTGGGGTACTTCTTGTTCAGGTTTTATTTATTCATCCTGTTTAGAATGAGTACGCCAACCACACACCCATTGTGTTTTTTATTGGTTTTGGATTGTTCATTACTGTTCCATGATGTTCTGGACTGTTTGTTCAAACCATCTTCCCATTCAGTGCTCTCATCACTGACGTACTTATGCTGATTCTTTGTTCTTTATGTCCTTTATTAGTCTAAGAGCCATCTTCTTGTCCTTGATGATCTTTGGTGGGACACATCTTCTCACCTACCCCACGTCCCTTTTCTTTTTGAAGAGGGTTGTCACCTACCCCTGCCTCCTCCCACATTGCTCTCCTAAGAGGGCTGTTTTATGTCAAATCTTTCAATTTATAACTGACAATTCTAAATTGTGTCCATAGGAAGCCCTAGATCTGGGGGATGGGGGAGGGGCGTGTGTTTGTACACAATGGATGGCATTCTGAGCTGACCGATCCCTAGAAATGACATTAATCACAGAAATGTTATAATTTAGACAAAAAAATGAAAATGTGTTAAGAAATGATCGTAGCTGAAGAGACACCTGCCATGGCCAAGAACCAGAGATGGCGTTTTCACAATCCTGGCATAGTCGGAGATAAGAGGCCTGATGGCGGGAACATCGCAACCTGAGAAAAACACATGCTTATTATAACGGCCAGTAATACATTGTTACACACCACCATATAATACAACACAACGTCTGTTTGGTCATTAAGTCTCTTTTTATCGCACTTTGTGTAAATTAATCAGTAATAAAGAAAAATTTTCATTTTTTTAGAATTTTTACTTGTTTTCTTCCATTTAAAAAAAAAAAAAAAGAATCAAAGCCAGGCTATGGTGAGTACATGTACTGGATGTTTGTAGCACGTTGTAATATATATCATTTATACAATTTTTTAAAACATACAATACATAAAAAATATTATATATTTTTTCAGAGCGTATGTAAAGCGTAGTACGTTGATCTGATTAGACCTTGTGGTCTTGGGTTTACATGATCAGTACTCCAATGTTGAGCCTATCCAGGTCAAGAGCATCAGCAGAGTAAGTTCTTATTACTGAAGTAGAACTCTCATTTTATATGAGTTTTAGGCGTGAGAACGTGATCAGCACCTACAAGATCCTACAAGACATTTCTATCTCTGTTATGAAACTTTCTTTTTAGTATTCAGTAGTCAGGCATGGTTCGGTTTTGAGGAGTTTTCCCTTTACTTCCTGTCTTGATGACACTCTGTCCTCACGCTGATATGCAGGAATATGGAGCAATTTTGTTTATTTTTGTTTTTTGGGGGGGCTCCATGCTCATATGAGGGTCTGGTATGGATTTTAGGGATGACCCCATGCCAGTCTTTTTTAAAAATTGCCATGGGGTTCCCCTTAAAATCCATACCAGACCCAAAGGGCCTGGAATGGATTGCGGGGACCCCCACATCAATTTGTTTTACATTTTTCCATTGTTGGCAAAGTTTTTTTGTTTTTTTTCAGCTGTCAGCAGGGAACAACCCGCCAAGTGCCCCCCCCCCCCCCCCCGCAAATTTGGGTGCTTGCGGAACGGGCAAACGAGCGATGTCCGGGTCAAATTAATGCTCGGTCTGTACCGCTCGCCCAACACTACTCACTTTGTCCCTGTATACATGGATGCCTTATTCCAGTATCAGCCAGACCCTGCACCGTGAGCATTCCACCCAGATCCTTAGCAGACTTCCCTCCAGTCTGTTCCTGCAGCTTCAGCAATCACCCCCCCAGCTCTCCCTGAGCTGGAACCACATTGAAACACATGTGAACCCCTTCTTGATATTCCAGAAAGGTAATCCTCTGCATGTATATATCACTGGGAAAATGCGCAAAAGCTACTGCACAGATGGTACCTCACACCTCTCCGGTTAAACAAATTGAGCCCCAATACATCACCCTTATGCTGGAGAGATTGTCAATCTACTGGCAACCTATTACACATATTTTGGAATTGTTCAGTACTGCGTCCCTTCTGGACGGATGTCTCTACCCTTATATACCATACTACCAAAAAAAGATATACTGTGAATCCTGCTCTTACCCTGCTTAGTCTCGGCATCGAAAACTTCCCCCCACTAACAAGAAAAGTTGTTATCCATATTTTATTTGCTGCACGCATCTCTATAGCTAAAGAGTGGCTTTTCAAGGCACCTACAAACATTGAGGAAGTAATCTCCAGAGTGAATGCCCAATATACAATGGAAAAATTACTTGCATATAAGGAACGAAGGGCTCCAGCCTTACATGAACATTGGGAGATCTGGAGAACTTCCAAGTATGCCTCCTCACATTTATGACACATTTATGATACATTACTGGTCTTTACATATGTAATACCAACCATCTAGTGGTAAAACCTACCTTTAAAAATAGTCAGCTATACAGACCCAAATAAGGTGAATATGAGAGTAGATCCCTAAGAATTTTCCAGCATATATGTACCTCCGTGTATCAAGAGAGAAGTTATTGATTCTGCATTGGTTAAGCAAACTAGACTATTAGCAATTTTTTCCTATACTATCTCCAGAGACCCTCACAAAGGTCCAAGGTGGGTTACTCCAAACTTATTTCACTAAGAGCCTGCTCACAGTGTGAACCCAAATGGGGCGACAGGTCAAACCTCCTGTTGAGGTCATTAACAGCAGCTGAATATGTAGCCCGAATAAGCATAGTATTGTTCCTATAGTATGTTTCTATAGTAAATTTACTGTTTGTTATCTGCTATGCACCCTTCTCTTGTTCATGTACACAAAGCTTGCAATTCTTTATGTACATTGTAAACTTCAATAAAAATCTATTGTTAAAAAAAAAGATATTCCAGAAAGGCAGACAGCCCTCCCAGGCTGGGTCTCTCTCCCCCAGACAAAGGTCCCTGCTGTTCCTGGCCCCAACCTATTTATGCACACCTCAGCCCCCTGCTGGTCACCACCCTGATGAGGAAATGGCTGATGTAGCAGCCTATTGCCCCGTACACACAGTCGGATTTTCCGATGGACAATGTCCGATCAGAGCGTGTTGTCGGAAATTCCGACCGTGTGTGGGCTCCATCGGACATTTTCCATCGGATTTTCCGACACACAAAGTTGGAGAGCAGGAGATAAAATTTTCCGACAACAAAATCCGTTGTCGGAAATTCCGATCGTGTGTACACAAATCCGACGGACAAAGTGCCACGCATGCTCAGAATAAATAAAGAGATGAAAGCTATTGGCCACTGCCCCGTTTATAGTCCCGACGTACGTGTTTTACGTCACCGCGTTTAGAACGATCGGATTTTCCGACAACTTTGTGCGACCGTGTGTAGACAAAACAAGTTTGAGCCAACATCCGTCGGAAAAAATCCTAGGATTTTGTTGTCGGAATGTCCGAACAAAGTCCGACCGTGTGTACGCCCTATTGGTGTCAATCTTTAGGGGTTTTGGAAGATATTCTATTATTATGTTATTTCCTATACTGTATGCTTTGGATTAGTATTTGGGGTTCTGTGGCGCTGAGGGGTGTATTATAGGCCTAGTTATACACTTTTTGCTGCAATATTTTTATTTTTCTTAGCAGCCATGGATGCTCTACTTTTTCTTAGCAGTAGGAATATTGACATCAGTAATGTTTTTGCAGTTAATGAGCAGACCACAAAGTTGGAGAGCAGGAGATATAATTTTCCGACCACAAAATCCGTTGTCGGAAAATCCGACGGACAAAGTGCCACGCATGCTCAGAATAAATAAAGAGATGAAAGCTATTGGCCACTGCCCCGTTTATAGTCCCGACGTACGTGTTTTACGTCACCGCGTTTAGAACGATCGGATTTTCCGACAACTTTGTGCGACCGTGTGTAGACAAAACAAGTTTGAGCCAACATCCGTCGGAAAAAATCCTAGGATTTTGTTGTCGGAATGTCCGAACAAAGTCCGACCGTGTGTACGCCCTATAAGGATTGTGTTGGCTATCCAAAGCTCAGACTTTACTTCCACTTTGAACTGGCAGACGGTACAGTATCCTAAAACTAATTCTTTAAGAATTTCAAGCAAACTTTACCAAAAACCAACTGCTAATGTGCAGCCCTCTCTTCAAAGCTTTCTGACAAATCTTAATCTTCCAACTCTTATGCCCCGTACACACGGTCGGACTTTTCATCTACAAAAGTCCGACAGCCTGTCCGACAGACTTCCGGCGGACTTTCGGCGGACTTGCGGCGGACTTGCGGCAGACTTTCTAACGAACAGACTTGCCTACACACGACCACACAAAAGTCCGACGGATTCGTACGTGATGACGTACACCGGACTAAAATAAGGAAGTTGATAGCCAGTAGCCAATAGCTGCCCTAGCGTGGGTTTTTGTCCGTCGGACTAGCACACAGACGAGCAGATTTCGGGGTCCGTCGTAGTTACGACGTAAAGATTTGAAGCATGTTTCAAATCTAAAGTCCGTCAGATTTGAGGCTGAAAAAGTCCGCTGAAAGTCCGGGGAAGCCCACACACGATCGGATTACCAGCCAGCTTTAGTCCGTCGGCGTCCGTTGGACTTTTGTAGACGAAAAGTCCGACCGTGTGTACACCCCATTACACACCAAGCTGAGCTAATGGACTGACCGATCATTAGCAAGGAGCTAGTTAGAACCATTAACCAGTTTCCGACCGACCTATAGACAAATGATGGCTGGGTGGGACATTCACCGTTCGGGGTGGATGTCAAATGACGTCCTCCTGAAAATGCACCTAGCATGCGGCCTGTCACCCTCTGTGTCCACCAGATGACTGATCAGTGTACCAGCCACTGCCGGTACCATGTGATCGCTATGGCAAGCAACCACACCAAAGTCTCAACCTGGAGTATACTAAAGGGAGGAATGAAATCATAAAGGCCATAAGATGTAGCAGGTAAAGGTTATTCAGAGCAAACCTGAATAAAAGTCTTTATTTCTTCAAATGCAAATCTACCCTGATCAGCTAAGGTATGCACTACATGAATGCATTCAACAGTTTTTCACTAGTGCAATCCTTTAAAATCAAAATCTTTACTCCCTAATGCCAACTGTACATGACAAATAACCTCCACTGGAAGCATCTTGAAATACAGAGATCACCCAGTTCCCAAGTGCAGCTGATCATATCGTTAGTGGGTGTCAGTGTCATGTCAGGAGTCAGCAGCAGAGATGGCCAGATCTGTGTAGATACATACACTGTATATAGTGACATAAAACTGTATTAATAGCAAAACAAACCCCAAGCAAAATGTCTAACAAGATAACAGGAAGCCTAGCAAACTATATACAATATGTACAATATATAAAGGATAAGGAGCACAGGTAACTGGGAATAGCAGAGATGCAAGGAAGGGAGGAAATAAGAACTGGTATCAGGAACAAGGGGAGCAGGGTACAAGATGCAGAGCTAGAGCAAGAGCAATGATCAGGCGCAGGAGCAGGATGGCACCAGCATCAGACTAACCCAGCAAGCAGATAAAAACACCGACGCAAGGAGTATCAGCAGAAGAGGAACTATATGTCCACCCAGAGGCCAGCATCGGGTGTGAACTGATTACTAGAAACTGCAGGCTGCTGGGAGACACTCGCTGGTGGACATTGGAACCACAGCTTTCTGGTCCAGGAAGCACAGTGCCACCAGCAGATGACCAGGTCCTGACACTCTATGTTCAGATATTTCTCCATCTACCGCTCAGAAACAGAGACCATTCAAATGTGTAACAGGTGATCTCCGAGGGCAGAAGATTTTCTACAAATGGTTCTATCCCACTAACTTTCTCTCATCAAAATCAAATCCTACCCATCATGACTCTAAATTATGGAATCTTCAACCTCCATGTTTGGGGTCTATTACAGGATACCCCCTGCCACCCAGCAATAGGCAAAGCTCCAGCCTCCTACATTTCTAATGCCTGGTTCAAAGACCCCAAAACTTGATCCTCCTGCCTTACTTTTCCCACTCATCTTTCAGTGACCTTTTGTATAACGAGTCAGGTGATTGGGATACTTCTTGTTCAGGTGTTATTTATTCATCCTGTTCAGAATGAGTACACCAACCACACACTCATTGTGCTTTTTATTGGTTTTGGATTGTTCATTACTGTTCCATGATGTTCTGGACTGTTTGTTCAAACCATCTTCCCATTCAGTCCTCTCATCACTGACGTACTTATGCTGATTCTTTGTTCTTTATGTCCTTAATTAGTCTAAGAGCCATCTTCTTGTCCTTGATGATCTTTGGTGGGACACATCTTCTCACCTACGCCACGTCCCCTTTTCTTTTTGAAGAGGGTTGTCACCTACTCCTGCCTCCTCCCACATTGCTCTCCTAAGAGGGCTGTTTTATGTAAAATCTTTCAATTTATAACTGACAATTCCAAACTGTGTCCATAGAAAGCCGTAGATATGGGGGATGGGGGACGGCGTGTGTACACAATGGATGGCATTCTGAGCTGACCGACATTAATCACAGAAATCACAGAAATGTTATAATGAATTCATAATTATTAATTCATTAATAATTAATATATAATTATAACATCTACTTAACAACACTAATTTTCGGACAATAAATATGTTCAAAAATACTATACCTGGCTCCAGCTGGGTTCCTCAACTTCTTCCAGGATGGAAGGGCCAGGTTGGTCCTCGGAAGCCTCAACTGGGGTTGAGGGAAGGTTGGATGGAAGTGTAGAAAAAGATTCCCTAGCTTCAATCTGGTCTTCCAGAAACCGCCTCCTGTTGTAGTACCACAGACTGGGTACATAAACATCCTTTGCTGCTGCTTCTGATTTCATGGAAGCCTGGACCTTATTAAGCTCCTTCCTATACGTGCTTCTCAAGCTACCAATTTTCTTATCCACAAACTCGATGTCTGCATCGGGGACCTGCATCTTCACAAATTGCAGCAGTTTCTCCAGCGATGCCTTCCTAGCTGGTTTATTTCGATATAAGGGGTTTTTAACCTCCCACAAATTTCTCATATCCCTGTATCTGTCTATGAATTGGCCCATGAATTCAGTGTCTTTGAATTGTTTCATATTTGCCTGAAGACAAAACACAAGACCAAAACACTAATATCAGGCTAAAGTCTCCTAATCTTATCCCAATATAGGCCTCAATTTCGAATCAGTATAGGCCACTGATGTCCCAAGTTAAAATTTTACCTTTGTTAGAACATTCGGCGCTTCCTCCACTCACAGATCGTACGTACGACACACACGTGCTAGCTTTAGTTACACTGCGCATGCATGAAACTCCGCCCGAGTCGCCCGCCCCGACGTACTTTTTTGAATATTCCTCGACCCTTCTCTTTCATCGCAGTGAGAGAGGAACATGGCGGAGACACAGCAGGTGCGTAATAGCAGCAATGAGGAGGAAAGCCCGGAGCCATAAACGTCCCAATCCCGCAGGAGATTTAAGGCCTCAAATATGGCCTTTGTAGAGATGGTTGAGATGGTGGACATCTTGAAGAGGGCCGACTATGACGGGAAGTATGGACAGTACCTAAACCCAAATATGAGAAAGGCTAAGATCATGATTAAAGTTGTGAAGAGTAGGGATGAGCCGAACACCCCCCTGTTCGGTTCGCACCAGAACATGCAAACAGGCAAAAAATTTGTTCAAACACGTGAACACCCTTAAAGTCTATGGGACTCGAACATGAATAATCAAAATTGCTCATTTTAAAGGCTTATATGCAAGTTATTGTCATAAAAAGTGTTTGGGGACCTGGGACCTGCCCCAGGGGACATGGATCAATGCAAAAAAAGTTTTAAAAACGGCCATTTTTTTGGGAGCAGTGATTTTAATAATGCTTAAAGTGAAACAATAAAAGTGTAATATTCCTTTAAATTTTGTACCTGGGGGTGTCTATAGTATGCCTGTAAAGGGGCGCATGTTTCCCTTGTTTAGATCAGTCTGACAGCAAAATGACATTTCTAAAGGAATAAAAGTTATTTAAAACTACTCGCGGCTATAATGAATTGTCGGTCCGGCAAAACACATAAGAGTTCATTGATAAAAAAAGCATGGGATTCCCCCACAGGGGAACCCCGAACCACAATTAAGAAAAAAAATGCTTGTGGGTCCCCCGAAATTCCATACCAGGTCCTTCAGGTCTGGTAAGGACATTAAGGGGAACCCCGCGCTGAAATTAAAATAAAAAAATGGTGTGGGGTCCCCCTAAAAATCCATGCCAGACCCTTATCCGAGCACGCAACCTGGCAGGCCGCAGGAAAAGAGGGGGGACGAGAGAGAGCACCGCCTCTCCTGAACCATACCAGGCCACATACCCTCAACATTGGGAGGGTGCTTTGGGATAGCCCCCCAAAGCACCTTCTCCCCATGTTGATGGGGACAAGGCCCTCATCCCCACAACCCTTGGCCGGTGGTTGTGGGGGTCTGCGGGCGGGAGGCTTATAGGAATCTGGAAGCCCCCTTTAACAAGGGGACCCCCAGATCCCGCCCCCCTGTGTGAAATGGTAAGGGGGTACAAAAGTACCCCTACCATTTCACAAAAAAAGTGTCAAAAATGTTAAAAATGACAAGAGACAGTTTTTGACAATTCCTTTATTTAAAATCTTCTTCTTTCCATCTTCTTCGGGTCTTCTTCCTTCCTTCTTCCTTTGGTTTCTTCCTCCATCTTCTTCTTCCTCTGGTTCTTCCTCCAATCCTCTGCTTCTTGCTCCGGTGTTCTCGTCCGGCATCTTCCTCCGCTGCGTCTTCTTCCCCACTTTGTTCTTGGGCCACTCCGCATCCATGAGAGGCTCCTGCTGTGTGACGCTTCTCTTCTTCAGACACTTCTTATATAATGGAGGGCGGGGCCCCCCGGTGACCCCGCCTCACCCTCCATTATATAAGAACTGTCAGAAGAAGAGAAGCGTCACACAGCGGGAGCCTCCCATGGATGCGTTGCGGCCCAAGAATGAAGTGGGGAAGAAAACGCCGCGGAGGAAGATGCCAGATGAGAACACCGGAGCAAGAAGCAGAGGACCGCAGGAAGAAGCAGAGGAAGAAGAAGATGGTGGAAGAAACCGAAGGAAGAAGGAAGGAAGAAGACCCAAAGAAGATGGAAAGAAGAAGACTTTAAATAAAGGAATTGTCAAAAACGGTCTCTTGTCATTTTTAACATTCTTGACGCTTTTTTTGTGAAATGATAGGGGTACTTTTGTACCCCATTACCATTTCACATGGGGGGGTGGGATCTGGGGGTCCCCTTGTTAAAGGGGATTCCAGATTTCCATAAGCCCCCCGCCCACAGACCCCCACAACCACCGGCCAAGGGTTGTAGGGATGAGGCCCTTGTCCTCATCAACATGGGGACAAGGTGCTTTGGGGGGCTACCTCAAAGCACCCTCCCAATGTTGAGGGCATGTGGCCTGGTACGGTTCATGAGGGGGGCCGCTCTCTCGCCCCCCCTCTTTTCTGCGTGCTCGGATAAGGGTCTGGTATGGATTTTTGGGGGGCCCACGCCATTTTTTTATAAATTTTGGCGCGGGGTTCCCCTTAAAATCTATACCAGACCTGAAGGGCCTGGTATGGAATTTAGGGGGACCCCCACGCCATTTAAAAAAAAAAATTTGGTCTGGGGTTCCCCCGTGGGGAAATCCTATGACGCTTTTATCAATGAACTTTTATGTGTATTGTCGGACCGACAATTCATTAATAGCCGCGAGTAGTTTTAAATGACTTTTTTGAAATGTCATTTTGCTGTCAGACTGTTCTAAACATGGGAAACATGCGCCCCTTTACAGGCATACTATAGACACCCCCCAGGTACGAAATTTAAAGGAATATTACACTTTTCTTGTTTCACTTTAAGCATTATTAAAATCACTGCTCCCGAAAAAACGGCCTTTTTTAAAACTTTTTTTTGCATTGATCCATGTCCCCTGGGGCAGGACCCAGGTCCCCAAACACTTTTTATGACAATACCATGCATATAAGCCTTTAAAATTAGCACTTTTGATTTCTCCTATAGACTTTCAAAGGGTGTTCCGTGGCTTTCGAATTTGCCGCGATCATCCCAAATTGTTCGCTGTTCGGCGACCTGGCGAACAGCCGATGTTCAAGACGAACATAAGTTTGACTCGAACTCGAAGCTCATCCCTAGTGAAGAGTCTGCACAGGAATTTTGGGGTACGACGATCCAAGGAGCAATTGAGTAAACGCTGGTCAGACCTGAAATTGAGGGAGCAGGATCAGTACGGAAGGATCAAGAAAGTGCTTCTAAAAAGTAAGTAGTTGTCGTGTGTTCCCATTATTTTTATTATTACTTGCATGCTGCTCCATGTGCTTTTCTTTACTGTTGTACAGTTTAAAATGCATATTTTTATTTTCATGGACACAGTAATCGGTCATAAACATCATACGTTTGCCAACTGAATACGATGTTTTGGGCAGATTCAGGGTTAACTACATTTGGTCATGCTAATTTGTATTAAAAGAAGTTTAGAACATTGTCGTCTAGATGTGTTTAAAACTAGAAAGATTTGCAAACTCGATTCAGTGTAATGTAAGGAGAGGACACTCATCAGCTGTTTACACATCTGGACTCAGGAGCACTAGTGTGGGACACAAGAACAAACTTTTTAGGGTGTCCCACACAGGTACTCCAGTGGATACTTGGGGTGTCTCCATGTGTGAAACTTGTCCAAAAAAGGTAAGTATTCCAGCTTTGGTAAGGGAAAAAATCATGTATTCAGCTTGGAACTCTGCCAAAACAGACAATTGTACCCCACTTCCAAGCAATGTTTCATATTCCTATTTCTGGCCTCAAATATCTGTGTGCTAAGTATACCTTTTGTTATATTCTCATAGGGGAGAAAAGACTCTGGACGTCTGAGGACACCAGGAAACCCCCACCTCCTGAAGGAAGGGGAACAGAGGACACCACAACCTAAGGATATGGAGGAAGGAGAGGTGGTTGAGATTGTCACCACAACAGTTGAGTGTCTGACACCACAAATTCAGTTAATAGATGTATGCCTGCATATTTATAATACATGGTATGTATTTTTTCTTTTAAGTGATGTGAATGTTGTGGAAGAACAATCTCCTCATTTCACGAGTGACAGTGCAGTGTTTTGTAGTCAGGATTTATACCTCATCAAGCAAAAAACAAATTACATAGAACAAAAACTGAAGAACATGAGTGATGTACTAGGAAGAATCTAAAGAACAACAAAATGACACCATTTTCTATTTTTGGGGATGATTTTTTTCAAATTTTTTACGCATTTAAAAAGCCAAATTTTAAAGATGCACACAGTGTGTCAACATGTGCTATCTGCCATCAGGGGATATCAATGTATGCATTTTGTGGGTGCAACCCCTTCCTCGTAACTCAAGTAGGTAAGAGGAAGTGGTTGCACCCCCAAAACACGTCCATTGATCCCCCATAATGGGAGATAGCACATGTTGACATTATAGGCATGGGATCAGAAGGGAAATCCCTAGTTTGACTCCCAATTTGTGTGCATCTTCAAAATTTGGCTTTTACAGGGGGACATCACCCCCTCTGATGAAGGCAATATCAACACATTTTTGACACTATAATGTATGCTATTGCCTTCAGTTTTGAAGTTTTTGTTGAACTTTGGAAGTTGCTGAGTTGTGTATGTTATGTTTTGAAACATGCCTATTTATGTACTAAAAAAATATTTTCAAGGCAAAACTTTAAAAAAAAGATGTTTAAAAAAAATGTTTTACAATGCACATGTGAATGTGCATGGAGTAAAAGGTTTTATACTCAACAATGTGTGGCTTCTTCTTTCATTGCTCAATACCAGTTTTTGTATTAAAGCGGGGTTCCACCCAAAACTAAAGGGAGGAATGAAATTGTTATGGCCATAAGATGTAGCAGGTGAAGGTAATTCAGAGCAAACCTGAATAAAAGTCTTTATTTCTTCAAATGCAAATCTACCCTGATCAGCTAAGGTATGCACTATATGAATGCATTCAACAGTTTTTCACTAGTGCAATCCTGTAAAATCAAAAATTTTTACTCCCTAATGCCAACTGTACATGACAAATAACCTCCACTGGAAGTATCTTGAAATACAGAGATCACCCAGTTCCCAAGTGCAGCTGATCATATCGTTAGTGGGTGTCAGTGTCATGTCAGGAGTCAGCAGCAGAGATGGCCAGATCTGTGTAGATACATACACTGTATATAGTGACATAACTGTATTAATAGCAAAACAAACCCCGAGAAAAATGTCTAACAAGGTAACAGGAAGCCTAGCAAACTATATACAATATGTACAATATATACAGGATAATGAGCACAGGTAACTGGGAATACCAGAGATTCAAAGAAGGGGGGCAATAAGAACTGGGATCAGGAACAAGGGGAACAGGGTACAAGATGCAGAGCTAGAGCAAGAAAAATGATCAGGCGCAGGAGCAGGATGGCAACTGCATCAGACTAACCCATCAAGCAGATAAAAACACTGACGCAAGAAGTATCAGCAGAAGAGGACCTATATGCCAACCCAGCAGCCAGCATCGGGTGTGAACTGATTACTAGAAACTGCAGGCTGCTGGGAGACACTCGCTGGTGGACACTGGAACTACAGCTTTCTGGTCCAGGAAGCACAGTGCCACCAGCAGATGATCCAGGTCCTGACACTCTATGTTCAGATATTTCTCCATCTACCGCTCAGAAACAGACCAATCAAATGTGTAACAAGTGATCTCCGAGGGCAGAAGATTTTCTACAAATGGGTCTATCCCACTATGTTTCTCTCATCAAAATCAAATTCTAACCATCATGACTCTAAATTATGGGGTCTCCAGCCTTCATGTTTGGGGTCTATTACAGGATACCCCCTCCCACCCACCAACAGGCAAAGCTCCAGCCTCCTACATTTCTAATGGCTGGTTCAAAGACCCCAAAACTTGACCCTCCTGCCTTACTTTTCCCACTCATCTTTCAGTGACCTTTTGTATAACAAGTCAGGTGATTGGGATACTTCTTGTTCAGGTGTTATTTATTCATCCTGTTCAGAATGAGTACGCCAACCACACACCCATTGTGTTTTTGATTTTGAATTGTTCATTACTGTTCCATGATGTTCTGGACTGTTTGTTCAAACCATCTTCCCATTCAGTCCTCTCATCACTGACGTACTTATGTTGAATCTTTGTTCTTTATGTCCTTTATTAGTCTAAGAGCCATCTTCTTGTCCTTGATGATCTTTGGTGGGACACATCTTCTCACCTACCCCACTTCCCTTTTCTTTTTGAAGAGGGTTGTCACCTACCCCTGCCTCCTCCCACATTGCTCTCCTAAGAGGGCTGTTTTATGTCAAATCTTTCAATTCATAACTGACAATTCTAAATTGTGTCCATAGAAAGCCCTAGATCTGGGAGATGGGGGAGGGGCGTGTGTTTGTACACAATGGATGGCATTCTGAGCTGACCGATCCCTAGAAATGACATTAATTACAGAAATGTTATAATTTAGATTAAAAAAATGAAAATGTGTTAAGAAATGATCGTACCTGAAGAGACTCCTGCAATGGCCAAGAACCAGAGACGGCATTTTCACAATCCTGGCGTAGTCAGAGATAAGAGGCCTGATGGCGGGAACACCGCAACCTGAGAAAAACACATTGTTATTATAACTGCCAGTAATACATTTTTACACACCACCATATAATACAACACAACTTCTGTCTGTCGCACTTTGTCTAAATTGATCAGTAATAAAGAAGAATTTTAATTTTTTTAGAATTTTTACTTGTTTTCTTCCATTTAAAAAAAAAATATTAAATAATCAGAGCCAGGCTATAGTGAGTACATGTACTGGATGTTTGTAGCACATTGTAATATATATACCGTATTTATCAGCGTATAACACGCACATTCATTTTAAGAGGGAAGTTTCAGGAAAAAAACTTAAATTTTAAATAAGGAACTCTGAAGCAAAATAAGGGTCAGTGCCCATCTGCAGCCTCACAAGTGCCATCAATGCAGCCTCATCAGTCCACATCAATGCAGCCTCACCATTGCCATCAATGCAGCAGCCTCACCATTGCCATCAGTGCAGCCTGATCGATGCCCATCTGCAGCCCAGAGGGGACAGGGAGGGGGGCGGGACGAGCGCCAACAGATTACATACAGTGAGAATCTCTTATAATAGAGAGAACAGTGGTCCAATGGCGGCCCAGGAGACGGGACTTCCTATTACAGAGGCCGCCAAGTAAACAGGAGATTCTCACTTTATGTAATCTGATGGTGCTCGTCCTGACCCCTCCCTGTCCCCACCGAGGCATCTAAAATTGAAGTATTGACGTATAACACGCACACACTATTTGCACCTGATTTTCATGGTGAAAAAGTGAGTGTTATATGCCAATAAATACAGTAATTTATATAATTTTTTAAAACATACAATACATAAAAAATATTATATATTTTTTCAGGGCGTATGTAAAACGTAGTACATTGATCTGATTAGACCTTGTGGTCTTGGGTTTACATGATCAGTACTCCAATGTTGAGCCTATCCAGATCAAGAGCATCAGCAGAGTAAGTTCTTATTACTGAAGTAGAACTCTCATTTTATATGAGTTTTAGGCGTGAGAACGTGATCAGCGTCATCAATGTGTCTTCTAAGCTTTCTTCCTATGTAGAGAGTGTAGTGATATGTATGGGTTGGCAAACTTATTACATTTAAAAGACATGCTTCCTACACGGTCATGGTACACAAATTGACACTTGTAATATCCATAGACACGGGAGGAAGTTCAGAAGATCCTACAAGACATTTCTATCTCTGTTATGAAACTTTCTTTTTAGTATTCAGCAGTCAGGCATGGTTCGGTGTTGAGGAGATTTTCCTTTACTTCCTGTCTTGGTGACACTCTATCCTCACGCTAATATGCAGGAATATGAAGCAATTTTGTTTATACTGACTTTTTTTAGGAAAAATATTTAATAATTTAATTAAAAAACGCTCATTTTATATAAAAGACCCGAGTTCAGATGATAAAATTTCTGCATGTACTGGAATCTTCTGATATGCCAAATAAGGGATCATCTAGGTACAAGGGGTGGAAATAACAAAGAGTAATGCAACCACAATGCTCTTCTAAACATGAAAAATGGAGCAGATGATGGTCTTTTTTTAATCAAATTTTTTTTATAGAATTTTTCTTCATTCTACAACAAAAAAAAAACACATAAAACATTTCCTTCACATAGCCTCAACCAACATCAATACCAGGAAAGGAAAATAAAATCCTTCTTGTTTACGCTCACCAAACTATGTTTCAATCATCCTTCAGACCCCTCCATCACACTATTACCCCTAGATGGTACATACAGTGGGTACGGAAAGTATTTAGATCCCCTTAAATTTTTCACTCTTTGTTATATTGCAGCCATTTGCTAAAATCATTTAAGTTCATTTTTTTCCTCATTAATATACACACAGCACCTGTCAGGGTCCTTACCTCGGCAGGCGGGGCGCCCGTGGTGGTGTGCGTCAGGGTGCGTCGGCGCGCGTTGGCGCGCGCGTTCCTGCGGACCTCGCCGTGCGGGCTCCTCGCGGCGCCGGTGTGTGTGTCCAGGATCATTCCTCTGTGCACGCCGGTGTGCGGGGGCGCGCGCACGGGCGTTGGCGGGCGCGCGTGCCTGTGTGTGCCGGGGCGCGCGCGTGCACGTCGTTTGGCGCCAAAAGCCCCATTTAAGCCAGTGAGTTCTTGTGACCAGTGCTGCCTAATCAACAGCTAGTCGTTCCAGAGCCTGACCGTGTACCTTGTCTGTTCCTGCTATACCTGTTGACCCGGCCTTGTCCCCCGACCTCTCTCTGAACTCTGCCTGCACCGACCTTTGCTTGTCTGACCATCCGCTTGCCTGTTCCACTGTACCTCTGCCGTCTGCCTGTTGCCAAACCCGGCCTGCCTCCTGACCATCCATCTGCCTGCTCCCTGGGATCCTATCAGCCTGTCTGCAGACTTCCTGCCTGTTGTCCACACTAGCCTGCCCAGCTCAGTGAAGGTGCTCCAGCCTAATCCAATCTTTCCAGCTATTAACCCTGTGACACCCGGACTGCAATACCAGGACAGCCATACAGGCCTTCATACCACTCCGTACTGTCGCACCCCCTGTTTACTCTACCAGGGGGCCGATAGTCGGAGGGTAAGGGAGACTACCCTCTGCCCGACAGGACTCGCCGGTCTGGTAAGTAGGAGCCTGATAGCACCCCATATTGACAGAAAAACACAGAATTGTTGACATTTTTGCAGATTTATTAAAAAAGAAAAACTGAAATATCACATGGTCCTAAGTATTCAGACCCTTTGCTGTGACACTCATATATATAACTCAGGTGCTGTCCATTTCTTCTGATCATCCTTGAGATGGTTCTACACCTTCATTTGAGTCCAGGTGTGTTTGATTATACTGATTGGACTTGATTAGGAAAGCCACACACCTGTCTATATAAGACCTTACAGCTCACAGTGCATGTCAGAGCAAATGAGAATCATGAGGTCAAAGGAACTGCCTGAAGAGCTCAGAGACAGAATTGTGACAAGACACAGATCTGGCCAAGGTTACAAAAAATTTCTGCTGCACTTAAGGTTCCTAAGAGCACAGTGGCCTCCATAATCCTTAAATGGAAGAAGTTTGGGACGACCTGAACCCTTCCTAGAGCTGGTTGTCCAGCCAAACTGAGCTATCGGGGGAGAAGAGCCTTGGTGAGAGAGGTAAAGAAGAACCCAAAGATCACTGTGGCTGAGCTCCAGAGATGCAGTCGGGAGATGGGAGAAAGTTGTAGAAAGTCAACCATCACTGCAGCCCTCCACCAGTCGGGGCTTTATGGCAGAGTGGCCCGACGGAAGCCTCTCCTCAGTGCAAGACACATGAAAGCCTGCATGGAGTTTGCTAAAAAACACCTGAAGGACTCCAAGATGGTAAGAAATAAGAACTTTGTATGAAAACCTTCTCCAGAGTGCTCAGGACCTCAGACTGGGCCGAAGGTTTACCTTCCACCAAGACAATGACCCTAAGCACACAGCTAAAATAACGAAGGAGTGGCTTCACAACAACTCTGTGACTGTTCTTGAATGGCCCAGCCAGAGCCCTGACTTAAACCCAATTGAGCATCTCTAGCCACTTGCCGACCGCCTAACGCAGATATACTGCGGCAGAATGGCACGGGCAGGCAGAATCACAAACCCGTACGTGATCTGCCTTCCGCAGGCGGGGGGTCCGATCGGACCCCCCCGGTGCCAGCGGCGGTCGGCATTTCACTGGGAGCGTCGGGAGGCGAGGGGGAGACCATCCGATCGTGGCCCCCCCCTCGCGATCGCTCCAAGCCAATGGGAATCCTCCTCTGCCTGTGTGTAGTTTCACACAGGTAGAGGATGTGATGTCATCTCTCCTCGGCTTGGCAGTTTCCGTCCCAGCACCAAGGAGAGAAGACAAGTAAGTGCACACAACACAAACACACACAGTAGAACATGCCAGGCATACTTTACACCCCCGATCCCCCCCCGATCCCCCCCCAATCACCCCCCCGTCACAAACTGACACCAGCAGTATTTTTTTTTTCTGATTACTGCATGGTGTCAGTTTGTGACAGTTACAGTGTTGGGACAGTGAGTATTACCCCCCTTTAGGTCTAGGGTGCCCCCCTAACCCCCCCTAATAAAGTTTTAACCCCTTGATCACCCCCTGTCACCAGTGTCACTAAGCGATCATTTTTCTGATCGCTGTATTAGTGTCGCTGGTGACGCTAGTTAGGGACGTAAATATTTAGGTTCGCTGTCAGCGTTTTATAGCGACAGGGACCTTCATATACTACCGAATAAATGTTTTAACCCCTTGCTTGCCCCCTAGTTAACCCTTTCACCACTGATCACCGTATAACCGTTACGGGTGACGCTGGTTAGTTCGTTTATTTTTTATAGTGTCAGGGCACCCGCCGTTTATTACCGAATAAAGGTTTAGCCCCCTGATCGCCCGGCGGTGATATGCGTCGCCCCAGGCAGCGTCAGATTAGCGCCAGTACCGCTAACACCCACGCACGCAGCATACGCCTCCCTTAGTGGTATAGTATCTGTACGGATCAATATCTGATCAGATCAGATCTATACTAGTGTCCCCAGCAGTTTAGGGTTCCCAAAAACGCAGTGTTAGCGGGATCAGCCCAGATACCTGCTAGCACCTGCGTTTTGCCCCTCCGCCCGGCCAAGCCCAGCCCACCTAAGTGCAGTATCGATCGATCACTGTCACTTACAAAACACTAAACGCATAACCGCAGCGTTCACAGAGTCAGGCCTGATCCCTGCGATCGCTAACAGTTTTCTTGGTAGCGTTTTGGTGAACTGGCAAGCACCAGCCCCAGGCAGCGTCAGGTTAGCGCCAGTACCGCTAACACCCACGCACGCACCGTACACCTCCCTTAGTGGTATAGTATCTGAACGGATCAATATCTGATCCGATCAAATCTATACTAGCGTCCCCAGCAGTTTAGGGTTCCCAAACACGCAGTGTTAGCGGGATCAGCCCAGATACCTGTTAGCACCTGCGTTTTGCCCCTCCGCCCGGCCCAGCCCACCCAAGTGCAGTATCAATCGATCACTGTCTCTTACAAAACACTAAACGCATAACTGCAGCGTTCGCAGAGTCAGGCCTGATCCCTGCGATCGCTAACAGTTTTCTTGGTAGCGTTTTGGTGAACTGGCAAGCACCAGCCCCAGGCAGCGTCAGGATAGCGCCAGTACCGCTAACACCCACGCATGCAGCATACACCTCCCTTAGTGGTATAGTATCTGATCGGATCAATATCTGATCTGATCAGATCTATACTAGCGTCCCCAGCAGTTTAGGGTTCCCACAAACGCAGTGTTAGCGGGATCAGCCCAGATACCTGCTAGCACCTGCGTTTTGCCCCTCCGCCCGGCCCAGCCCAGCCCACCCAAGTGCAGTATCGATCGATCACTCTCACTTACAAAACACTAAACGCATAACTGCAGCGTTCGCAGAGTCAGGCCTGATCCCTGCGATCGCTAATAGTTTTTTTGGTAGCGTTTTGGTGAACTGGTAAGCACCAGCGGCCTAGTACACCCCGGTCATAGTCAAACCAGCACTGCAGTAACACTTGGTGACGTGGCGAGTCCCATAAGTGCAGTTCAAGCTGGTGAGGTGGCAAGCACAAGTAGTGTCCCGCTGCCACCAAAAAGACAAACACAGGCCCGTCGTGCCCAGAATGCCCTTCCTGCTGCATTCGCCAATCCTAATTGGGAACCCATCGCTTCTGCAGCGCCCGTACTTCCCCCATTCACATCCCCAACCAAATGCAGTCGGCTGCATGAGAGGCATTTTCTTTATGTCCTCCCAAGTACCCCTACCCAGCGAACCCCCCAAAAAAGATGTCGTGTCTGCAGCAAGCGCGCATATAGGCGTGACACCCGCTATTATTGTCCCTCCTGTCCTGACAATCCTGGTCTTTGCATTGGTGAATGTTTTGAACGCTACCATACACTAGTTGAGTATTAGCGTAGGGTACAGCACTGCACAGACTAGGAGCACTTTAACAGGGTCTCCCAAGATGCCATCGCATTTTGAGAGACCCGAACCTGGAACCGGTTACAGTTATAAAAGTTAGTTACAAAAAAAAGTGTAAAAAAAAAAAAAAAACACATACAAAAATATAAAAAAAAAAAAATAGTTGGCGTTTTATTGTTCTCTCTCTCTCTATTGTTCTGCTCTTTTTTACTGTATTCTATTCTGCAATGTTTTATTGTTATTATGTTTTATCATGTTTGCTTTTCAGGTATGCAATTTTTTATACCTTACCGTTTACTGTGATTTATTGTTAACCATTTTTTTGTCTTCAGGTACGCCATTCACGACTTTGAGTGGTTATACCAGAATGATGCCTGCAGGTTTAGGTATCATCTTGGTATCATTCTTTTCAGCCAGCGGTCAGCTTTCATGTAAAAGCAATCCTAGCGGCTAATTAGCCTCTAGACTGCTTTTACAAGCAGTGGGAGGGAATGCCCCCCCCCCCCAACGTCTTCCGTGTTTTTCTCTGGCTCTCCTGTCTCAACAGGGAACCTGAAAATGCAGCCGGTGATTCAGCCAGCTGACCATAGAGCTGATCAGAGACCAGAGTGGATCCAAACATCTCTATGGCCTAAGAAACCGGAAGCTACAAGCATTTTATGACTTAGATTTCGCCGGATGAAAACAGCGCCATTGGGAAATTGGGAAAGCATTTTATCACACCGATCTTGGTGTGGTCAGATGCTTTGAGGGCAGAGGAGAAATCTAGGGTCTAATAGACCCCAATTTTTGCAAAAAAGAGTACCTGTCACTACCTATTGCTATGATAGGGGATATTTACATTCCCTGAGATAACAATAAAAATGATTTAAAAAAAAAAATGAAAGGAACAGTTTAAAAATAAGATAAAAAAATAATAATAATAAAGAAAAAAACAAAAAAAACAAAAAAGCACCCCTGTCCCCCCCTGCTCTTGCGCTAAGGCGAATGCAAGCGTCGGTCTGGCGTCAAATGTAAACAGCAATTGCACCATGCATGTGAGGTATCACCGCGAAGGTCAGATCGAGGGCAGTAATTTTAGCAGTAGACCTCCTCTGTAAATCTAAAGTGGTAACCTGTAAAGGCTTTTAAAGGCTTTTAAAAATGTATTCAGTTTGTCGCCACTGCACGTTTGTGCGCAATTTTAAAGCATGTCATGTTTGGTATCCATGTACTCGGCCTAAGATCATCTTTTTTATTTCATCAAACATTTGGACAATATAGTGTGTTTTAGTGCATTAAAATGTAAAAAAGTGTGTTTTTTCCCCAAAAATGCGTTTGAAAAATCGCTGCGCAAATACTGTGTGAAAAAAAAAATGAAACACCCACCATTTTAATCTGTAGGGCATTTGCTTTAAAAAAAATATATAATGTTTGGGGGTTCAAAGTAATTTTCTTGCAAAAAAAAAATTATTTTTTTATGTAAACAATAAGTGTCAGAAAGGGCTTTGTCTTCAAGTGGTTAGAAGAGTGAGTGATGTGTGACATAAGCTTCTAGATGTTGTGCATATAATGCCAGGACAGTTCAAACCCCCCCCAAATGACCCCATTTTGGAAAGTAGACACCCCAAGCTATTTGCTGAGAGTCATGTTGAGTCCATGTAATATTTTATATTGTGACACAAGTTGCGGGAAAGAGACAATTTTTTATTTTTTTTATTTTTTTTTGCGCAAAGTTGTCACTAAATGATATATTGCTCAAACATGCCATGGGAATATGTGAAATTACACCCCAAAATACATTCTGTTGCTTCTCCTGAGTACGGGGATACCACATGTGTGAGACTTTTTGGGAGCCTAGCCGCGTACGGGACCCCAAAAACCAAGCACCGCCTTCAGGCTTTCTAAGGCCGTAAATTTTTGATTTCACTCTTCACTGCCTATCACAGTTTCGGAGGCCATGGAATGCCCAGGTGGCAAAAAAAAAACCCCAAATGACCCCATTTTGGAAAGTAGACACCCCAAGCTATTTGATGAGAGGTATAGTGAGTATTTTGCAGACCTCACTTTTTGTCACAAAGTTTTGAAAATTGAAAAAAGAAAAAAAAAATTTTTTCTCGTCTTTCTTTATTTTCAAAAACAAATGAGAGCTGCAAAATACTCACCATGCCTCTCAGCAAATAGCTTGGGGTGTCTACTTTCCAAAATGGGGTCATTTGGGGGGGGTTTGTGCCACCTGGGCATTCCATGGCCTCCAAAACTGTGATAGGCAGTGAGGAGTAAAATCAAAAATGTACGCCCTTAGAAATCCTGAAGGCAGTGATTGGTTTTCGGGGCCCCGTACGCGGCTAGGCTCCCAAAAAGTCCCACACATGTGGTATCCCCATACTCAGGAGAAGCAGCTAAATGTATTTTGGGGTGCAATTCCACATAGGCCCATGGCCTGTGTGAGCAATATATCATTTAGTGACAACTTTTTGTAATTTTTTATTTTTTTGTCATTATTCAATCACTTGGGACAAAAAAAATGAATATTCAATGGGCTCAACATGCCTCTCAGCAAATTCCTTGGGGTGTCTACTTTCCAAAATGGGGTCATTTGTGGGGGTTTTGTACTGCCCTGCCATTTTAGCACCTCAAGAAACGACATAGGCAGTCATAAATTAAAGGCTGTGTAAATTCCAGAAAATGTACCCTAGTTTATAGGCGCTATAACTTTTGCGCAAACCAATAAATATACACTTATTGACATTTTTTTTACCAAAGACATGTGGCCGAATACATTTTGGCCTAAATGTATGACTAAAATTGAGTTTATTGGATTTTTTTAGAACAAAAAGTAGAAAATATAATTTTTTGTCAAAATTTTCGGTCTTTTTCCGTGTATAGCGCAAAAAATAAAAACGGCAGAGGTGATCAAATACCATCAAAAGGAAGCTCTATTTGTGGGAAGAAAAGGACGCAAATTTCGTTTGGGTACAGCATTGCATGACCGCGCAATTAGCAGTTAAAGCGACGCAGTGCCGAATTGTAAAAAGTGCTCTGGTCAGGAAGGGGGTAAAACCTTCCGGGGCTGAAGTGGCTAGAGAGACCTAAAAATGTCCGTTCACCAACGTTTACCATCCAACCTGACAGAACTGGAGAGGATCTGCAAGGAGGAATGGCAGAGGATCCCCAAATCCAGGTGTGAAAAACTTGTTGCATCTTTCCCAAAAAGACTCATCAAAAGGGGCTTCTACTAAATACTGAGCAAAGGGTCTGAATACTTAGGACCATGTGATATTTTAGTTTTTCTTTTTTAATAAATCTGCAAAAATGTCAACAATTCTGTGTTTTTCTGTCAATATGGGGTGCTGTGTGTACAATATGGGGTGCTGTGTGTACAATATGGGGTGCTGTGTGTACAATATGGGGAGCTGTGTGTACAATATGGGGTGCTGTGTGTACAATAGGGGGTGCTGTGTGTACAATATGGGGTGTTGTGTGTACAATATGGGGTGCTGTGTGTACAATATGGGGGGCTGTGTGTACAATATGGGGTGCTGTGTGTACAAAACGGGGTGTTGTGTGTACAATATGGGGTGCTGTGTGTAAAATATGGGGTGCTGTGTGTACAATATGGGGGGCTGTGTGTACAATATGGGGTGCTGTGTGTACAATATGGGGTGCTGTGTGTACAATATGGGGGGCTGTGTGTACAATATGGGGGGCTGTGTGTACAATATGGGGTGCTGTGTGTACAAAATGGGGAGCTGTGTGTACAAAATGGGGAGCTGTGTGTACAATATGGGGTGCTGTGTGTACAATATGGGGTGCTGTGTGTACAATATGGGGTGTTGTGTGTACAATATGGGGTGCTGTGTGTAAAATATGGGTTGCTGTGTGTACATTAATGAGGAAAAAAATTAACTTAAATGATTTTAGCAAATGGCTGCAATATAACAGAGTGAAAAATTTAAGGGGGTCTGAATACTTTCCGTCCCCACTGTATATTAATATGTAGTTATTTTCTTTCAAGATTCTGTATCATTATTCGTCTAAAATTATCATCTTGTTAATTAATTCTAGCTATCATTTGTATAGAAGAATATATATTTCCTATGAGTACCTGTTTAGCACATCTTGTAGTTACTGCCAAAGCTAGGATTGATGAAGGGTTATATTTGAATTAAAAGGTTCTTGCTCGACTCTGCAAAAGCGTTAATGTAAGTATTGAAAATATAATTTATTTGACAAATGATAATTCGCTGCCAGTTTATCAAATGATTGCAAAACATCATTATCATAAAGTTGACTAAGGAGCAAAATGCCAGACTTTTTCCATAGATCACAATTCTCAAGCTTCGCCACTTCAGGCAATTCCAAATTATTCCATATGGGCATATATTGTGTATATAAAAAAGGAATTTTAAATAACCCCTTGCTAAATGTTATCACGTTATGTGAGTTTTTTTAATTTATTTCCCGCATGGTTTGTGAATGTTGAGCCTCTGGCTCCTACTGGATTTTTTTTTTTTTTCCACTTCAGCGAAAATCTTATTGAGAGACATTGTATCAACTTTGAAAATCAAAATTTATCTCCTCTCATTTTTCACATCATTGTGGCTTATTTCCCTCTTATCTTTTTCCCTTTTTTTTATTTTTTCCCTTTAAATATGAAATAAAGACTTATCCAACCAAGCAAATAGTGTGCACATCCCGTATAAAAACTTCTTAAGAAAAGTCCGCCTACTAAAGAACAGAAAAACAAAGGACAGCATCCCCAAACATATTCCCCTATAATACCCCTCCACACCTCCCCTCCCTCCATCCCGCCATACCTTCCAGCCTCGCTCCACCCCATACTCACTCCACCCTTTCTACCTAATCCACTCATACCTGATCAGGCCATTCATACTCCAGCCATTGCTTCCATATCTTCTTAGATTTCTTCAAACTACCTTTTTTCCTATACCAAAGCTCCTCCTTCATAATCATATCATTAACCTCTCTCAGCCATTCTACTACTGTTGGGGGGTCTTTTGCCTGCCACTTCCTTGCTATAATCTTCCTACCCTGGAACAGGCATCTTATTATTGCGGTTTGGGTGTCTTTCAGCATACCATTGTTCTCCATCAGGCTCAAAAGGCAAGTTCTGGCCTCCATGGCTAGTGAGGTCCTAAATGCTACCTTGATTTTCTCCACTATTTCTTCCCAATACCTATATAGCTTTGGGCATCGCCAGAACATGTGCATCAGGTCCCCTCTCCCGTCCCCGCAACGTTGGCATTTCGCATCTTGCCTCCTTCCAAACCTAAATAGTTTTTCTGGAGTATAGTTTAGTCTATAGATCAGATACAAATGGGATACCCCTTGTGCCGGTGACAGAGAGATCCTAGGCATTAATACTAGGACATACTTCCACTGTGCCTCTGTAATAGTGCCAATCTCTTCCTCCCATTTGGCTCTTTTCTTCAACTCCACTACCCCCTCCCGCCCTGCCATATTTATGCCCCTATACATTTCTGAGATCAGCCCTCCCGAGCCACTATTGTTTACCACTTTCCTCAACCAAGGCATTTCATTCCACTCTATCCCCTTCCCTCTGAATTGTGTCTCCAGGGCATGCCTTACTTGCAGATATCCAAAAAATAGCCTATTGGGGACTGCAAACTCCTCTCTTAGCTCTTGAAATTACTTCAGTCTCCCCACCCTATGCAGCTGTGCCAAGCAGTGAATACCTCTCCTATCCCACTCCTCTATTTTCCCCAACGTAATAAGCTCTTTTTAATTTTTGATATTCCATATTGGAGAGAACTCAGAAAACCCTGTATACCCTAACACGGCCTTCACAGTCTTCCAGCTTCTAATCATTAACTGAGTTGTGGGACAGCTATGCACAAAAGATTCTGCCTCCACTGCTTTCACAACTGTATCATGACCGCTGTTATTTAGCCATATACCACTACCTCCTTCCCTCACTTCAGGCAGGTTGCTGCCTCCCATAAACTGCATTTGGGCTGCCAAAAAGTAGCTCCAGGGGTCCGGTAGGGCCAGACCTCCCTCCTCCCTCGGCCGACGAAGCACCCGCAAACCAATCCTTGCCACCCCATTCCTCCAGATTAATTCTCTGAACAAACTGTCCATCTTTTTAAACCAATGTTTTGGGATCCAGACAGGAGAATTGTGTATTACGAATAGAATTTGCGGCATCCATATCATCTTGATAAGGTTACATCTACCGGAGACCGAGAGAGGAAGACTGCCCCACACCCGACTCTTTTGCTTTAACTTCACCATTAGTGGTACTATATTACCTGTTATGTACTGTCCCGGGTCTTTTGTTATATTCACCCCTAAATACCTCATTTGGTTTACCACTCTTATTGAATCTACCTGTCTCGGAAGCGGGTCTACCAGGGGGTCTATCGGCAAGAGTGAAGATTTTTCCCAGTTGATTTTTAAACTGGAGAAATGGCTGAATTCTTTAATCAATTTCATGGTTGCTAGCAGTAAGGACTGTGTATCCTCCAAAAATAGCAGAATATCATCCTCATACATTGCGACTTTCTCTTCCTCGCTCCCTCTTCTAAACCCACAAAACTTTTGTGACGTTCTTAGAGCCACTGCCAGTGGCTCCACTGCGAGGGCGAAGAGCAGGGGCGATAGTGGACACCCCTGTCTCGTCCTCCTCCCCAACTGGAACCCCCCGGAACACTCCACATTGACCCTGACTTTAGCTCTTGGTTTGTCATAAAAAATTCTAATCCATTTCACAAAATTAGGACCAAATTTAAACTCTGCCAGTACTTTCCACAAATAATGCCATTCAAGGCTATCGAAAGCCTTGACCGCGTCTAAAGATAAAATGGCTCTATTCCCCCCCTTCTCTGTAGGTAATTGTACATTACCATAGACATGCCTGATATTCATGCTTACCGATCTATCCGGTATAAAACCTGTTTGGTCCGAATGTATTACTTTAGCAATTATCTTTTTTAACCTATTTGCTAAGGCTTTTGTCAGGATCTTAATATCTGTACACAAGAGTGAGATCGGTCTATAGGAGGATACTTCTAACTGAATCTTCCCTTCTTTCAACTAAATTATGATAGTGGCTTCTGTCATGGACATGGACAATCTTCCTTCCACCACGGCCCCGTTAAAAACTTCCAGTAATTCTGGGAGCAAAACATCTCCATATTTCTTGTAAATTTCTATAGGCAAGCCGTCGGGTCCTGGTGCTTTCTGATTCGCCATCTCCATTACCAGTCTTTGCAGCTCTGCCTGTGTTAACGGGGTTTCCAAAATTTCCCTGTCTTCATTGGATAACGGGACAATTTTCAGTTTTTCAAAAAACTCCCACATCTCACCCTCTACATCCAACTGTGGGGCCTTGTACAGGTCTTCATAATACTCTTTGAACACCTCCACTATACCGGGGGTAGTCCTTATAATCCTCCCTCCCTTATCCCATATTGCTGATATAGTGGATGAGGGGCCATTTGCTCTAGCTATCAATGCCAAGGTTCTTCCCACTGATTCCCCTTCCCCAAAAAGATTCTGCTTCTGAAACATTCTCCTTTTTTCCTCTTTCTCCCAACACTAGTTTCCTATATTCCTCCTGACCCTCTACCCAGCCCTCATATCTGGCTAAAGTTGGTTCCTCCACATATCTGCTTTCCGCCTCCCTCACCCGTTCCTTTATTTTATGTTCCTTAACCTGTGATTTCCTCTTGACAGAGGAGATTTTCTGTATAAGGATCCCCCTAAGGAACGCCTTCAAGGCGTCCCATGTTATACCTAGCGGGGCGGAACCTGAATTCAGCTTTAGAAATTCTTTTAAATCACCTACAATCCCCCCGTCATCCTCAATTACTTCGAGCCAAAAGGGGTTCAATTTCCACTCCCTCCCTCCAAGATTCAACCCCGTTCTAACTGAAAAAACTACTGGAGAATGGTCTGAGAGCCCCCTTGGCTCGTAGTCTACCCCCGCCACTATCTTCAGGGCTTCCACATTGCAGAGCACTAAATCAATCCTAGAGAGAGTGGCATGTGTTCTAGAGTGGCAAGAGTATTGCTTCACATCCGGGTGCCACTTCCTCCAGATATCCACCCACCCTACCTCATTACAAAATTGGAGGAGCGGGCCCCTGGGTACCCCTCCAGAGACCCCCCTTGTCGGGAACCTAACTAAGCAGTTGTCCATAGCCATATTAAAGTCCCCTGTCACTATTACCGACACCCCAGGTTTATCCACTATAAAGCTTATCAGTTCACTGAGTATCTCTGTACTGAATGGTGGAGGTATATACACACTTGCCAGAATACAATCCCGGCCCTCAATATTACAGAACAAAAAAACATACCGGCCCTTCTTGTCTAGTTTACTCTGTCTACAGGAGAAGACCAACCCAGTGCTTATCAATACACTCACACCCCTTGAATACGAGGTATATATTGAATGATACTGCTCCCGATAATTCCTATTTCTCAGAACACTAATTGTACCTTTATCCAGGTGGGTCTCCTGAAGACAGAGTATCCCGACATCCCTTGACCTGGCCATAGAAAAAATTGCCTGTTTGGCTCCTACTGGATTATTATCTCAAGTTGATGTCTTAAAACGGTCCTGCCAAGCTATAGGTTCAATCCAGGATCCATTGTGCCTGCCCAGCCAGGAGCATCCTTCAAGCCAGCTGATCTAAAAGCCTTTATGACTTGGGTGATATAAGCCTCTCCAAGTCATCAACATCTGGTAAGCCTCCCTTTTGTTTACTGGTGGTGGCTCATTCACTATATTAGTCCTTTTGGAGTGGTGGCGTTTGTTAAATGTCCGTTTCAAGTGTGTTTTGGATCATCCCCCCATTATTGGACCTTGTTACCTACAAACATACTTGTCAGCTGTACTTTGGACTTTATCTTTTACAAAGATGTTTAGTGTCTGATTACCAGATTTTGTCACTATTGGAACTTTATTCACATTCTTGTAATTATTATTACTGTGGTATTATCACTTCATTTACGTACTTTAGTCACTTTTATTTTGTTTATTTTTTAGTTTATTTCTGGAATCTAAATATTGTGTTGTATATACTACATGTGTCACTTTCATATTGACTTCTAAATACCATAGATTTATTCTTTGCACATTGAGATATTTTTCAAACAAATATATTGTGTAAATGGGAAAAAATGCAGCGCTAAGAAGTAATAGGAAGTTAGGGTGTAGTGAAACAATTAAGTAAGAGATGCTGTACTGAACAGTAAAGCATATGTGCAAAAACCATAAGTGAAATGAAATGAACAAACACAGTATAAAGTGTCCACATATGGTAAATGGATTATTCCAAACTCAAATTATTAAGAGGAACTGGTATGGACCAAAAAATGATGTGAAACTAGAAAATAAAGTCAATGGTGCACGGTGTGGATCTGTGACTGTGAGTCAACAACGGGGTACAGAACTTCCGTAGCTGTAAACCAACATCTCGATATGGGGCATCAGAATGAAAACATCAGGAAGTAAGATAAGATGGGTACTCTTACCAGATGACGTGGACTCCACTCTCATATGACATGGAGTCAATGGTGCATGGAGCCAAAGCTAGGCTGGAAAACGATATCCGGAACGGTGGAACCTCTGTCTCACTTCTCGACTTCTCTGGTGGGGTGAAGAAACATCAGGAAGGGCCGCTAACTGGATATCAGCCAATAGACCTCAAGGATGTGTTCCAAGGAGAAGCTGGGGACAGATTTGATCCAGACCCCGTGATGGAAGTAGGGCTACTGGAAGGCAGTTTCTTACATCGGGATAATATGCAAAAAAAAAATAAAAAGCTTCTGCATAGTGCAGGTAAACCAGGGATTTTTATTTCTAAAAATACCATACAAAAAATGGATAAAAGTGATCACAATTAAAATAAAATCTAAGCAGCGTAAGGAAGGGGAGATCTGGTGAGATCTGGCTGGGCAAATCACCATATACAGATATGGTGATTTGCCCAGCCGAGCCAACCTAGTATAACTGTGGCGGCCTCTGCAGCTAGTGGTTAAATAATGGGGCTAGATTCCTCTCCACATATGTACTCACTTGTGATGTGATTTGTACCCCCATATATTTAAATGTAGAGACTACAGCATTTTGAGAGGCAGAAGTTGGCAGATTGGTCACCAGGGGGTCCACAGGTAGGAGAACTGATTTGTCCCAATTTATCTTAAAGCCTGAAAAAGAGCCATATGTATTAATTAAAAACATCATTGCCTACAAAGAAGACAAAGTATCTCGCAAAAAATAAAAGTGTATCCTCAGCATATAAAGCAATCTTATCCTCTCCCAAAGATCTACGAAACCCAATAATATTCAATGGTTGGCGGACAGAGGCAGCCAAGGGTTCCCGGGCCAAGGCAAACAGCAAAGGTGATAATGGGCATCCCAGTCTTGTTCCTCGTTGCACTGAAAAAGGTGCTGATATATGTTCATTTACCTGTATCCATGCTATTGAGGCAGCAAAAAGAAGTTGTATCCATCTTAAAAACTGGGGTCCAAAACCAATTTTTTTCTAGAAAGTGCCATAGAAAATCCCATTGTATGCTATCAAAAGCTTTTGTTGCATCAAGCCACAATATAGACAAAAAAATATGAGATACATGTCCCCCAGGGCAGTACCCAGACCCCCTATACCCCTTTTATGGCCAATGACTTGCATATAAGCCATCAAAATGGGCACTTTCCTGTTCGGCTCCCATAGACTTTAATTGGGTCCGCTGTCTGGGTTAGAACATTTCCCCAGTTCGGGAGTTCTGCTGCAAACCCAACAGGGGGGTGTTCAGCCCATCCCCAACTGTGATACATGGACTAATTATAGATTTCATCACTCAGCGAGAGTCTTGATAAGTGACGTTCTCCTGTAACACCTCATATTTTTCCTCATTGCCCACATTGGTGGAATATTGTGATTTGCTAAAGGTTTCCTGATAAGAAAGTATAAAATTGTCCTACTAACAAACCTGGAGCTCTTCCCTGATTGGCTGACTGATTATTTATAAGCTGAATAGACATTACAATCATCTTCTTACCCAAGAAAAGCAGAAAATGTCAATCCTGTGGGTCTTGTCCTGCCTATCCTATCAGGCCGAACTTTTGTTGTTCGTTCATTCGGGAAACAGCCAAATGAACGGGCCAGTCGATCGTTTGTTCAACCCCTGAACCGAACCACAATGCATAGCCCTGATTGGCTGAAGCAGTGAAAGCTTCAGCCAATCAGGGCACAGAGCACTATCAGAGTCTTTAATGGAAACTGTGATCATGACTTTATCCAATCATGGCTCATTTCTGCCCCACAGTATAAAAGTATTCTTTCAATGGCAGCCATTTTCAGTGTGATTTTGGCATTGAGAGAGATAGAACAGGGCTCTGTTCAGTGCTATTAGTTAGTTAGTGTGCTATACTGTGCTATGTTGCTTCAATTGTCAGTGTAGAATATTAGTTTAGTGTCAGTCTAGAGATAGTGTGATTGTAGTGAGGAAGACCACCATTCAGCTTTGCATAGTGTGCAGCTAGAGTAGGGACAGCTCAGATAGTTTCACTGTTGTGTAGTGTAGTGAGACCATGTCAGTAATCTTGACATTAGTGTATAGCTAGAGTAGGGACAGTTGAACACCATCTATTTGATTGCTTTACTGCCAGTTTAACGCCATATCGTTTTGCGTGTGTTACTGCCAGTTTAACGTCATATCGTTTTGCGTGCGTTACTGCCAGTTTAAAGCCATATCGTTTTGCGCGTGTTACTGCCAGTTTAACGCCATATAGTTCTGTGTGCGTTACTGCCAGTTTAATGTCATACTGTTTTGCGTGTGTTACTGCCAGTTTAATGCCATAAAGTTCTGTGTGAGTTACTTCCAGTTCAATGCCATATTGTTTTGCGTGCGTTACTGCCAGTTTAACGTCATATAGTTCTGTGTGTGTTACTACCAGTTTGATGCCATATAGTTTTGCGTGCATAACTGCCAATTTAACGCCATATCATTTTGCGTGCGTTACTGCCAGTTTAACGCCATATAGTTTTGTACGTTACTGCCAGTTTAATGCCATATAGTTCTGTGTGCGTTACTGCCAGTTTAACGCCATATCGTTTTGCGTGCGTTACTGCCAGTTTAACGCCATATAGTTCTGTGTGCGTTACTGCCAGTTTAACGCTGTATAAATTTGCGTGTGTTACTGCCAGTTTAACGCCATATAGTTTTATGCGTTACTGCCAGTTTAATGCCATATAGTTCTGTGTGCGTTACTGTCAGTTTAACGCCATATCGTTTTGCGTGTGTTACTGCCAGTTTAACGCCAGATAGTTCTGTGTGCGTTACTGTCAGTTTAACGCCATATCATTTTGCGTGCGTTACTGCCAGTTTAACGCCATATAGTTCTGTGTGCGTTACTGCCAGTTTAACGCCATATAGTTTGTGCGTTACTGCCAGTTTAATGCCATATAGTTCTGTGTGCGTTACTGTCAGTTTAACGCCATATCGTTTTGCGTGCATTACTGCCAGTTTAACGCCATATAGTTCTGTGTGCGTTACTGTCAGTTTAACGCCATATCGTTTTGCGTGCATTACTGCCAGTTTAACGCCATATAGTTCTGTGTGCGTTACTGCCAGTTTAACGCCATATAGTTCTGTGTGCATTACTGCCAGTTTAACGCCATATAGTTTGTGCGTTACTGCCAGTTTAACGCCATAAAGTTCTGTGTGAGTTACTGCCAGTTTAACGTCATATTGTTTTGCGTGCGTTACTGCCAGTTTGACGCCATATAGTTTTGCGTGCATAACTGCCAGTTTAACACCATATAGTTTTACGTGCATAACTGCCAATTTAAGGCCATATCGTTTTGCGTGCGTTACTGCCAGTTTAACGCCATATAGTTTTGTGCGTTACTGCCAGTTTAATGCCATATAGTTCTGTGTGCGTTACTGTCAGTTTAACGCCATATCGTTTTGCGTGCGTTACTGCCAGTTTAACGCCATATAGTTCTGTGTGCGTTACTGCCAGTATAACGCCATCTAGTTTTGCGTGCTTAACTGCCAGTTTAACACCATATTGTTTTGCGTGCGTTACTGCCAGTTTAACGCCATATAGTTTTGTGCGTTACTGCCAGTTTAATGCCATATAGTTCTGTGTGCGTTACTGCCAGTTAAACGCCATATCGTTTTGCGTGCGTTACTGCCAGTTTAACTCCATATAGTTCTGTGTGCGTTACTGTCAGTTTAATGTCATACTGTTTTGCGTGTGTTAGTGCCAGTTTAACGGCATAAAGTTCTGTGTGAGTTACTGCCAGTTTAACGCCATATAGTTCTGTGCGCGTTACTGCCAGTTTAACGCCATATAGTTTTGCATGCATTACTGCCAGTTTAACGCCATATAGTTTTGTGTGTTACTGCCAGTTTAATGCCATATAGTTCTGTGTGTGTTACTGCCAGTTTAACGCCATATATTTTTGCGTGCGTTACTGCCATTTTAATGCCATATAGTCCTGTGTGTCACTGTACGTTTGGCACAATTATATATCTGTGGAGTGTGTCTGTGTAGTGTGAGTACTCAAATTAAAGGGCACCAAACACCTCTTTACATTGATTAAAGTGCATCTACATACAGATTTCAACTTCTCCTTTACATTTGCTTATAAGCACCGCCCCTTCCCTCCCAATAATGTCTGGGAGGACAACAAGGAGAGGCAGACGTTCCCTTGGCACTGTTAGGGAGCCAGCAACAAATGTGTCCACAGGCAAAGGTGGACGTGGTGGTCAGTCCTCAGGCAGGACATAATTAGGGACAGTCAAACACCATCTATTTGATTGCTTTACTGCCAGTTTAATGCCATATCGTTTTGCGTGCGTTACTGCCAGTTTAACGTCATATCGTTTTGCGTGCGTTACTGCCAGTTTAAAGCCATATCATTTTGCGTGCGTTACTGGCAGTTTAATGCCATATTGTTTTGCGCGCGTTACTGCCAGTTTAACGCCATATCATTTTGCATGCGTTACTGCCAGTTTAACGCCATATAGTTCTGTGTGCGTTACTGCCAGTTTAACGCCATATCATTTTGCGTGCATTACTGCCAGTTTAACGTCATATAGTTCTGTGTGCATTACTGCCAGTTTAACGCCATATAGTTTTGCGTGCATAACTGCCAGTTTAACACCATATTGTTTTGCGTGCATTACTGCCAGTTGAACGCCATATAGTTTAGTGCTTTACTGCCAGTTTAACGCCATATAGTTTTGTGCGTTACTGCCAGTTTAACGCCATATAGTTCTGTGTGCGTTACTGCCAGTATAACGCCATCTAGTTTTGCGTGCTTAACTGCCAGTTTAACACCATATTGTTTTGCGTGCGTTACTGCCAGTTTAACGCCATATAGTTTTGTGCGTTACTGCCAGTTTAATGCCATATAGTTCTGTGTGCGTTACTGCCAGTTAAACGCCATATCGTTTTGCGTGCGTTACTGCCAGTTTAACTCCATATAGTTCTGTGTGCGTTACTGTCAGTTTAATGTCATACTGTTTTGCGTGTGTTAGTGCCAGTTTAACGGCATAAAGTTCTGTGTGAGTTACTGCCAGTTTAACGCCATATAGTTCTGTGCGCGTTACTGCCAGTTTAACGCCATATAGTTTTGCATGCATTACTGCCAGTTTAACGCCATATAGTTTTGTGTGTTACTGCCAGTTTAATGCCATATATTTTTGCGTGCGTTACTGCCATTTTAATGCCATATAGTTCTGTGTGTCACTGTACGTTTGGCACAATTATATTGCAGTATATTATATTGTATCTGTGGAGTGTGTCTGTGTAGTGTGAGTACTCAAATTAAAGGGCACCAAACACCTCTTTACATTGATTAAAGTGCATCTACATACAGATTTCAACTTCTCCTTTACATTTGCTTATAAGCACCGCCCCTTCCCTCCCAATAATGTCTGGGAGGACAACAAGGAGAGGCAGACGTTCCCTTGGCACTGTTAGGGAGCCAGCAACAAATGTGTCCACAGGCAAAGGTGAACGTGGTGGTCAGTCCTCAGGCAGGACATAATTAGGGACAGTCAAACACCATCTATTTGATTGCTTTACTGCCAGTTTAATGCCATATCGTTTTGCGTGCGTTACTGCCAGTTTAACGTCATATCGTTTTGCGTGCGTTACTGCCAGTTTAAAGCCATATCATTTTGCGTGTGTTACTGGCAGTTTAATGCCATATTGTTTTGCGCGCGTTACTGCCAGTTTAACGCCATATCATTTTGCATGCGTTACTGCCAGTTTAACGCCATATAGTTCTGTGTGCGTTACTGCCAGTTTAACGCCATATCATTTTGCGTGCATTACTGCCAGTTTAACGTCATATAGTTCTGTGTGCATTACTGCCAGTTTAACGCCATATAGTTTTGCGTGCATAACTGCCAGTTTAACACCATATTGTTTTGCGTGCATTACTGCCAGTTGAACGCCATATAGTTTAGTGCTTTACTGCCAGTTTAACGCCATATAGTTTTGTGCGTTACTGCCAGTTTAACGCCATATAGTTCTGTGTGAGTTACTGCCAGTATAACGCCATCTAGTTTTGCGTGCTTAACTGCCAGTTTAACACCATATTGTTTTGCGTGCGTTACTGCCAGTTTAACGCCATATAGTTTTGTGCGTTACTGCCAGTTTAATGCCATATAGTTCTGTGTGCGTTACTGCCAGTTAAACGCCATATCGTTTTGCATGCGTTACTGCCAGTTTAACTCCATATAGTTCTGTGTGCGTTACTGTCAGTTTAATGTCATACTGTTTTGCGTGTGTTAGTGCCAGTTTAACGGCATAAAGTTCTGTGTGAGTTACTGCCAGTTTAACGCCATATAGTTCTGTGCGCGTTACTGCCAGTTTAACGCCATATAGTTTTGCATGCATTACTGCCAGTTTAACGCCATATAGTTTTGTGTGTTACTGCCAGTTTAATGCCATATAGTTCTGTGTGTGTTACTGCCAGTTTAACGCCATATATTTTTGCGTGCGTTACTGCCATTTTAATGCCATATAGTTCTGTGTGTCACTGTACGTTTGGCACAATTATATTGCAGTATATTATATTGTATCTGTGGAGTGTGTCTGTGTAGTGTGAGTACTCAAATTAAAGGGCACCAAACACCTCTTTACATTGATTAAAGTGCATCTACATACAGATTTCAACTTCTCCTTTACATTTGCTTATAAGCACCGCCCCTTCCCTCCCAATAATGTCTGGGAGGACAACAAGGAGAGGCAGACGTTCCCTTGGCACTGTTAGGGAGCCAGCAACAAATGTGTCCACAGGCAAAGGTGGACGTGGTGGTCAGTCCTCAGGCAGGACATAATTAGGGACAGTCAAACACCATCTATTTGATTGCTTTACTGCCAGTTTAATGCCATATCGTTTTGCGTGCGTTACTGCCAGTTTAACGTCATATCGTTTTGCGTGCGTTACTGCCAGTTTAAAGCCATATCATTTTGCGTGCGTTACTGGCAGTTTAATGCCATATTGTTTTGCGCGCGTTACTGCCAGTTTAACACCATATCATTTTGCATGCGTTACTGCCAGTTTAACGCCATATAGTTCTGTGTGCGTTACTGCCAGTTTAACGCCATATAGTTTTGCGTGCATAACTGCCAGTTTAACACCATATTGTTTTGCGTGCGTTACTGCCAGTTGAACGCCATATAGTTTAGTGCTTTACTGCCAGTTTAACGCCATATAGTTTTGTGCGTTACTGCCAGTTTAATGCCATATAGTTCTGTGTGCGTTACTGCCAGTTTAACGCCATATCGTTTTGCGTGCGTTACTGCCAGTTTAACTCCATATAGTTTTGTGTGCGTTACTGCCAGTTTAACGCCATATAGTTTTGCGTGCATTACTGCCAGTTTAATGCCATATAGTTTTGTGTGTTACTGCCAGTTTAATGCCATATAGTTCTGTGTGCGTTACTGCCAGTTTAACGCCATATAGTTTTGTGTGTTACTGCCAGTTTAATGCCATATAGTTCTGTGTGTGTTACTGCCAGTTTAACGCCATATATTTTTGCGTGCGTTACTGCCATTTTAATGCCATATAGTTCTGTGTGTCACTGTACGTTTGGCACAATTATATTGCAGTATATTATATTGTATCTGTGGAGTGTGTCTGTGTAGTGTGAGTACTCAAATTAAAGGGCACCAAACACCTCTTTACATTGATTAAAGTGCATCTACATACAGATTTCAACTTCTCCTTTACATTTGCTTATAAGCACCGCCCCTTCCCTCCCAATAATGTCTGGGAGGACAACAAGGAGAGGCAGACGTTCCCTTGGCACTGTTAGGGAGCCAGCAACAAATGTGTCCACAGGCAAAGGTGGACGTGGTGGTCAGTCCTCAGGCAGGACATAATTAGGGACAGTCAAACACCATCTATTTGATTGCTTTACTGCCAGTTTAATGCCATATCGTTTTGCGTGCGTTACTGCCAGTTTAACGTCATATCGTTTTGCGTGCGTTACTGCCAGTTTAAAGCCATATCATTTTGCGTGCGTTACTGGCAGTTTAATGCCATATTGTTTTGCGCGCGTTACTGCCAGTTTAACACCATATCATTTTGCATGCGTTACTGCCAGTTTAACGCCATATAGTTCTGTGTGCGTTACTGCCAGTTTAACGCCATATAGTTTTGCGTGCATAACTGCCAGTTTAACACCATATTGTTTTGCGTGCGTTACTGCCAGTTGAACGCCATATAGTTTAGTGCTTTACTGCCAGTTTAACGCCATATAGTTTTGTGCGTTACTGCCAGTTTAATGCCATATAGTTCTGTGTGCGTTACTGCCAGTTTAACGCCATATCGTTTTGCGTGCGTTACTGCCAGTTTAACTCCATATAGTTTTGTGTGCGTTACTGCCAGTTTAACGCCATATAGTTTTGCGTGCATTACTGCCAGTTTAATGCCATATAGTTTTGTGTGTTACTGCCAGTTTAATGCCATATAGTTCTGTGTGCGTTACTGCCAGTTTAACGCCATATATTTTTGCGTGCGTTACTGCCATTTTAATGCCATATAGTTCTGTGCATCACTGTACCTTTGGCACATTATATTGCAGTATATTATATTGTATCTGTGGAGTGTGTCTGTGTAGTGTGAGTACTCAAATTAAAGGACACCAAACACCTCTTTACATTGATTAAAGTTCATCTACGTACAGATTTCAACTTCTCCTTTACATTTGTTTATAAGCACCGCCCACTCCCTCCCAATAATGTCTGGGAGGACAACAAGGAGAGGCAGACGTCCCTTTGGCACTGTAAGGGGGCCAGCAACAAATGTGTCCACAGGCAAAGGTGGACGTGGTGGTCAGTCCTCAGGCAGGACATAATTTCCTCTGTTTAGTGAGTTTGCCCATGCTATCCAGCCACAGCAAGCAGAGGAGGTGGTGGACTGGCTTACTAAACCTTACTCATCCTCCTCATCTTCTGTCACACAAGCAGAGACAAGTGTGCAGTCCCCTGCAGTTGTCAGAGTGGATAAACCTGCCTTCTTGTCCACATCTATTCCTGTCATAGCCCTAACATCAGCCATTGAGGAGTCAGCTGAGTTATTTGGCCACAGCATCAGCCACTTCCTCCTTGATGATGCCCAGCCATTACTGGATTCAGATGCTGGTTCTGAGGTTGAGGATGACAGGAACATGACCCTAGAAAGAGAGAGAGGAACACTGGTATACAAATTGGCATTCATGTTCCCCAAGCCGCAGAGTATTGACAAGTTGTCTCCAGTGGTAATGATGAAAATGGAGGACATGGAGATGATGATGATGATGAGGTCACTGATGCGGCTTGGGTGCCAGATAGAGCAGAGGAGGAAACTGGAGGTGAGGTGGCACAACCCCAAGGAGGTCGATATCAAGTAAGGGTAGAAAGCAGCCACCCTATTCCATCACATTCTGTAGTTGTTATCTCCCGACACACTCCACACAGCTCAGCTGTCTGGGCCTTTTTCAGCACATCTGCAGCAGAGCGCACTGTTGCTATCTGCAAACTGTGTCACAGGCACATCAAACGTGGCAAAAACATCAACCATTTGGGTACTACTTGCTTAACAAGGCATTTAACGTCCAACCACTCAGCCCGTTGGCAAGAGCACCTAAAAGCCACACAAAAGGGGCACAAACCTGTCCCTCCTCCTCCTTACCCACTTCAGTCTGCCCCTGCGATACCGAGTCATTACCTTTCTGCAGCCTCCACTTACAGGGATGATGGTATAGCACAGGGTGTCCAGGGTCCTAGCAGCTCATCTGCCAGCAGCACACCACCAGCTGTAGACTGTAACCGGCAAATTTCTCTGCCCCATCTTCTGCAGCAGAAAAAAATACAGTCCCTGCCACCCACATGCCCAGCGCCTGAATGCAAGCTTGTCAAAGCTGTTGGCTCTCCAACTTCTGCCTTTCAGCCTGGTGGATTCTGCCCCCTTCCGTGAATTTGCACAATGTGCTGTACCACAATGGCAGGTTCCCAGTCAATACTACTTTTCACGTAAGGCCATTCTCTACCATCTACCATCACGTGGAAGGGAATGTTCTGGCATCGTTCGTTGGGCAAGGCAGTCAGCCGTAAAATCCACCTTACTGCTGACACGTGGTCCAGCAGGCATGGGCAGGGACGATATATTTCGTTCACAGCACACTGGGTAACGCTGCTTGCAACTCGAAAGGATGCAGGACATGGCTCAGTGCTGCAGCTTGTTGTGCCCCCATGTCTCCATATAGCTGGTGGTGATGATGCCAGACCTGTGAGCTCTACCCCCTCCTCCTCCTCCACCTCCATGCCCTCCTCTGCAGAATTGACCTATGAACATCAGGTACCCCCTAACCGTTCTAAGGGCTTTTCCCAGAGTCAGGCTAAAATGTGCCATGCAGTGCTTCAGCTGATGTGTTTAGGGGACAGGAACCACACCGGAGCAGAGATTCTTGTTGCTCTGCAGGGACAGGCCCAGAGGTGGTTCACACCATGCCAGCTGGAGCCAGGAATGGTGGTGTCTGATAATGGCTCAAACCTCCTGTCCGCCCTTAGACAGGGAAAGTTGACACATGTGCCATGCCTGGTACATATCCTCAATTTGGTGGTGCAGCGTTTCCTAAGTATGTACCCAGGGTTGCAAGATAAACTAAAGCAGGCCAGAAGAGTCTGTAGCCATTTCAGGCCCTCATACACAGCCAGTGCTCAGATGGCTGAAATTCAGCAGGAATTCCACCTGCCCGTAAACCGCCTGATTTGTGGCATGCCCACCAGGTGGAACTCAACTTTGGGAATGCTGCAGTGGCTATACATGCAGCAGAGTGCCATCAATGAGTACTTGTGTCAGTACGACATGACGACAGGCTCAGTCCGCCTCGGCTTTTCTTCCCCATGCCAATGGCTGGTCATTAAAGATGCATGCACTGTATTGTCACCATTTGAGGAGGCCACAAGGATGGTGAGCAGTGACAGTGCATGCAACAGTGACACAATCCCTGTTGTGTTTCAGCTGGAGCAGACTCTGCGTGGCATTATGGACAGGACACTGGAGGCAGAGCAGCAGGAGGAAGAGGAGGACTTCCTTTCCTCTCAAGGCGCACTTTATGCAGACAACATCAATCCTATGTCACAGAACACACAGGAAGAGAGAGGGGAGGAGGATGAGGAGGAGGATTCTGGCACTTTCATAGGCTTTGAAGAAGAGGAAGACATGCGTCAATCTGTAAGCTTTGGCTTTCCAACCCCAGGATCCTTGGGAGTAGTACATGGCTGGGAGGAGGAAGTTCAAGATGCTGTCATCCTGAGTGCCCCCGAGGAGTCTGCTTCTCAAGCCTCTGCAAATTTGAGGCGCATGGGCAACATCATGCTTCAAAGCCTGCGAAAGGACCCAAGAATACGTGGCATAAAGAGGAAGGATGATTACTGGTTGGCAACCTTCCTTGATCACCATTATAAGGGGAAGGTCTCTGAACTCATCCCATCCCCACAGAGAATGCAGAGGATAAAATCTCTTGAGGACACATTTCCAGCTGATGATCCACTGTCTTAATGGGTCATGAGAATAGACCACTGGCCAGAACTTGCCCAGTATGCTATTAAGTTGTTGGGCTGCCCTGCATCCAGTGTGCTTACAGAACGGGCATTCAGTGCTGCAGGAGGTTTTGTTATTGATCATAGAACGCATCTGTCCACAGACTCCGTGGACCATTTGAATTTTATAAAAATGAATCAGTCCTGGATTACCAGCTATGAAGCCCCTGATGCCAATGTCACTGATTAAGTTTTTTGGGGATGTGGAATCTCTGCAGGACTTCGAGGCTGCCTAGCTTTAAGGGTGTTCATTCATTTCATCTTGAAGAATGTTTTTGGTAGAGGTTTCATGGGCACAATTAACACCCAAAGACCAATTTTTCTGCACCTGTCTGACAGGTGCAAGTCATTACAATTTTTTACAGGAAGGCAAATTCTTGCTTTCATCAATATTATCTCTATAGGGTTAAGGTGGGAAGGCGCCACCGATACCCAAAGACCATTTTTTTAGCACCTGTTTGACAGGTGCATATCATTGAAATTTTTTACAGCAAGGCAAATTCTTGCTTTCATCAAGATTATCTCTATTGGGTTATGGTGGGAAGGCACCACTACACCCAAAGACCAATTTTAACGCACCCGTTACTTCTATTCAAAGTCAAAGTGACACCAGAATGTATCCAAAAATGCTCTAATCTTGTTCCCAGTGTACTACATTGTGGCCTCATCATACACACTGGCTCCCAAGCTGTTGCTTAGCAAAATAAAGGCAGCTTGCAGGAAAAATGTTATTTTTTTGGCTTTATAAATGCAATTATTGCTGCAGCAGATTCTAGACATGGTACAGATCTGCCACTTTACAGTTAGACTAAGGGGACCCCCCAGGCACTATATTGGAAGGAATTTTTCATTTTCAGGCTTTCACTTTAAAAATAAAAAAATCACTGCTCATTTAAAAATGACGTTTTTCACAAACTTTTTTTATTGATACATGTCCCCAGGGCAGGACCCGGACCCCTATAACCATTGTATGCCCAATTACTTGCACTTAAGCCTTCAAAATGGGCACTTTTGATATTTGATGTTTGGGTCCCATTGACTTAAATGGGGTTCGTTCTTTGGGTCCAAACTTTTGCGGTGTTCGAAAGTCGGGTGCGAACCAAACAGGTGTCCATTCGGCCCATCCCTAGTCCTGTCTGGTCCTGCTCAGCACAACCTATAGTGAGAACACATACTGTACATGTCAATTGCATATTCTAATATATTTATAGATATATATATATTTATACTGTATATACAGTATATGCACATACCTCCCAACCGTCCTGGATGCCGCTGGACTGCCCCACGATTTGAAGTAAGTCCTTGGGTACCGTAATTCTGGGAAGAAATGACACTTTGCTACAATGTAAAGTAGTGAGTGTACAGCTTGTATGGCAGTGTAAATTTACTGTCCCCTCAAAATAACTCAACACACAGCCATTAATGTCTAAACCGCTGGCAACAAAATTGAGTACACCCCTAAGTAAAAATGTCCAAATTAGGCCCAATTAGCTCTTTTCTCTCCACGGTATCATCATGTGACTCGTTAGTGTTACAAGGTCTCAGGTGTGAATTGTTAACAGGTATGTTAAATTTGGTGTTATCGCTCTCACTCTCTCATACTGGTCACTGGAAGTTCAACATGGAATCTCATGGAAAAGAACTCTCTGAGGATCTGAAAAGAAGAATTGTTGCTCCACATAAAGGTGGGCTAGGCTATAAGAAGATTGCCAAGACCCTGAAACTGAGCTACAGCACTGTGGCCAAGACCATATAGCTGTATAACAGGACAGGTTCCACTCAGAACAGGCCTCGCCATGGTCAACCAAAGAAGTTGAGTGCACGTGCTCAGCGTCATATCCAGAGGTTGTCTTTGGGAAATAAACATGTAAGTGCTGCCAGCATTGCTACAGAGGTTGAAGGGGTGGGGGGGTCAGCCTGTCAGTGCTCAGATCATACCTCGCACACTGCATCAAATTGGTCTGCATGGCTGTCTTCCCAGAAGGAAGCCTCTTCTAAAGATGATGCACAAGAATGCCCACAAACAGTTTGCTGAAGACAAGCAGACTAAGGACATGAATTACTGGAACTATGTCCTGTGGTCTGATGAGACCAAGATAAACTTATTTGGTTCAGATGGTGTCAGGCGTGTGTGGTGACAACCAAGTGAGGAGTACAAAGACAAGTATGTCTTGCCTATAGTCAAGCATGGTGGTGGGAGTATCACATTCTGGGGCAGCATAAGTGCTGCCTGCACTGGGGAGCTACAGTTCATTGAGGGAACCATGAATTCCAACATGTACTGTGACATACTGAAGCAGAGCATGATCCCCTCCCTTCGGAGACTGGGCCTCAGGGCAGTATTCCAAAATTATAAGGACCCCAAACACACCTCCAAGATGACCACTGCCTTGCTAAAGAAGCTAAGGGTACAGGTGATGGACTGGCCAAGCATGTCTCCAGACCTAAACCTTATTGGGCATCTGTGCGACATCCTCAAACGGAAGATGGAGGAGCGCAAGGTCTCTAACATCCACCAGCTCCGTGATGTCATCATGGAGGAGTGGAAGAGGACTCCAGTGGCAATCTGTGAAGCTCTGGTGAACTCCATGCCCAAGAGGGTTAAGGCAGTGCTGGAAAATAATGGTGGCCACACAAAATATTGCCAATTTGGGTCCAATTTGAACATTTTCACTTAGGGGTGTTCTCAATTTTGTTGCCAGCGGTTTAGACATTAATGGCTGTGTGTTGAGTTATTTTGAGAGGACAGCAAATTTACACTGCTATACAAGCTCTACACTCACTTGTTTACAGTGCCATGTCTTCAGTGTTGAACATGAAAAGATATAATAAAATATTTACAAAAATGTGAGGGGTGTATACAGTACACACATACTATACATATAAAATTTTCTAGACACATACATACATAGAGTGTATGTAAAATATAGTACATTGATCTTATTATATGGAAGATTCTGAAATCTCCATCTTATTGATCACACCGAAGAACCGTTCTAAATAAATAAATAAAAAAAACGCTTCCAAAATGAACTTCCCATCCACTATGAATAAGATAATAAAACAAGCAAACTACTGAACAGTATATGGCTGGGATAGCCTGGCTCTGATTATTTTTTATTGATTTTTGAATAGAAGAAAACAAGTAAAAAAAAAAAAAAAAAATGAAAATCCTCCTTATTACTGATCAATTTAGACAAAGTGCAAAGACAATAAAACGAGGCTTAATGAACATACACACAGTATGTTGTGTTGCATTATATGGTAGTTCAATATACTAAACAAAGGAGAGGACCCTAATAGAGGGGAATCACTTGGGACTTATGAAGCATTTGTCATTCCCCCTCTGGAGGGGCAGGTCTGCATACCAGAAAAAGGAGAAACAGAATATATTAATGGGAGATTTTCCCAGAAGGGCCGGTATAAAGTGACCCCAGACGTTTATGTAGTATCAAAATTGAAATCAGTTTATTGGACACAGAACATCGTAAAGAAAAACATCATAAAATGTATCAAACCTCCACCTGTCACCAAATAACAACGTTAGAGCCAAGGGACGTACCACCTACAGCGCATGAGACACTCCCATCACATTCCCATCACAGGAGGAGGGCGAAGGGGACCTTTAGCTTAGGGTGACCAAACATCCCCGGGTTCTGGGGACGGTCCCCGGATTGAGGACACCGTCCCCGGACCAAGTCTGTCTCAGGTTTTGTCCCGAGATTGGATTTGAACAGGGGCTGGGGCAATTTCAAGGACAGTCAGTGCTGAATCAGAAGAAAAAATTCTGAATTCCACAACCCCGCTCTGCCGCTCCTATTAGTTTATGGGGGTGTATTTTTTTCCATTATCTGTGCCCCTTTCTGATGATCATGTGCTGGTCAGAGCGGAGGGAATATATCTTCAGTTTTGGTTGCATGCCCATTCAGCTCCGCTCGCGTGTTCTTCTGCCTTGGCTCAAGTCCCGGCCAGCCGCCTGCTTGCTTATCTCCAATCCTTCCCTGGGTGGAGTGGTCTTCCTCTGCTCCCCCCCAGTAGTAGCCGGGACCCATAGAGTGAGACTTGACAGGCTGTGAGGCGGGCAGCGGCGGCAAAGGGCAGAGAGTTGCAGATTGCCGCCATTACTAGTAAAAAAAAATATGTCTCTGGATTTTATTTTAAAAATCTGGTCACCTTACTGTAGCTCCAGAAACCATTGAGAGCTAACAGAGGTTGAAGATAGACAGTACACCCAGTGGACCAGTGTGGATCATAGAGAGGCAACGTGATCAGTAACTACAGAGCTGACGGGGAGAGACTGTCAGTGTACACAGCTAGGAAGACACAGAATGTGTTTTTCTCAGGTTGTGGTGTTCCCGTCATCAGGCCTCTTATCTCCGGCTATGCCAGGGTTGTGAAAACGCTGTCTTTGGTCCTTGGCCATGGCAGGTGTCTCTTCAGGTACAATTGTTTAACACACCTTTATCTTGTTGTCTAAATTGTAATATTTGTGGGTTTAATGTCATTTCTAGGGATCAATCAGCTTAGAATGCCATTCATTGTGTATAAACACATGCCCCTCCCCCACCGCTCAGATAGTTACATAGTTACAAAGTTACATAGTTAGTCAGGTTGAAAAAAGACACCAGTTCAACCATAAAAAAAAATATCGTACAATCCAATATACCCAATACTATACCCACAGTTGATCCAGCGGAAGGCAAAAAAACCCCAGCAGAGAATGCTCCAATTTTCTACAGCAGGGGAAAAAATTCCTTCCTGATCCCCCAAGAGGCAATTGGATTTTCCCTGGATCAACTTTACCTATAAATGTCAGTACCCAGTTATATTCTGTACATTTAGGAAAGTATTGAGGCGTAAAGAGTGCCCCCTTGTCCTCTGTGTTGACCGTAAAGTGAATAACTCAACACCAAGTTCACTATATGGACCTCTTATATATTTGAACATGGTGATCATATCCCCCCTTATTCTCCTCTTCTCGAGAGTGAACAAATTCAGTTCCTCTAATCTTTCCTCATAGCTGAGCTCCTCCATGCCTCTTATCAGTTTGGTTTCCCTTCTCTGCACTTTCTCCAGTTCCCTGATATCCTTTTTGAGAACTGGTGCCCAAAACTGAACTGCATATTCCAGATAAGGTCTTACTAATTATTTGAACAGGGGAAAAATGATGTCTCTCTCTCTGGAGTCCATACCTCTCTTAATACAAGAAAGGACTTTGCTCGCTTTGGAAACCGCAGCTTGGCATTGCATGCTATTATTGAGCTTATGATCTACCAAAACCCCCAGATCCTTCTCCACTATGGATTCCCCCAGTTGCACTCCCCCTAGTATGTATGATGCATATTCTTTGCCCCCAAGTGCATAACTTTACATTTCTCAACATTAAACCTCATCTGCCACATAGACACCCAATTAGACAGAGCATTGAAGTCAGCTTGTAAATTGGAGACATCCTGTAAGGACGTTATTCCACTGCATAGCTTGGTGTCATCTGCAAAGACAGAAATGTTACTTTTGATCCCAGACCCAATATCATTTATAAAGTTATTAAAGAGTAAGGGTCCCAGCACTCAACCTTGGGGTACACCACTGATAACCTTAGACCATTCAGAGTAAGAATCATTAACCACTACTCTCTGAATTCTGTCTTTTAGCCAGTTTTCTATCCATTTACAAACTGATATTTCCAAGCCTGTAGACTTTACCTTACACATGAGCCATGTGTGCAGAACTGTATCGAACGCAATGCTCCAGTATCTTCCCGACTATAGAAGTTAAACTAACAGGTCTATAGTTACTTGGTAAAGACTTTGATCCCTTTTTAAATATAGGCACCACGTTCGCCCTGCACCAATCCAGTGGTACTATTCCCGTCATTAATGAGTCCCTAAAAATTAGATACAATGGCTTTGAAATTACAGAACTCAATTCTTTTAGGATCTTTTAAGATCTAGAACTTCCTATGGACACAATTTAGAAGTTAACTGATTGAATGTTTTACTTGTCAGTTATAAATTAAACGATTTGACATAAAATAGCCCTCTTAGGAGAACAATGTGGGAGGAGGCAGGGGTAGGTGACAACCCTCTTCAAAAAGAAAAGGGACTTGGGGTAGGTGTGAAGATGTGTCCCACCAAAGATCATCAAGAACAAGAAGATGGCTCTTAGACTAATAAAGGACATAAAGAACAAAGAATAAACATAAGTACGTCAGTGATGAGAGGACTGAATGGGAAGATGGTTTGAACAAACAATCCAGAACATCATGGAACAGTAATGAACAATCCGAAACCAATAAAAAACACAATGGCTGTGTGGTTGGCGTACTCATTCTGAACAGGATGAATAAATAACACCTGAACAAGTTGTATCCCAATCACCTGACTCTTTATGCAAAAGGTCACTGAAAGAATATGGGGAAAAGTAATGCAGGAGGGTCAAGTTTTGGGGACTTTGAACCAGCCATTCGAAATGTAGGAGGCTGGAGCTTTGCCTGTTGGTGTGTGGGGGGTATCCTGTAATAGACCCCATACACTGAGGTTGGAGATCCCATCATTTAGAGTCATGATGGGTATAATTTGATTTTGATGAGAGGTAAGAAACTTAGTTGCAAAGTCCCATTTGTAGAAAATCTTCTGCACTCAGAGATCACTTGTTACATGTTTGAATGGTCTCTGTTTCTGAGTGGTAGATGCAGAAATATATAAACATAGAGTGTCAGGACCTGGATCATCTGCTGGTGACACTGTGCTTCCTGGAGCCGAATGCTGTAGTTCCAGTGTCCACCACCGAGTGCCTTCCAGAAGCCTGCAGTTTCTAGTAATCAGTTCACACCTGATGCTGGCTGCTGAGCGGGTATATAGGTCCTCTTCTGCTGATACTCCTTTGCGTCAGTGTTTTGATATGCTTGCTGGGCTAGTTTGATGCTGTTGCCTTCCTGCACCTGATCATTGCTCTTGCTCTAGCTCTGCATCTTGTACCCTGCTCCCCTTGTTCCTGATCCCAGTTCTTATTTCCCCCCCTTCCTTGAATCTCTGGTATTCCCAGTTACCTGTGCTTCTTATCCTGTATATATTGTACATATTGTATATAGTTTGCTAGGCTTCCTGTTACCTTGTTAGACATTTTGCATACCTTAGCTAATCAGGGGAAATTTGCATCTGAAGAAATAAAGTCTTTTATTCAGATTTGCTCTGAATTACCTTCACCTGCTACATCTTATGGCTATGATGATTTAATTCCTCCCTTTAGTATGCCTCAGGTTGAGTCTTTGGTGTGGTTTCTGGCCATAGCGATCACATGATACCGGCAGTGGCTGGTACACTGATCAGTCATCCGGTGGACACACACGGGTGACAGGTAGCATGCTAGGTGCATTTTCAGGAGGACGTCATTTGACATCCACCCCGAATGGTGAATGTCCCACCCAGCCATCATTTGTCTATAGGTCGGTTGGAAACTGGTTAATGGTTCTAACTAGCTCCTTGCTAATAAAGGATGGCTCAGAAGGGGGGGGGTCTTAGTATCTGAAGGATAGAGGATGGTTCAGAAGGAGGTCTAAAGCCGGGTACACACTAGCCTTTG